>KV419435.1:23302-294938 GCA_001630475.1 Sistotremastrum niveocremeum HHB9708
AGCCGCGTCATCCAAGTCCCATCAGCCAGTACTCGCCGACACGAAGAACTGATACGACTCACCGCCGACTCCCTCCACCTCATTCCTCCTCCACCGATCCTTTCAACTTCTGTTTCTCGTCGTCGTTCTAGCCCTCCATGAAATTAAGATTGCACGAACAAGGATCATGTCAACCTCGTAAGTGCTCTTTCGTTTCGTTTCGATCTTGTAGCTTACCTCGATTCCTTTCAGATCATGTTCATCGGCGTTGAGGGATGAGATTGGGTGCTGGAGATGGAGATAGGGAGTGTCATCTAGGTCTAAAAAATGTCAGGTGCGTGATTCGTTCAATCGGTCTCGTTATCATTGCTAACTATCTGCTTTACATTCGTTCAGACTTCAACTTCGTCCACCCCTCTCGTTCCTCGAACAACCTCCCATACCGCCCATCTCCTCATCGTCGACATCATCGCCCTCACTCTCGAGTCTCGACCTTGGCCGTCCACGCCTCGCTTCGCTATCCCTCGCTCGTGCACGCAACGACTCAACACCTCCACCATCTCTCGAAGACCCGAAGTACGGAACCCAGAGCTTGAAGGATAGAATTGGAGTTATTTTGAGATGAGGTGGTACTGATACATGAAAAGTGCGTATGTTCGTTATCTCATGTCTCGACCGATACTTACCATGTATTCTCATTCGTTCGCGTCACCTCCCTCAGTCCTCACATTCCCCCTTCGTCTCGCTGCCGCCTCCTCCGCTCTCGCCTGATACTCTCGCATCGCCGGTATCGTCCACCTCCCTCCAACGTCGACTTTGCCATAGCCGTCGTCACAACCTCTACCACCACCAGCTTCCTTTCCACCTCTCGCCGCTGCCGCTCTGCAAAGCCACTGCAATACCCAGGTACCCAAATGAAAACCATCAGCAAAAGGCAGCGTTAAGAAGAAGAGTGTGAACAAGACAAACAAGAAGTCCAGGTGTCTGGCTCTGAGTCCGAGTCGTAGTTTGAGTGAAGTGTGATCGCACGTACTCGAGTCCTGTCTGGACTCGAGTACGAAGAGTGCGAGTACTTGAGTTCCGCTTGAACTTGAGTATGAAGACTCATTGAGGAGAAGAGTGTGATAAGTCCGACAGTGTGATAATTCCATGAGTGGACAAGTCTTGCAAGTCGACTCGTCCACTCATGGATGCAAAGACTCGAGTCTTACAAACAGACTCGAGTGCCCATGAATACAAGTACTCGAGTGTTCTGAAAGCACTCGAGTATGAATACTCGCAAATACTCGTGTGATCTCGAGTACTCGCGAATATACACGCGAGTACTCGAGTGTTTTGGAAGAAAAAACTCAAAAAAAATTCGGATGCGAGACCTTCGGCCTCGCATCACGAGTACTCACCGACGAGTACTCGAGTATGGCGAGTATGTATTCGTTGGAAGCCTTATACTAGGCTACGGATATCTGTATATTGGATAGAATATAAACAACATTTTGTTCGAAATCGGTCCGTCCTCTAAGCTAGTAGCTACTCTTCAAAGCCGCATCAATATATGTATGATTTTTTAAGAGTACTAGTACTAGTCCTAGTGCTCCAGAGTGCAAGAAACGTCAACGTCCTTGATTAATCGCTACGTGAGAACTGGCGATTTGCTGGATGTGCGTGATGATCATGCGATCGAACTTTGAATTCTATTATCGAAGTGTCAAATGAGGCGATAGTGGGAATGAGAGGGAGAAAGAATGATGATTTGAGACCTGAGACGCGTACGGCACTTTAATAGCTCAGGATCTTTCGAGGGCTTTCTGTATATTTAGAAGTTTATCCTCTGACTGGGGAACCGAGAGATAAAGGACGTTCAAACCGGCTCGAGCGCTCCTGAGGTATAGTATCAACTGATTTGAAAATCCCCATATCATTGTTTTCGACGAAGATCGGGGTCGGTGGTCTCAAGGCTCGTAGCGAGTAGGCGCCATTAAAATAACGGGATATAAACTCCAGATGTTGTAGAAGGACAGCTGCCGTCGTGATCCTGAGTGACGACCTCTTCTATAGGTCAGCTTATCATTTTCCCACGAGTCGTACGGCTCGATCGAGTCGATTCGGTTTAGATTTAAGCCAGTCAGCCAGTGTCAGCCTGATCGAGCATCCGAGTCGTCGGAGGTTATCCTTGTCGTCATATAAATTCAGGCGCGGGCGCGGGTCCTAAGGGCGCTAAATTGGCGATGGCGAATCTCCCTTTTTTACCTCGAATTTAGGTCCTCAGTAAATTGGGATTCACCGCCGCTGAATTTGCCTCGACTCGAGTCAGATACGCTGTGACAGATATACATGTAGGAGTGATCGCTCGAGAGGCAGCACGAGGTGACGAGCGAGGACTTGAAGGGACTCCGAGACGATTTCTGAGGATCAGGAGGTATCAATGAATAGTCCGGTGGATCCATTGAATGTTCAACAGTTCCAGAATAGATTCGAAGAAAAAGGACTGAAATATTCAGGAACTCGGCGGTGGGTCCAAAACAGTATTCGGGACGTACGAGTTTACATGATCTTACGATATAGATATGATACCTGAGGTCGAGATCGAGGTTGACTGTGAGCGGTGTGTTGAGGTCTGAATATCAATGTCGCAAACAGAGAGGATGGATGACGCTGACTAAGCAGCAAATCGCTCTGCTTTACTGTACTTTAGCTTGGGAGTTCCATGAACATCGTTTCGGTATCCCAACAGTGCGCTCTGCCCCATTGCACATCGACAAGAGTGTCCCAAATTCTATTCATAGGGGCACTCTACCGTAATGAATACAGAAGAAGATACAATGGTCCGAGTCCTGGGTTCCCTATGTGGCTCGAAATCCCCTTTCTTCTGGCCATGGTCTTCAGTCAGTGAATTCCCTATCCGCGTTCTTTCATGATCAAATTCTCACCTCTTCCGCAGTCAAACATGAACACGCCATTTAATTGAGAGGCAGGGGGGCGGGAGCCTGGGGACGTGTTGAATTCGTTACTCCGGATGCGTGGCACGCAATATTGATGCGGCGGATTGTCCAAAGACCTGTCCTGTCCAATGCTGAATGCGCCCGACCCGAAGCGTGGCGGTGACTAGTCTTGGTTTTTCTGCTGAGATGGGCCGAACTCAGTCCGCGTTTTTCGTCAGGTCGACCTATTAGGACAGACTGCGGAGGGAGGCCATCTGGGTACGTAATTCTCTGTTTCGTACTGTTTTAGTATTTAACGTCTCGCTGGCAGTGTCTTAAATAAAGCCTTAATCCCTTCTCCAACCCAAGAAGACCGCCCTCCTCATTTCATCCGCACGCCGATAAAAGAGCTATGACGAATAGGGGCATCGCGCGAGACGGACACGTATGTAATCTACTCTTGGAGGACAGTAATTTGTGATGGCGATGAACTGCGTATGTCTCCTTATCTTTATTTTATTATTCCGGTCTGCTAATCAAGCTCCTCCCAGCCGTCATCCCGCTGATCCCGACCACGCATCCAATCCACTCATGGTTTCTCGGGTTTCTCGGGTTTCTGGGGCTCGGCTCCTGGGAATCGTGCGGGCAAGCGTGCGGGATGAAGCTTGGATGAAGTTTGGAGCGCTGACCCACGGAGTCGAGAGAGTCACTTCTCAGGATTTGACATGCGATGAGAAGATGAGGGGCGAAGCTTATCTATCGAGGTTTGTTATATCCGCTATCATTCGAAGCACTGTGCCTGATATGTATCTCGTATCAATAGTCATATCATCAATCCGAAGCAATCTCTTTGGCATATCCTTCGAAACACGGGCTTCCCACAAAGCTCGAGGACTCTCGTTCTCAACACGCACACCCCTCTGCGTTCGCTGTCGGTTATGATGACCGGTCGTCCAAATATTCTTTGGAGAAATTGGATCGTCGAAAGTTGAATCATAGCACTCATCGTTTGATGAACTTCGAGCCATACGCTGTCCATTGGATTTTCAATTCGCCGCGCAATGAGCTAGCGTTCACTTTCGTACACATGCATCATCCTGTCGGAATGCTATGAAAAGACTGGGAGTACGGGTTAAATGCATGTACACTAGTACTCTAGGTCGGTCTTCAGTCGTTTATTCATTCAGGATGTATCTCTGACTGCTGCGCCAGCTTTTCCTCTCGCTAGATAACGACCAGGCCTCGACGCTCGTTATGGAAGCTAAGATGACCTGCTTTATCATCAACTTCAATTGAAGATTGTCGATACCCGGTAACTATGATAGTCGCGTTATCACAACACATCCGAAGCTCGCGGATGCGGCTTCCTTTTCTCCTGAACACTCCAATCGATGTCCTGCGGTAAGCCTCCCTTTGTTCACGACGAGTGCCATGGTTCTCATCTTGTATCGCAGACGCATGGATCATCTCGCGATCTAGGTTTGGGAGACATCGAAGGCCCGCTTTAGCGCGTTGACTTCCGGCATGCCTGAAGCAAGGGTTGCGGACTTGTCTGTCTATGCCGTCATGTTCGCCTCTAGCTGGATCCATTGTCGGCGATCAGACGATCTTACTATAGGCGTCGAAATCCCTTTTGAGCCCCGCGCGGCTTCGCCGAATTTGTTTAAGAACACACTCAGGAGGGCATAGCGACTTATTGGCAGGCGTGTACGTGTACCGTCATGTTGCCTCCACAGGTCCTGCAGCCAATGCCGCAGCCTTCTAGTGACTGCCCGGATCCTTGCGATGATTCCCTCTCGTGAGATTCCAGTCGAAGATGTCGGACCACGACAATCTAGTACACCCGATGAGGGGATCAGTGTGGACTCGCAGTTGCCTGTGCTAGGGATCGCACGTCGCGTTCTTTGGTACCGCATTCCCATTTTCTCTTCGGGAAGATCCTCCGCTGATACATCATCTAGGTATTCGGATTAAACAGTCCCGCCGTTTGGTTGTTCAATCTTGATCTTCCAGCTTTTCACGTCCCGTGCCATTGGACCATTATCCCGGAAGGACTATCACGAATTAGCAGAGGTGTGGCAGGTCCTGAATAATATTATTGGATGGTACTCATGGATTGGTTTTTAGGTCAGCAAAACTTCCTTCCTTCCTTCCTCCCTTACTTCTTCGAGTTTGACGATGCTTTCCTTGGTGCGCAATGTCTTCCTCCAACAACAATACGTCCCCTCTAATACCTCCATCTAGCGTTAGCGCTGCGGGAATTCAAAGCTCGGGTTGATATTTATAATGCGGTCTCGTCGTCACCAATGCTATCAGAAGGCATGCATGTTCTTCTTCGTGCTTTTGATATCTCCTGCAGCTCTGGCCTCGTTCGGTCTGCTTGTTCGTCTCGTTCATCGGTTTACTTTGTCTTTCCGAGCTCCGCTTCCGAGGTTCTTCGTCCACCATGATGAGCTACCGAAAGCAAAATTGTCACCTCTACGATTGCTAATGTGTTGTCGTACTGCGCGTTATCTGGTCACGGCTCGATCTTATCCTCTTCAATCATTATGGGATCACGTTCCTATCAAAGGGGTAATGTAAATGAATACGTGTGGTAAGCTGACTCTGGCTTTCTCATTTCATGTCTAGCTCAACGTAGAACTTTCCCAGGCTTCTCCCGCCGCCTAGCATGAGGAAGGCAAAGGGACGCAACTCGTCTGCTTCACCCTTCGCCCTTCGCCCCTGGCTTCTGTCGTGTAATCTGCTCGTATTCATTTCCATCCACTGTGCACCAAAATTCACCAAGGAATATCAGAACATAAAATACCGATCGTCATCCACCCATAGAAGCTCAAACATCTTGAGAATACCGAAAAGAAAGCGAAGATCTCATATCCGACCAGCTGCGGCATGAATTACTCACGTCGAAGGCGCGATTCTACTTTCCAGAGTGCGGCTGGGCACAGGTAATTGTCGCTGCTATCATTCCTATCTGCGACTCACTCAAAAAATCCAGCCAGACTACAAATCTCGGCTCCTTCGCGCTCAATTACCAACGGTTGAGACCTCAAAATGGAGCAGCTGCGCCCTTGCGCTTTGATTGGGAGGCCATCGCAGTGTGTCTAATTCCCCCGAATAATCTCTTCCCGACACTAACTCGTAAACCATGAACAGACTGCCATTAGCCATCTCAGGCGATCGCGCTGTCGCCGTCATCCAGCTGTTGATATTGCGCAGGGATTTCTAACCATTGAGAGACTCCCCAAAGGTCTATACGGTCAAGAGGACGTCCATTATGTGCTCGATTAAGACATTATTTCTTTATTATTAAGACTTGGATATTGTGATGCGGATACTAAACCTAGCAATACACAGTGCAATGCGAATACAGCGATTGATGAGAGACATAATGACACACGACGAAAGCAATACGAAGCAGTACGAGAACCGGAAGAGCTGTATTCACTTTTCAGCACGCTTTCCCGGACCAATCTTGCCCAACAGAGACCACAGCGAAGTTCCCAACGAGACAGGTCGCGACCTTGGCGATCGAAGTCCGGACGAAACTGACTGCGCCAGCAGTGTAGTACTAGCATGCGCCTCCTGGTTCTCCCCCGATTTTGTTCTTGACGCTTGATCGGATACAGCACGAGCACCACCGCCAGAAGCTTTCCGTGATCCACCTGACACGCGCCTTGAAGGGAGTCTGGCTCCGAGTGAAGCTGTGAAATCTTTGAATTTATTCGGCCTTGGAGCGGGCGGTACTTCGGGAATAGAGGAGGCTTTGCCTTGTGCTTCTTGCGTGGGAGTGATATTGTTGAACGGAAGCTGAGCCATTAGGGTGCGTGGCGTAATTGCTTCGAGGGGTGCTCTGCGAGTATTTGTCTGCCTCGTCGGCGTGTCGTTGTACAGCACTCTGGAAGAGATCGGATTGCCATCGGCGACGGGACGAGGGGGAGTGATATCCATGGCTCGAGATTCCGGACTGTGGGTTGATGGGTCTAATACGGAGTCAAGCTGCATATCATCCGACAAATTCGGAATAGGGCCTGGAGTATGATCGAGCGACGACGACTGCCCTTCCATAGGGTTAAGGACGAGACCACCGAGGCTGTCTGAAGATACCGAAGGAGCGCTCATGACACCGTCGTTACTTGTAGACGCCTCCGGACTCGTTTGACGGACCCGTTTGAAGAAGGCCGGAATCGATGAACCAGGGGAGAGCTTGAATGACCGCTTTGATGCATTTGAGATCGTACTGGTGGGAGTGCCTGATCGCGGTACATTCGACCCCTCAATTACGTAGCCTAGGACCTCGCGATCGATCTCGTTTGCGAAGCTCAAGTCTGGTTCGTCGAGCTTGGGCTCAACGTCAAGCTCGGGTCTGACGTCGTCGGAGGAGCTGGAGGACGGAATAGGTGCAGATGAGGAGCCAATTGATGGCAATGGATGCCAGGAGCGGCGAGTAATTGCTCTAGATGGCAATGGATGTATCGCTCGGCCGGCTCGGGTGGGAGCTTTTGGCGTCAGCTCGTTGAGACCGGGATCAGGCTTGTTCAGTAGGAGCCCGTCAATGTCTTTATCATGTGCTCTGGGCAAAGAGAGTGCGGGAGTAGGCTGATTAGCGCCGCGTGCAGTATTGGTGGCGGCATCGTCGACTGATGGACGAAGAGAAGAAGTTGTTTGCTTCTGTTTGGTACCTGGCTGGGATCCGCTGGCAGAGGACTCGCCCGGGCCTGCGTCCACCTGATTCTTGCTGCGAGCGATGTCCCCAACTTCACGATGAGCGCATTGGGAAGCATTCAGATGACGCGTAGGGGGAATACAGAGGACGCTTTTATAGATCGATTTCAAGAGGGTGGGTCCGGCGAGTTGAAAACCGGCAGCTTTGTCGAATAAGGACATGAAAACGAACATGCGACTTCGAAGTGATAAGAAGTTTCGACAGGCCGATCTATCTGCTGCCGTGGCCTAATTTTCTATATCAGGTATTCATTCGAGAGGCTGAAAATATGAGACTCACCGAAGGGGGTATGTGCCTCATAATTGATTCGTTGCATTCCGTAGAACCGCAGCCGGCGTGCGTCTCCTTCATCGCCCCAAGCGCTTTCACAATCGCCTGCGGTACCTCTCCGATAATTGCAGGCAGAAGCTGCAGGATTTCGAGCGAAGCGCGATTTATTGGTTCCACCGAGAGGGATAGTCCCTGTTGCTGCAGGGTCGAAAACAGAGGCAGCAATCCATTGGTGAAAGACTTTGCGGGAGTGGAGGAGAGGCGGCATTCTCTAACGATCTCCAGAATAAGACAACTGCCGAGATCGTTGTCGACATCTTTTGCCAGCTGGCAGGCCGTGAGGAGCCCGGGTGCTATATGCGCGATAGGTCGAGCGGGGACGTCGACATTCTCCTGGCTCGTGCTCGAACCGGGCTGAGGAACTGTAGGAGGCGTTCCATCAAGACCTGCCAGATGGTTCACCAAGCGGAACAAGCAGGCCTTGATCGCCTGTTTTGAGGCGACGAAGTGGACGGGCTCGCGGAGCCGATGGCACGCTAACCAGGCAATTAAACGCCTGATGACCTTCGGAACAATGTCAACAAATTGAACATTGTTCAATGTGAGAAGGAAGGGTGTGAGGCTTAAGGGTACGATCAATAAACTGACGGTGACGCAGGAAATCATGAACTCACTTGTTTTCCAGAATGGTCACACCTCCTTTTTCAAATCCAATATGACATAGACACCCGGGCAAGGAACTGAGCTGATCTCGGGCATCAGCGAGATTGGTGATTCCGTTCTCCTGCAGTCTCCGGAGAATCCGAAGGGTGGATTTTTCAAGCAACTCTTGAAACTTTGCTGTGCGTTGAACATCCACGCGACGAGATTCGAGCTCTTCGACTACCATTCGTGTGAGCGCTGTCATGGTAGCATAGGCCTTGTTGGCCTTGGCCTCAACTCCTGCTTCTTCCTCAACCCATTTGAATAGTGCATCAGCATCGTCTAACGATCCGGAGCGAATGCAGACTTGATATAGGGAAGGGGGTGGGTCGAGAATATCCACAGGGAGAGTCGCGTTTCGAGTTTGGCCCGTCGAGGCCATGAGACTGAGAGAGTCCTGGGTTACAAAAGCGAAGCCTGCAGTGATTCAAACCAGAAGAACTTACACTCAGTCGTTTTTTTTTTCGTTGAAAGAGGCAGCCGAGATTAATTCGAAATAGGACAACGGATTGAAATATATATAAAGCGAAGTCGACGAGACTTTGGGCGATGAAATGCAGAATTCAGTGAGCAAAGGAGCTTAGACGATTGTCGAGAACATGAAAGTAAGACGAAAGAAAGAGGAAGGCGCCTATCGTGGCTGGATTTGGACGATTTCCGGTTCAATATTGTTCCCTATTTGTATAGCGCCTAGATTATCATTAGGTATACTAACGATAAAAGAAGTACCTTCCGTCAGAGACTTGAATTTTCTCTATGATCGTGGGTCAGATTAGCATAAGAAAATAATATAGACGACTGCAATACCGATTTGAGTAAAAGTTCAGATAAAACTTTAGAATTCGAAGAGCGTCTAACGTAACCAAAATACTGAAAATAGGTCCTGCGTGTAAGTCTCCCTGATCAGAGGTCAGTTGAATACCGAAAACATAGCAAAGAATGAAGCCGAGCCACTAGTCAGGATATTCCAAGGCCATCGACCAGGAGAGAGTTTTTAGCTCTAGTAGTAAAACTGCGTCAGCAAGTACCATGGTGCAAAATTTCATCGGGACAAATTGATTTCCCTAATTCGGAGCTGGTCTTTCCTATTATGGCTCGAGATGGCGTGGCAATCGCCTGATCCCTAATATGTCTGGGACTTCATGGATAAAGAATCAAGAATCTCAACTTCTTTCTCTGAGAAGCAGAAGACATGCCAGTCAAATTCTAAACTCGAGTTAAGACCGCAAAGCCCGCCATAGCCATTTGGCATGTCCAACGATTTTTACCCAGAATAAACAGTGAGGATTGGAAAGAGATAGTGATTGACCTGAGTTCTTTTCTATAGCACAGTTTTATGAATAAATTAAGAAATTTGTCCCACACTTGAGGTGACGTCTTAAATAAGATTCGGCCTCGGATCCGCAACATAAAGTCGCAGACAGCTGTCAGCTGAACATCATCAGGCTGAAGTACGACAGGGATCATATCAAGACACAGCACGGCGGTCAGTTATCCGCCCGTGTCCTGTCGATATCTAGAGTGACCAGGGTTTAGGGTAGGGAGGAACAATGGGATGGATATAAAGTTGCAGCTAGTAACAGTATGTACGTCGTGCTCCTAGCATATCCGCGGGCGACGAATATAGTCGTGATCGATTTTATGGCCGACCATATCAGATTTGATTCACGCCGTTCACAACAGCTAGACTGAAAGTGCGTTTAGATGGAAGTAAAAATGATGAAAACGCGCGTCACGTCGCCGTGACGAGGCGCGTTGTCACAGAATATTTTCACAGAAATTCGCACGTCTGTCGACTTGGCGAATGTCATGCGAAATACTCGAGGTTGGGCAGCTCCAAAGGTAGTGTAGAAGTTGCTGAGCCCCGTCACGCGCACATTGCATGCGCAGAATCCAACTGGAGTTGATCATCCCAGCGCTGTTTGAATTCATGCCGGTTGTCACTGACATGACCTCCGACATTCATTTGCGCTGATGCTTGAGCTGTATCTTGTAACACCAGAACCTCGAAAATCATGACGCATCAAGCAGAACAGTACAGAACACTTAGAAGAGGCCAGGGGCGTTGAGGTTGTGGTCACTGATCGATAAAGTCGTTGCCGGGACTGAAGTCAGGAAGCCAAAACCAACAGAAAGCGAAAAGCAGATCAAAAACAGTCCGTGGCGGAATGCGCAGATGAGCGGAGAGGTTGGAGTATCGTTATTCAAGAGACCAGGTCTGTATACCGCGTGTTATATTTGCAGGGAAAGACCCCCCTATCCGTAAAACAAGGAGTCATCGGGATTGACTGATGGGGATGCAGGAACGAGATGTATTGCTCAGCAGACACAATCAGGGGTCCGAGATAGCTGGGACGATAGACTTCAAGACAACAGGGAAGCAGGAGCACGAGAAAACAAGAAGTCGCCACCCTTAAAGTAAAGGTGAGTCGGATATTGAGCCATGGGGGTCTGGGGGCGTTACGAGGTATGCGCAAATGTCTAGATACTAAGACGATGGTAAGACGAGCTTGGCATGATTTGCCGTCCTAAACTTCGTAGTGTCTATTTCAAGGTCGATCGTCTTGCTCCACGTCTAGAACACGTGTCAGCTACAAGCATCCGACGGACAAAGGAACGGACCAAAGAGCCAATGCATAAGAAAGGGCGATCCCGAGTTCTTCTCTCATTACGTTCGAATGTCCCGGTTCATCATCGCGGATGATCCATTGGGGAGACGGCAATGAGTGATGGATCCCGGCGTCGAAGTAACGCGCGTCATGGGCGGCAGATACGAGACATCACACCATTCGATTGTATAACTTCAGATATGATTTTAGCAGGTGGTACCAGAGACGCCTTCATAACTTACCATGAACCCCCACCATCGTTGCCATCTTGACTTCTTCCTCATATAGGTAGAGTGGGCTGTAATGGTGAGGTTATCTCACTGGCTGACGAAGCCATGTCAGATGACGCACGGTAAACTGCCTTAAGACGTCACTCATGGGAGGGAATATCCGGGAAAGATAAAACAAGCGACTCGACTCGCGAAGAATAGTCGAAGATAGAACGTATGCTCAATGAGGTGCACGCTATAAGACAAAGTGTCACATCGTCAGCGAGGGCTCTGCAGACAACCAGGAAGACTGCGCACCTCAGAAGGTCGATGCCACGGGCTCTTCCATAATACTTCTTGCAATCGAACGAAATTCTTCTACGGTACGACAGCTACTCCCAATTTGAGCCATACGTAATCATCTTGTGACGTATGTCGTGTGGAAGCTTCCAGAGTAGCTATCCGAATGAAATTGACGACGAAGTGAATATATAGACCCGGGCGGTTCAGGATGCACTACCGGGCTGCTGCGTTCGGCGTTCGGTCAATGCGAAGGTGGATAGTGTGATGAACTCCTCGGATAGAACGGATCTGGCATCTTCGTGAGCGATCATACTACATGGCAACATATGTGAGAACGGGCCGTTGAAGAAAGACAGCGTATGATTGACTGACCTCGAGTCATCCGCCCACTGTTTCTACTGATAAAACTTCAACACGAGAACAGGATCTCAACCAGATACTTGCAGTATCATGTTTACGCTGAGAGAGAAACTGATCAATACCGAAAATGTATCGAGCCTACGATTGGACAAAACGGTAAGTTCTTCCGCGCATCGTGATGGATGCCCCCTACTTACTGCTTTTGATGTTGGCTTCGATAGTGAGAGTGATATAGATGCATTATCCACTAATTTCTCAGCCTTGAAGATAGGCGAAGCAGTGTCCGCAAGCTGAGAAACGTCGCCGACGTTGGTGATGTTGAGGAGGATATCCGGACTCCGACCTTCCGTTCGTCGTCTTCAACGATATTCGCGACGTTCAGAAGGGTCTACTCACGTCTCTGTCAATATACAATCACCGAGAGATAACCTGGTACGCATAACACTCAATTAGCCTCTATTTGGGAGGCATTTGATCTGAACTTGTTTTTTGCGTCAGTGTTATCCGGCTGACATATGAAGATACCATCTCATATCGATACCACGGCACCATATTCTTGGTGGATCTTGGGACAGATATACATTGGATCATGAAGGATATGCTATCCTGAGGAACTGCCATCGTGACTTAATTTTTTATTTTGGCCAATCGTTATCTGATACGAATATCTGTCTCAGTGTCTCTTGCAGCGCTTCGCCGCCCCATCCTACTGGCTTTCCATTCAAGACCTTGTGTTGATATACCCGAATTAGTGTCCTCAGTTTCCTCTACATATGCCACCCGAATTGGAAGAGAAAAGGACACAGTTCCCCCTGTATGTCATCCCGACCTTGTAAAAAGTTACGGACTTTGACATTTCACACATCCAGGAGCGGCCGACCGCACTCCGACAAAAAGAAATGCGATGACCGATACTAATCGTGGAACGCCGACGCGCTTTTGAAGCTCGAGAGAATCTTCGCTCCTCTGGTCACAGATGTCAGATCTCGAAGCGCAGTCCGAACTTGAGCACCAGTTTCACTTTGATGCTCCAATGATTCATGCAACATAGGCATGCTCTCTGCAGCTGTATGCGAGTTGAAATATCGGGTATGTTGACTCTGCTGTGAAGAGGTTGTTCGACTGACAAATGTTCATGGAGCCAGTAAATTGCGGCCCTAGTCACATTCGTCAGGTGCCGTAGCCTCTCGGATTACCCATCTCTGTGAGAAACACCGGAAACCGCACTGGAGTTGATGGTGGCTCACGTCCAATCGCCGCCAAACGCACGCAACTTAGACTTCATGATAGGTGGACTGTCTTGTTCGAGGCCCAATGCCGATCTCAGTTGCACCTCCTCTCTGAGAGCAGACTGCGCTCCGCCCGAGATCGTATGGACGGGCATTCGCCACTTTCATGACCGTACAGCTACGACGAAAGACTGTTCCTGAATTGGTAATTGCCGACTTCTCTGTGGCGTAGCATGTGAAGAAGCTTAGTCGTCGCTAAGTGATCAGCCTCCCTAATCTTACCCCTGGCCATGTTAAAGTTTCGGACCCCGGTGACCAAGTTGAGCTTTTCCCGGATCGTCGATTTCGCTTGACCCATCTCGGAGTAGAGCCATTTATACATATACGGAGGCCGACGACGTATCCCAGCCGTTCAGTGAGAATATATCTCCGGCTCGCCCTCGCTCGCAGCTAGGGAGGCTCAAGAAATCAAATACGGATATCCAGTCATTCGATGTGTCAATATCAAATAATGCAAGATCAATTCAATTCGTTCTCTGGCCTTTCTGCGCCGTTGAAGTCCTCGACCGACTCCCTGTCATAGGAGGTGAACGATGCTATTCAGCACATTCCCCAGACTTAAAGCATTTATTTGTCCGAATAATCTTCTCAAATAATCCGCCCCAAATGGAAGCAGAGCCGAAATAGGCGCCAATGGTTTCCCATGACAATCAGGGGCTTGCTAACTCAACGCTTTCCCACGCTCTCTCTCCTGACACGTTTGCTGTTCGTCAATCGTCGACCAGCCGTGATATGCCTCATTGGCCTAGATGGACGTCGCCAACACAAAGGTGATTGCGAAAGAACCGTGCCCTCATACCAGTACTGATACGTGCCTGGTCAGTTGATGATGCAACTCATCTGACTTTGATTTCGACTGCTTGAAGAATCGAACGACTCATTCAGGGGCACATCCATCGATATACCCAGCTTTAGATTCAGGAATTGTCTTTCTTCCTCATTCAGGAGAGACGAGGGAGAAGATCATTTTACTGCTTGTTTCAACAATGCCGGCTACGCAAGCTTATTTTGAAGTGCATCCGCTATCCTCAGTCATGTTCTGCACGCATGGGCGACGCTTCCTCTCATTGAATCGCAGGATAGGTTTAATGAGTTCTCGACTTGCGCATAGCGACGAACGCGAAGCTAGCTTCTTCAGCTCGTGCACCCGTACGCTCGTGTTTCATCGCATTCCGTCT
Organism: Sistotremastrum niveocremeum HHB9708; assembly: GCA_001630475.1. Taxonomy (NCBI): domain Eukaryota; kingdom Fungi; phylum Basidiomycota; class Agaricomycetes; order Sistotremastrales; family Sistotremastraceae; genus Sertulicium; species Sertulicium niveocremeum. The sequence continues at coordinate 37,846 of KV419435.1, forward strand.
CTTGCTGACTATGATGTAACACATTATAGATTCTTGCATTTCTCACGCTGACTAAGAAAAATGCTAGAGTGACATCGACGTCCAGTATAGCCAGCTATGGGCTGCTTTGGGGTATATTCGACAAGGAACTATATTGACAGCACTGGCACATCGTCTGTATAAAGCCCATCATTGAAGGCAGACATTCTCCATCGACCAGTCTCACCTGACAAGTCATCCTCGACCACTCCTCCTCCAGACCTCTCAAGCAATGTTCGGAACTCTCAAAGCATTCGCCTTCATCGCCGCTACGCTCTCTGCTAGCACTGTTCTTGGTGCAGCTACCACCGCCGATGGAGGTGTGATCATTACCCTCCCTCCTCGATCCACCGATGTCGGTATCAAGAAGGTTCCTGGTGCGTCTTTCGATCGACATCAACAGCATGGTTCTCACATAACTCACAGATGCTGCTCACCCGTACATCGCTCCTGGACCTAATGATCAGCGCGGTCCTTGTCGTAAGCCTCCCAAAGAAGTGTCATGTCATCTAGCGTAATAACAGGACTTTTCAGCTGCCTTGAATACCCTGGCTAACCATGGATATATTCCCCGCAAGTGAGTGCTTCCTGGATTCCGAATATACTCGAATCAGTACTCACATTCTGCTCGCAGTGGTATCGCGTCCTTCGAACAGATCCTCGCTGGTACTCGCGAAGGTTTCAACATGGACCGTGATCTTGCTGGTTTCCTTGCCGGTTTCTCCATGGTACGATCTTGCAATTCTCCGCCGAATAAATCTAACGCGAGCGACAGATGGCCCGCGGCAATGCTTTCCTTAACAAGCTCTCTATCGGTTCCGTCTCCCCTCAGATCCCAACCGTTCCTGGTGCCATCGACGGACCTGCTCCTCCCGGTGGTATCGCCAAGCACGACCGCTTCGAGGGTGATGTCTCGATGACCCGCCAGGACTTCAACGTCGGAGATGACGTCCACTTCCAAATCGATCTCTTCGACGAGGTACGCGGTTCATTATTTGATGGTTACACCTAATATTTATTGGCCATCTAGTTCCTCTCCGCTGTTGAACAATTCGGAGATGACAATGCGCTCCACGGTCCCAAGTCCATCGTCAACATGAAGGTCATGCAAGAGTTCAAGTTCCAACGCTTCCAGGAGTCCCAGGCTGCCGATAAGACCGTGTCTTTCCACTCCAGCCGTATCGCTTCCAGTTATAACGAAGCTGCCTTCATCCTCACGTTCTTTGCTAATGGTGAGCTTCCCTCCTCCTCTTCATATACCCGTAGACTAAAATGTCATCAGGAACGGACGGTCTCTTGAGCAAGCAAGCTTTGACCTCCATCTTCCAGAACCAGACCTTCGCTCCCAACTGGTTCCGTCGCTCGTCCCCTGGTACCTTCGACTTCATCGTCGACACCGCCGCTGAGATCCTCGCTCCTCACACTATCCAACCTGGCGCCAACGTCAACGGAGTCTACGTCCTCGATCCCCCCGACAACAGCGTATGTATTTTCTTTTCCTTTACTAAGTTCCCCACGCTGATATCGATTTCTTCGCCAGTGCAACGCCGCTTACTCCGACTTCGTCCTCAACAACCTTCCCCATACTCTTAACAACGTCACCCAGCCCACTTTCAAGAAGAACATTCAGACCTTGTTGAGCATCGTCGCTACTCCCTTCGGATGCCCCGAACTCCTCCCCGCCGGCCCTGTCGGTCAATAAAGGATAACTATAATCGTATAATTCCTCGATCGTGGCTTACACGATTGCAATATTCTGCTTTCGTCTGAGCAGTGGTTTCCCGTATATATTATCCATCAGTCTATTCGTGACATCACGCGATTCAGTCCAATTGCGTGTTGTGCATTAATGGTGTATATAGTATTCATGTAATAGTTCCTACTTAGCACTAGTAATAGAGATTTTCTCACTTATTATCATTGCGACCTCTCCAATCGCTCCTCACACACTCCAGTCTACCCCAGCATCTGATCAGTTCAGGAGATCCTGCCTACTTCGAGGATGCAGCATTACTATTAGGCGCCAAATTTCCTTTCCGCTTCTCGTCGCCTACCAAGAACAAACAAGCAATCCGTCACTCTCAGAAAAATCTCAACGGCCGCCGGAAAGACTCGTCCGCCTCCTGAATTCTCCACGGTTATTCCGACAGATGATGGGTCTGCTCTCAACAAAATTGAGGGGAGGATTAGGAGGATTGCGTGGGAACGCGTCGCGTCACGCGTTTCGCCCTCATTCTTGCTCGCTTCTCCGTCGTGGTCCTCAACTCGAGAAGCGGTCCAGGAGGGATACTTCCATCCACGTAGACCGTCGCTTGCCCTCGATTGGGCTGCCGTACAAACCGTCACTGAATCTCTCCAAGAAGATTCAATAGGTCAATTCGCTGCCCCATCAGTCTTGCGTTTGAGCCATTTCCAGACTTGGTGATTGATGAAACACGATTTGCGAAGTGGAACCAAGAGCTGGATCTGTTTCGGATGACGAATGAACGGAGGAAGGACGAGTAAGTGTGTCTATTGGGATGTCAGATTCTGGATCAAGAGATGCAACAGGACCGGCGAAATCAAAATTTGCTGAGCCCGGCGAGGGTGAGACGGCAGTGGATGTCGAGAGACGAGCAATTGGTTGTGAAAGATCCTTGGGGGGCGGGGTCCGGGTTGTAGAGTGTGATGATGATACTGGATAGATGGGTGTCCATCCAGCAGATGTGATCATGATTGCACCCGTGGGAGAAGAAGAGAGGCGGCTGAGCTCTGAACGTGCCATCAACAGAATGCAGAGGAAGAAACGAGATCAACTCACCTGCTAACAGATCACGGGCACGGGCACGAAATTCATCAGTCGTGGGGTGCCGATCGCCGTCCTCGTCGTCGAATGCTGTATCAACGCATTGTTCGAGGAATCGACGGACAGCAAGCAAGTCAGATAATTGTGAGAGGTTGCAAGAATTGAGATAAGCGAGGAACAAGGGGCTGGTCTTCTTCCAAGTGAAATGGTGCGGATCGCGAGAGAAGTAATCAATGAGTGAAGAGAGATCAACGTTCATCGGAAGAGGAGAAGCAAGAATGAGAAAGACATCGGAGAGGGAGTAGGGATCAAGTCTGGACTGATCAACGGTTTTCAAAAATTCATTGATCCCGCGCAGAAGATCGTGTTTGCGACCTTCAACGATAAATTCGACCATAGAATCGTAGAAAACACGTGGGCATTGAACGTAGGATTTTATGAGGTCGAGTCGATCGACGTGTGAGAGGATCCGCGTCACGTCATCTCTCTTTCCCTCCTGTAACAGGACCCAGCAATGTCTCTCCGCCGAGTGGAAGAGTCTCTGCCGATCGCCCAGCTTCCCATGGTGGTTATACGAGCACAGAATCCTGGAAACGCATTCCTCAAATGAGAGAAGAGAGAGGGCTCGGAGATCGGCGTTGTCCTTCCAAAAAGAAGCGGACAAGAACTCCTCCCCAAATTCTAGTGGGTAGCATTGAGATTGGAGGATAGCGCTGACCAGTTCCTTTGTCATGCTTGAACCAAGATCCCTGCCTTTCCATGCGCCGTAGGGTATAAACTGCTGAGCTCGAGCTTTGAGTGTCTCTCGGACTCGGACTGATGTGTCGGTTGCCATCAGTCGGTTCTCCATCTTCTCCAGCTGCTCTGCTGTCCCTTCCCCCAGTTCGAACCATTCCACATATGAGAATGAGCTTACCGCCCGTTCCAGCAGCTTTGGATCGCTGGCTTCCGCGATCAAGTCCATGAATGCGCCGTGCAGCTTTTCTTTCTCCTCGGTATCAAATTCAACTCTCCACTCCTCAATCAAAAAACACGACAACCACAGAGGGACCGTTGTCAAGAGTAGCAACGCAACTGTTATCAATGCCCATGGTATCCAACTGATACGTGCCTTGAGCCACCTGTTCAAATTCTCTAGCATGTCCACCCCTGTATCAAAGAATTTGCTTAATGACTTAATGATCTTGAGAAGGAGCTTGCTGACAGGTCCGCCAAATGGTGATACTTCGTAGAGCAATGCGTGCATCGTCGCTGCCACGACTGTGGCAAGAATGCTCAGCGAGAGCACTATACCCAGTCCCCATGTTGCCAGTAATCTCGGTGCGTTTTCTTCGAATGAGACGCCGAGATTCCATAGCTGATAGAGCAGTCCAGCTACGAAGAGACCTATTGACCATAGCAAGATGACGTGCAATCCTTCCACGAGGTATTTCAGCCATCGTTTGGCCAGTCTCTCGCGTTCTAGATGTCGTAGTAGTCGTTCTCTGTACGTGCTTCCTTCGGGCCTGTTGGTGAGTTTGCTCAGCCATTGTCGGCCCAGCACAGAGAGTACTGCGTCAAGAATCTGAAAGCTGATCAGGAATAATACTCTTTCTCTCATCAAAAACTCCGCACCGATAAGATAAGCGCCAAATAGAATAATACACATATATTCTGCGCCGATACGTCTGGCACCGGTGGAGGGCTGTTCGAACTTCCAGAATTGCCGCCAGAAGAAGGAGACAGATCTTGGGCGGCCGGGATAAGGAAAGCGGTGAGAACGGCTGAGAACAGTGCGATCTGTCGTTTATGTGAATACCTTTCTCTCGTTTCTCATACCGCTATGACTTACGAAGACCAACGATACGTCCATTCTTTTGATCCAATCGTCCACTTCCTCCTTGGTCCTCGTCATCGCCATCTCGAACAATGCCGTGCAAGTGGATTCGTCGTCAATCGCTTTTTGATCGTATGGTTGATCATCTAGCGCCTGTTAACTGGGCTCAAAAGATGTACTGTGCCGCGTACCTTTCTCAGCGTCTCGTGTTAAGATATCGAATTTCTTGCCATGCGTAATCAAGGTCTCCTTAACAGTCTCGACGGTCTTGCTCAATAGCAAGAGGATCTCGTGAATAGAATCTTTCGGAGTCTCCACAGTCGTCTGAAGGCCTGGGTCTCTGTCTTGTGCGCTTCTGATCTTGGCGTCTACCCGTTCCTCTGAAGGCTTCGCTGCCAAATGGTTTTCAGTACCATCAACAACCTGACTTTCTGGCTTGATTGTCGAAACGCGAACCACCTCTGTCGACGGCAGCTCATCAAGCAAGAAAGCTGACCGATCATCAGGCCGAGTTACTTCCTCTGGGGCTCTCGGTTTGGGGAAACCACTATCACAGTTGTCTTCTTGTGTATCTGAGTGGTCATATAAGTCGCTGTGAAATTTGACGTGATATCGTACTGACCGTTCGGAATATTTCGTGTCGTCGATTTGTTATGTCCTTCTAAAGCCCTCCTCATATCTTTCATGACTTCCATTTGCTCCTCGAGCATTTCCCTCTGCTTCGTCGCTATCATGCTCTGCTCTTCCAACGCAATTTTCTGCTCTTTCACAGTGACGTTGAGCTCCTTGATCAAGCCAATTAAGCCATTAAAAAGCGGGGTGTCGAAAGGATCGTTGATAGACGCCGACAGCGACGAAGGGGACTTAGCAGTTGAGATTGCTGACTCAGGTAAGGGGCTCGGTGGATCTGGGGGGTCTGGTGGCGTCGACATTGGTCGAGACAATGAGAGGTTGGAGGTGAGGGAAAAGAGGAGGTTGAGATGCGTCCATTAATATGAAGCGATATGAAGTTTATCATTCATGGTATCACTGCCTCATGTTCCTGGTTCCTTGACCTGAGCAACAAAATTATGTTTCCTTGAGCGTCTTGCTGACGGGCACAGCCTTCGTGCGAACCGTCCCACAACGAGCATTGAAACTTGAGAATATTGAGAGGTATTATTCTAGGGCAGAATGCCTTTTTTCAGTTTGAAACTTACCTTGTTTGTCGATCGTTGTGGGGGAGGTTGGCTTCAAGAGAATTTGCTTCCGTTCAAGCTTGACTCGGACTCGGAGCGCCTGCGTTTCTCTAAGGTGGGAATAGAGTCTCTATTCTAACCATAGTTTTTCGGTCCGGCGACCGGGGTTCCCAAATTGAGCTCCCTCGGCAACGCACCTGCTACCGCCAGCCGGGACCTGTGCCCCTGGTACCAGCCACTGAGACAAATAAATATTCCTCTGGTCTCCTGCTCATGAGAGAACCTTTTGAACAAGTCGCAACCCACCCGAGTCCTTTCATCACAATCAATTTTCGAGATCGAACATATCCGGACCCGGAACCCATAAGTAACATCGGAGACGCGATTCAGTCGCGGGCTGGGGAAGTGGTAAAAAAGCGCAGGGTGATTGATCCAGGCGACGGGGCTGCAGACCCTTAGTTTGGATCACACCTCACTCCGGACAGGAGGTGCGTCACACTTCTCTCTCTCGTGGCTGAAAGCTCCCGTTGCCGGGAGAGAAGGGCCAGGTGGTATCCTCTGGAGTAACCCAACTCTCTCTTTTGATTCATTTAGGCATTTTTATCATTTTATTCTGTGAGATCGCACTAGGTGTATTGCAGGTGTAATCTCAGCACTACAGAGAGATAAGTACCACAATCGATCCTATCGCACAACAGACATTGACGCTGAATATCTTTCTGAGTCGTGGACTCGGAACGCATCAATACCAGCCGCAGATATTCTCTATGTCAAGTTCAGCTGGACAACAATGAACGCACGAGAAAACTTGAAACAGCGGAAGCCGTTGAGATGTTCTCAGAAGTTGTGATCTTACTTGCGACATTTCAGACATCTGTCGATCCGTCTCAGTCGTCAGTTGGTTCGTGTCCTGGTGATACTGTTTTGCAGACGCATGATCTACGCGATGGGCGATGTGAGCAAGTGCCACTATAGCGCGCAAATGCGCACGGAGCACTAGGTCGCAAACAGAAAATGACGGTCCCCGGGCTCGTAACATCTTCCAGAGTTCTAGACGTGGGATATTACTGAAAGCGGATCAGTTCAAACTCTCCCGTCGAACATCAAGATCGCGTACCTCATGACTTCAACCTCTTTCGCATGGTTTCTTCGATTGAATTTTGCCACGGGTCAACGTTCATGTCTCTCAACACCATTCACCATCGTCTGTGAAAACACAGGAGATGGGCAAACGAAAGCGTAATCCAAGGAGATCGATGCTCGTTGAGTTGAATTCCATGGTTGTGATTTGTGTCCTGAGATGGTCGCAAATATGATCAGTAAATGACATGGATGGCGAGCCGCACTAATGACTTTGAGTGTCAAAACACATCTGTCCCTTATTCTTAATTGCTCGTTCGAAATCGATATACGCTTAATCACAGCAGTTCAATGTTGGGACACGATCAGCCCCGGGTGACTCCTGGAATTCAGGAGCATTCAGTAGTGTTACGAGATTCGAGTGTGTCAGAGGGTGCGTACCGTGAACGAGATGAATGTAATTTCTCGGGCAAAGTATGTGGCTTCTCGAACTTCCGAGCTTGCGATGCGATCACTAGCACTTGCGACCCCTAAAGGGGAAACTGAGCCACGGTCCATGCAGAAGGTCTTGAATACGGGCGCAAAAAATGAAGGTTGGGTGTCGCGTGAACCGCAAGACGGCAGAGGCTCTCTCTCACAACTGAGAATTCTGATTTCCACTTGGTGTTAAAAGGTCTAAGAATGACATTCTCGAGATCTAGAAATTCATTGAGCAACCTAACTTCGCGCGCAGGATACGACTCGGATGCACATACTAGCGACAGCTGCAGTGCGAGAGCTTGAGCTCGGCGGATTTTCCTGAATGATGCGCAGATGAATTTTTGAGCCCCAAATTTTTGCGAGCAGATCATATAGGGTCGATCGATGGAGCAAACGGAAAGGCGTTGGTGGGCGTTGCAGACGATGAGCGGAACGCCGGATATCGGATGCTCCATCGGCTCTTATTTTCCTTCCAGTCAAGTCGATAACAAGACGAATTATTCATTGCGAGTAGTCAAGGCCTCGATCTCAACTCATTCATTGAATCGAACCCTTTGGTCCGATGCCTCAGTCTCGGTAAACTAGCCTGAAGGCTGTGCAGGAGGATCAGACACTGACGAAACCACACCTTGTTGTTTAGCCTGAGGCGTAAACGTGAGTCATGCGTCTGCGTGCTATTCAGACATTGACATCGCGCCAGCTCTTTGTTAGAACCAGCATTTCTCTACCTGCCCTTAGTCTCCATCTATGGATCCTGTCTGCCAGCGAAAGTGGCGCCGATATGTTTCTGGCAATGAAACTACCGTACTTCGAGGATATCTGTCATCTCCGTGCATGAATATGTGTCATATCTCTCCCTTAGGCCTTAGCCCATGCTCCTGTCTTGTGTGCGTCCCAGGCAATTGTGTTACGACATAGTCGATTGACTTTGTGCTTTTCAGGAGGCCAAACCGTCAAATTCTCCACCCCCAGTGATCATATTTCATTCGCTGGATAACATCGCTGGACCCATATCGTCGCGTCAATGGTTAAAGGCACTCCCCTCTCCGATCCATCGCGTGAATCCCGGTTGAAATGAGGGTTCGGTCGCCGACAGGGGTTGGGTGGTGGGATTTTAGAGTGCTCGAAAGTGGACTGATTGTACTGTGGAGCTGTCAATGTGGTACGTCTCTTTCTTCTGAAATGATATCCATTCGTGAATATGCTATAGGTTCCACCTCCGAACAGAAATCCAGCATACCACTGTCATCATATCGCCTCACGCGGGCGTACGGATGACGCTTCATCCTGAAAGCCGTCGGGACCTCGAAGACCTCCCGTTCGCCTGAGTTTACTGCGATCCATCTGCACTTGTCGTTGAAGTCACTCCCTCGCTTCTTTGTCTTCTCGTTTGCGTTTTCTCGACGTTTCTCTTGGCCGTCTTCGCCATGTCTTGCTTTCCAAGATCGTCCTCACTGGCGATTTTATTCCTCATCGCAATCTCTCCCCTTGTCCTTGGTGTGCAGCGGCCGTGCAGAGAGACATAAGAAAACAAAGCGAAGAAATATTCGACTGCGGTGCTCTGAACGATAGGAACGCTTCTCTTCTGAAGACAGCGATGGCTCGGAGAGATGAAAGGGCATCTATAAAGTCCCAGTGTGCTTCGGCTATCGGTGTCCATGGACTCTGCGATTCGGATGCATCGGCTTGAGCACGCCGAATTCGGACCCCCTTGTGTTCGCACCGAGACGAATCAAGATTCCTCAGATGCACCGCCGCTGCTAAATCCTCTTGAACTCTTTCCAGACCACCCGAGCTCTTTCACAATCAAATTTCGAGATGGCCCATACCACGGCCCGGACCCCATATGTAACGGAGATGCGATTCACTCGCGAGCTGGGGAAGTGGTAAGAGGCGCAGGGTGATGGATTCAAATGATAGGTCTGCAGGCCTGGAGTTTGGGACACACCTAACTCCGGACAGGAGGTGCGTCGCACTACTCAGTCGAACGTGCAGGCTCCCGTTGAGGGAGAGAGATGGGCCAGGTGGTATCCTCTGGAGCTACCCGTCTCTCCCTTTTGCTCTGGCTTTATGATTATTATATTCCGTTGACTTCTGTGTTATGTAGATAAGCATAAATAGCTACGAATATACTACTGTGTTCATGAATGATTGCTCAACACAGGGTGAAGCTGAAAATATTATTTTTATTCGTGAGCGCGTCGACTTGGAGCTGGGCGCTTGGTTCCGCCAGCTCACCTTCGTGACAACGTTCATCTACTTCCACGGCTTTCAATACTGTGTGCTTTTTCTACTAATTAAATTCTGCTGCTTTCGTGATCTATGAATCGCTGCGATTAATAGCCGCCAAATCATGCCTCGAATGTCGCTCAATTGATCAAGAACCCTCGCGTGGAAATTTCGGAAACGGTCTCGTCGGGGCATTTCTGAGGATGAGCGAAGACCTATGGCATCGCCCGACTACCCATAACTGTGCTTCATAGCACCAAATCATTGATCGATTCGCTGGCAAGCGTGGGGAATATCGCTCTGAGAATGTCTGCTAGGCATGCGATACGTGTAGTGCGTTCTGCTCTCTCGAAAGCCAGCCTCAACTGGCTATGGGAACTCCATGATCAATATGGGGATCTCGAGATAGAAGTGAAGAAGCAACAAAGGAGCCTCGATCGAAGACCTGTCCGCCAATCGTTGATGTTATGGACACGCCAGTTTGTCGTCTTTCTCATACCACCCACCTTCTCACTCGATTTCCAGGGATACAGCAGTACTGTGCTCCAACAATCATATGTCCCAGTCACGCGTCACACTGCCTCAAATTGGGACACTAAAAAGTGTCCCGTCACTTGTCACACGAGAATTTGGGACACTTTCTATATGAAATAAAATATAAAAATTCATTTTTTCGCCCAGAAATGTGATTTGGGACACATTTTTTCCCTTGGTCACACAGAAATTCTTGGTTTGGGACAGTGGGACACTCGGTTCATTTTGGTCACATGTCACAGGGGTAGGGACACTAGTTTGTTGGAGCACAGTACTGTCAAAGGCGGACCTCGAAACGTCTCAGAGTCACCCTTTCAACACTCTTAAAGCCGCAACGGGGTTATCCCGCTCCCTTCCCCCTTCGCGCTTTGCATGGCAACCCCAATCCTCCTCTCACGATGTTCATGAACCGAACCAGGAAAATAGTGGAGAATCCCTCTGCGATGCATCTTTGACATGTTCGTTGAGCGTCGCTGGCTTCCACTGCTGGAAGCAGGTCAATCACACCTCCATATTGTTGTGGCACCTAGTATGTATTTCCAATTATCCGATCTGTCGTCGAAAATGCTGACAATCTGCTCGTCAGTCCGCCAATGATTCAACAACGTATTCGATAATTTCTCTCTATGGACAGCCGCCTTGTATTCAAAAATTCAAAACAACGGCTCATCAACATCGGTGGTCGAAATTGGCGGAGGCTGCGAATTTGGGCGGCCCAGTGGAATTAATGCTGCCACGCAACAATACAATCTGGATGCCCTGATTCCTCACACTGCATGATTCCTGACCACTTTTACTACGGCTTACGTTGGGCGAGGTTACCAAGTACCAAGTTTATCAGAGCCGTGTTTACTGCTTGCCCTTGAGATGTTCGTACATGGGGTTTGGATCTCTATTCACGCAGCACAACGTCATCAGAATGTTCTTCATCGCTGTGTTGCAATCGGATCCTCTAATGCCTCGCTCTGGGCAATCAAGCACAAATGGCGAACCGGTATGGAGGTTTATCTCCAATGGACTTTGATTGACTCTACATAGTGACAAGATGTCTTCATGAGCGTGTTCCTCAATTCCCGTCTCATCCCTTTGCCTTGGAGCCTTGCCTCGAGATGGCGATCAACGGTACACAGACCCCCGTGCATTGTCAATTTACATTGACTCGAGCCGTACGTCCCACATTCAACTCACACCGTTTCCTTTGTTGATGATCTTTCTGCAGTCTGCAGCTTCGATGTCGCGATCAAGAAGCTGACGGGAACTGCGCCGAGTGGAACAGTTGCCTTCGCTGTTTCCAAACTGCAAAACGAATGCCCCATGAATGCCACGATTATCGCATACCCCGGTCCTCGTCACTTGAGCTTCTGCTGCAATTCGACGGCATTTTGAAATTCAATGGTCGGTCTGATCTTGGAGTCAGTTCACCCCGAGTTTCCAACTGATTATCTCTAAAGACATCCATACCTTCTATGAAGATACAACGTCAACCTTTGGGATCATAGTCGTCGAATGCTCCCTTTTCAGCGACCACGAGCGACCACGTCACACTCAAGGCGTTCTAGTCAAGCCATTACTGTCATCTTGCGACTTCTTCGCCGTCTCAATTCTGGGTTGCTAAAGACTCGTTGTGTCTTGCTGTCTCAAAGCAGGCTTCTCCTGTTCTCTTCTTTCACGCCGACTCGCGCGTCTTCCGGTCGCAGAGCTCGACAGAGTTTGCGTCAAAGCTGCCTAAATTTGAAGCCGAAGACGCCGAGCGCATCCGGGAGCCGACTGTCTGCTCGGCTATCGGCGTTCCCAGATTCAGCATCCTCGGCAACGCCTCTGCTACCGGACTGTGCTCTTGAGCCGGCAGCGAGACGAATCAATATTCCTCTGGTGGACTGCTGCCGCAAATCCTCTTGAAATCTTTCGAGACCACCCGAGCTCTTTCACAATCAAATTTCGAGATGCAGCATACCACGGCCCGGACCCCATATGTAATGGAGATGCGATTCACTCGCGAGCTGGGGAAGTGGTAAGAGGCGCAGGGTGGTGGATTCAAATGATAGGTCTGCAGGCCTGGAGTTTGGGAGACACCTAACTCCGGACAGGAGGTGCGTCGCACTACTCACTCAAGGTGATGGCTCCCGTTGGGGGGAGAGATGGGCCAGGTGGTATCCTCTGGAGCTACCCGTCTCTCCCTTTTGATTTCATTTTCATTTTATTTTTTCTTCACTTCTGTGATCTGTATATAAGCATGTCTAGTCACATATATATATATATATATATATATATATTGTCTCATACTTGCTCAAAAAATCTGGAAGCTGAAGATAGTTTTATTCCTGAGAAGCCATAGTTCCGCACTCGGTCCTATCTCCCGACCATCCGCGACTGTCGGAATCTGGATTTCGAGTTGGCCTTCAACTGCGACCATATACCCCTACGCACTCTACATCTTAGGAATCGCCATTCTTTTTCTCGTCTCATCAACTTTCTTTTATTTTTGATCCTTCGACATGTCAGGCAGAGAGAAAACATCGAGCCTCATTGCCGATGACACGGGTGTTCGTGCTTACGCTGGTCGATTGGCCGTGGCCACCTTGAAAGCTGGCGATTATACGGCTTTCTTTGAATCATGGGAGTCTCTAGAGGAGTCGACGGATCCCTCGTTGATCCAAGACGCCGCCTGGCCCGCCATGCAGGTTCTTGAGGAGCTCGTTCGCCTGGGTCAAGTTCCCCCGGAATGGCTCGAGAAGTCGCACACCGTCCTTTTCAACTTCACGCTTCAGACGATCAATTGCCTGGACGAGTTCGGTAGAGGGAATGGAAAACGCGATGCGGACGTAACGTGCAGAGATATTGCGATGGCGCTATGCTTGCTGGAGGAAAACGGCGTGAAGCTGTTCGAAAGATGGTGCGTCTGGATTGGAATTATGCGGGCTAGCTCTATGACTGATGCGCTGTATTTCAAAAAGTCTTTTACCCCGGCTTCAGTCAATGAGTTTGATAGGCAAACGTCGCGTCATCCAAAAGGTGGTCCGCGCGATTGCCGAAAATTGGCTCGCGAACGATTTGACCAGCGACACCCGGGAGAGAATATTGCGTGGAATCACCCTCATCATCTCCAATAACTCTTCCTCCACCACATCATCCTCTTCTGCTTCACAAAGCAGCCTTCTGAGCTATATTCCCACTACCACCCATCTCCTTTCGACGTGCTCCGCCTTGAACGACGAATTGCTGGGATCCTGCATCCTCGCCGAAGCTCTTCGCGATCCCGAGATCGATTTGAAGACGGATGCAACTGTCTGGTTGATACCTCTCCAACAATCGCTTGCCCGCGACAAATTCAATTTCGGATTCAAGCCCTTTAACGAATTTTGGGTAGCGCGGGTCCACCATTTTGCCATGGATCTCCCTCCGGTGCCTCAAGTTCTGAAAGGCTTTGAGTTCTATGGGGATGGGAGTTCTAAAGCGAATAAGACGGTCATTGGGCAGATAAGAGCTCTTGGGGTGAGTCATATATGCGCTCAGATCTTCTTGTCAGAGACTGACTACCATCAGGCATCCAATTCTCAGATCAAAAAGGTGAAGAGTTGGCTATGCCGAAGATCGCAAATCCTCATCCTCGCTCGAGCCCTCGAAGCTTTGCCTTCGCGAATGGCAGCGCTAGGTCCTCGCTTCGAGGTCTTCCGATGCGAACCCTACGAAGTCGACGTCGCTCCCGTCGAAGCTCCCGCGCCCCCTGAGGCCACGCCGCCGCCATTAGCATCTTCAAGTTCGTTGCCACCTCCATACTCTCCTCCTCCCACCGAATCGCCCGAAGCATCTACCCCACCTCCCTCTAGCAAGCGAAAGGAGCTCCACGATGCTTCTGAATCCGTGTCGTTCATGGGATGGCTCTCGAAGAGCGTTCGACAGCGACTCTTCTAAGCAGCTTCGTCTCGTCTTCTGTCTATCACACCCATCATTATCATCATCATATCATTTGTATTTTGTACTTTCGTTTTGTACCACAGATGTACCCCAAATCATCGTCATTATTAGTCTTACTATGTACGGTTCCCTTATCATCGGTGTACTATAGTGAGCTCCCAAATAATCTTCAAATAATCAATGCATGTTCTTTCGGCTGTCAACAGTGATTCTCCAACGATTTTGTCGAATTCCTGACCATGGGCTTGGTATTGCCAGCGAATGACTCGTGAAAGAGCGAGGAGAAAATGAAAGCAGAGGCCAACCGATTTCCGACTTCATCGTCTGCAAGTTACGCCCTCTTGGCCTCCTTTCATCCGTGGTCATTGATCTCTCAGGAGTCAGGCTCAATATATAATACTGGGGCTCGTCTGAAAGCAATTCATACATGAGAAGAACATTGAGCCAATAGTTTTTTCTCCATCGGGAGAATAAAATCAATGGATTGCACAGATGGTATCTTGGTAGTACTGGTACATGGATAAGACTTGCGCAATTACAGTATATACAAGTGATCAGGACACAAGAAAATCAACCCTGAATAACTCAAAAGGGAGAGACGGGTAGCTCCAGAGGATACCACCTGGCCCATCTCTCCCCCCAACGGGAGCCTTCACCTTGAATGAGTAGTGCGACGCACCTCCTGTCCGGAGTTAGGTGTGTCCCAAACTCCAGGCCTGCAGACCTATCATTTGAATCCACCACCCTGCGCCTCTTACCACTTCCCCAGCTCGCGAGTGAATCGCATCTCCGTTACATATGGGGTCCGGGCCGTGGTATGGGCCATCTCAAAGTTTGATTGTGAAAGAGCTCGGGTGGTCTGCAAAGAGTTCAAGAGGATTTAGCAGCGGCGGTGCATCTGAGGAATCTTGATTCGTCTCGGTGCGAACACAAGAGGTACCGATTTCGGCCGACGGAAGCCGACGACGTTGTCGAGACACAGTGCAGAAATCCGTTCGTCGAAAGCCAGCGAAAGTCCTGTCCTCTTCAAACCATTGATCTCGTGATAGCAGAAGGAAACAACATTGATAAAAAGGTCTTAGTCCCATGGTTGATCGCTTCGCTTTTCTTGAATTTTATTTCACGACCGCCGATAAAGGATCGAAGACAGAAAGCAAGAGGGCACGTGAAGACGAGAGCACTCGGAAGCCTTTTGTGAAGCAGGAACGACGATGAGAGCGCCTCAAATCTTGCCGGATAGACTAAGGAGAATACACAGAATCGGCGGCCCAATCTTAATGACAGTCAAAGCGGATATCAGCGCCATCACTAGCAACACTCCAGGAGCAAGTAGAGCGTTCACGGACCTGACGGTACAGTAGCGGCCTTTATATTCTGCGACGCAAAGCCACGGTCAACCCTCTAAAACTAATCGTTCTGAATTCGTAGTTTGTAGCTGTTCAGAGCGGATTTTGGTCACCTTGTCGCCCGAGGCAATATGATATCGAGAGGGAGAATGGTTTGACTAAAGACTGAGATCTTAGCATGTGAAACCGAGAAAATGAAGCCGAGGGCACGTACCTTCTCTTCCTCATCGGGCCCTTCGACGCGGATTGTGGGGATTGAAGCTGAACGAGATAAGTCGCACATTCCTGTCGCTCACATGGATCAAAGTTCTTCAAGTGAAGCATCAAGATTAGTCCGCACCAAGACTGATCCGTCCAAAGAACGGCCAATATACTCTTCAATCGGGATGTGCATGAAGACATGAAAGAAAGCAGCATCAAGTTGCCCGCATGATACGTCCTGGACTGCCAGGACGAATGAATAACGTAGTAAAGGAAGTGAGATCGTGTGAGATCGAGAAATAGAGGAGACATACCGGTCATTCTCATCCAATAGGACATCCTCTTCGAAGGTCTCGCCTCATACATCAATTGCTGGACTTTCTCAACACAAGTATGGAGGTTGGTTTTCTTGCATGATCGACGTCCCTGATGCAGTCGTGGCAAGCGAAGGATTGTATGAATTTTCCCGAGGATTCGAATGGTCGAAAAAGTACTTCATAGGAGGGTTCTCGAAACGAACTCACTTTAACAGGGAATATTATGCTGAAACCCGAAGTCAGACCAGGCGATAATTGGAAGCAAGATACACGAATGGCGGGCTCACGAGATGAGAAATCCGACTACTCTAGACATATTTCCTGCCCAACCTCCGTCGATATCACGTCAGAGCGATCCCACGATGGCGTGAACATCCATTGAGGAATGTGAGATTGTTGTCGATGCTGGCAGACGATTTGGGTCTCAGGCTGGGTCTCTAGCAGGGAGGAAAATTTTGCTCAACATAATTTTGATCACAGTCCACGATTCAAAGGTTTGAAAGGAGGCCGTAGTAATAGGATCAGACAGTTGAATTCGGTATTCCTGTCGAAAGTAGACCGGACGCGAGCGAGCGTAGCCTGAAGTTATGGCGACTTGATGAGAAATGTTGGGATCAGCGGCCCATCACAAAATGAGCCGAGTCATAGGATTGAGATAGCAGTCACAAGAATTGATTATTGGAAGTCATTGAGGCAGATGAATATGGATAAGAAAACTGAAAGAGGCCGGCGGGTGATGATGGGCTGACGAGACAAGTCAACGCCTCGTCGGGTTGTCACTGGATGCTCTGATGCTCAGGGGAAATATAAAGTGCATGTCGATTGGGACATGATATCAAGACTACCGACATGTGTACATGACTAGTGATAAGGATAACTACAAAACGAAATGAATGGGAATAAAGATAGGATAATAAAAAATGGTTCGTATCGTACTGAACTATACCTGCTATAATGAAATTCGTCGAAACGGTCGTTATGTAGCGTGGGCCTTAGTAAGAGAATCGTCTCCTGACACTCCTGAAAGAGTTGTGAACCCATCCCAGAAGCGTTTCTGGCTCGTCTTCGCGTTCCTTGCGCTTTTTCTGTGAAAGAGTGATCGAGAGTGATTCTTGTTCGTGAGAGGCTGATGAAGACGGCGACGATGGCGGAGGTGTGAGAACAGAGGATGAAGGAGCAGTAGAAAGGGAAGGGGAAGAGGAAGAACGATGAGAATCACTGTCGGACTCGCTTTCATCGGAAGAGAGGTATGGGGCGAAGAGTGAATAATGACTGCCGAGGGCTTCTTGCTGAAGTTGAATGTCTTCGAAGCCTTGAGCAAGGGCGATGATGTGACTCCTGAGCAGTAGCCAACGTGACACTTCCTTCAGCGCTTCCTCACTCAGCTAGTACTAGTCAGCGACAGTGTACAGTAGTGCGCATACATGACTCACCTCTTGGTTGGCTCTCGACTGCCGGAGGATCACCCTCCTCGATCTTTTGCTCCCATTTCCAAAGTCATCAATCCCTTCTAGCCCACGTGGAACAGCTCCCAAATCAGCGCAAAAGTCTTGAATCGCGTGAACGAAGAAGGTCTCGTATGGCTCAGACTCCAAATCGAACTCGGCATCGCGAAGTCTACGAGACAGCGATACGAGAGATGCGGGGGAGTTGAAGTCCGTAGGGTTGTTTTGAAAATCTTTGGTGATATAGAAGAGAACAAAAAACGCGAAGTTTCTCCAGTTGTAATGTTCTGAAAGAAGGAGGAGCTGTGTCGCAAAACCAATATCCCTCATTAAAGGAGGAGGATGTCGACCTCGAGGCTTGGGACAAGAACATTCCTTCGGGCATTGCATGAAAATAGGGTTCAGAGCCTCCAGGATCGCAGCCCGTAACGTCTTGCGAAGGCGTCGGTCATGGTTTGGGTGCCGAATCCAGTTGATGAGCATAGCCTCCATAATGAGTGGGAATAGAACACGTTGAGGACGTCGAGGTAATCGTTGGATGTAAGGAACAAGCCTTGAGATATTATCAGATGCAAAGACAGAGCCCAGAACATAGACAACACGCACCCTTCGCGGAGCAGAGACAACCCATTATCTCCACCGACTCGCAAGTATCTGGACACATCTCTGATAGTCTGTTCTTTCGTTCGACAACCGCTTCTCCCGCCTCCATCGATAAGTCTTAGAGTTTGAACGTTGTGTGCGTGGATGACGGCCTTCGTTTGCTCGACGTGTTCGGGTGGAATCTTGTCCTCCTCCAAGTGATGCCAGAGTTCTTCAATCGCCGCCCACTCGCCCTCCTGCCACCAGAGCACATCAGACCCAGGGCTACTCTCGTAGGAGTCCCAGAGGTCAAGGAATCGAGCGTATTCGCCTCTCCGGACCATTAGGAGCGACTGTTCACGGTGGGTCCTGTTCTCCCCTACGCTGGCGAATCGTTTCGGATGGATGAAAGAACCGGACATTTGGATTTTATGTTTGAACGAATGAAACGAGTGGATGTTTGCCTATGGCGAGGCTATCGTGTAGTAGTACAGTGTTAAAGATTAAGATGAAGCACAAATTTAGGTTCCGCCAACCGCGCGAGCGCGACATAGGGTACTTAGAAGGCTCAAACTTTCAGATACTATATTTGGGTAACGATTATCTCATTGAGTCTACTTTCATTCCTAATACGAGCATCTAGCCGCTTCCACTTGAATGAGGAACAGCGGTTGGGAAAATGATATCTGTATCCAAATCCTTGTCCGGAATTTTGGGTTCCAGAGCCGAATTTATCAGATCGTCGCGGCATAGTAGACCTAAGCAGTGAGCGCAAGTTAAACATTGCAGTGTGTGACTGGATCCATGATCTCCGTTAGCAAAAACTCCTATATATGCGCATAGAATCAGACAGTCATTTTCTCGAAAGACGTTGAAAAGCGGAAGCAAACCTACGAGCGCGACCCAATGACGTAGCACGTCCCTGGGACCCTGCAACCGAATTTTTGATTGTTGAGTCACTCAATGCGGTTGTGTGGTCTGATCCCAGGTAGCCTCGTGATGAGAGGTTTGCGGTCATATCTGAGCTGCGTCCTGAGACATCAATATTGGTGCAGGGAATGGCTTCGATTGGTGACCTGGGTGTCTGCAAATTGAGAATTAGTCCGCGTGCACTTGATTCAACGAATAAACTAACCATTTCATTCGAGAACTTCATGTAATTGCAGCAGAAGACATGGATCACATGTGCCAGCAAGGGGTAGCGTGCGCTATCAGACGCCACGACATATCGAAAGCCGACCTTGATGAACTTGTCGGTCGTCAAAGATTGGCAAACTGGTCGGAAGATGGAGAGAAAGCAAACAGGAGGGGGTAGTCCTTTCTGACGGCGATGGTAAGTGGTGCGGTCGAAGGTGATCCTCCGAAGAGGGGCGCTAGGGCTCGCAGTTGGTTCACTCCATCGCGACGATGCACGGGCGTCTATACGCGGTCGGCGTCTGCACCACCACCAACAGGCCGGCGGAAGATGACATTGCTGTCTCGAGAGACAAAGTGGTCGACGAGAAGAGCTCGAAGACAAAAAATCTAAATAATGGGTTTGGTTAGTTGAAGATGATCTGAGAGGAGCTGGATTTCGTACTTTGCTTCGAGAAGCGTAGACTCCTCAATCGGATCACAGGTGGCCACATTGGCGAATCGACTGACGAGGTCGGCCCGGCTCAAAGAAAGGAGACCTTGGCTGCTTCGAGAGAACTCATGGTACCAGCAGCCTCCAATATCGGATATCGCGGTCGGACAATGTAGGAGCTGGTGCGAAGCAATTGTGGGTCCGAGAGGCCGCAGCGGAAGCAGCTGATATGGGATTATCTCAAGATTCCTCTGAATTGCTGACTGTCAACGCTTTCGACGGGAAGAAAACTCGACAGGCGTACCCGAGTTTATGCAGGAGCGGATCAGAAGTTGAAGATATATAACGATATAAGCAAGCACAGACACCAAGTGGTTGTCCTGAGGAATTGGGTTGTTTAATGAGCGTCGCTTGAGATCGAGAAGAACGGAGGGCAAGATACCTTAAATTCGTAAGCCCCAGAATATCTCAAGATTTTCGTGGGCTCTGATATGATCCTCGTTTGGATCCGCTGCATAAAGAATCAGGGACAAAATAGGGAGTTGACGCGGCTGATATTCGACTATTCGTCTGATTTATCGAATATCAGCGATTTCGACAAAAAGGAAACCAGGCACGCAGATCCAAGCTTTCGAGCCCACAAGCCAGAATCTAATAACAGCGGATGCATTAGAGGCAATCACAAGCGCACAAGCCAAGCATGGCTCACGCGAAATTTGTCCTGAGGGATTGAGTCAAATAATGAGCATTGTTTCAGATCGAGAAGAACGGAGGGCAACATACCGTAAATCCTGGAGCCCCGGACTATCTTAAAACTTTCTGATTCCGTGGATCGACCCTACGCCTCTCTCAGCTTCATCATAGAACACATCGGCGCCAACATCGTGGCTCACGAACAAAGAAGTCGAATTTCTTGCCGCAGGTGAATCCTTCCTATAATTCCGGCGAAAGGATTGGGTAATGTTCTCAAGGCTTCAGTATTGCGAACGGGGAGAAAATAAGATGGATTTGATGGGGAATTTCCTAGGAGTTGAAGTCAGATCGTGGATGGAATGCGAATGTCGATCAACGCATGACTCTGACGGATTGCCTACCATGATCTCCTGAGTTCCCTTGAAAGGCTACGGGTCAGCTCTCCTCCGTTTGATTCATTGAGAGTGATCATGATATCGCCTGTCCATGACGTGAGAAATCTTGCGAGAAATACGTCTTGTGGCTGTATTCTGCGATGAGCGATCTTCATGACTAGCGTACCGAGGCATTCGGTGGACTGCCTCAAATATATGGATTAACGTACCAACCATCGGAGATGTCGATATGTCGATGATTGGGTCGACGTCCATGCCAATAGCTGTCCAACGGAACCGATCACAATTGGAGGCTCTTGGTGGCAATGGTGGATGCATTGACCAGCAGTACAGAGCACTTGCGGTCCCTCATGGGGTGAAATAAGTCATAGAATTAAGAGAAATAAGTAAAGACACAGTATTGGACGCCATCGAATCATCTGAGCCTGGATCAGGTTGTCGCAGACAAGCCGACGGATAAGCGCCGAGCAACTTACCCAGTGGTCTTGGATGCTTTGGCGAACAAAAACGTACAGGCACTTTGACTCGATGTCTGCTTTAAAATGGCAGGCAGACGATAAAGAATTTACTGGCCTATTTCATATTTAGAATCCACCAGGAAAGGGAACAAAATAAAATTAGCAAAAGAATGAGGAAAAGTACCACCTACCTGGCCTTTCACTCACCTTTTGGCAGAAGCTTTCATCTCCGAGCGAGAACATGCAACGCACCTCCATTACAGAGTCAAGGTGGGTCGACCACCGTGCGCTTCGTGCTACTTCTCCAACTCGCGACTCATTCGCATCGCCGTTACATACAGGGTACATGAATAGGCATGGGCGAACTCAAATTCCGAGCGTGAAAGGATGCGGGTGGTTGGTCCACAGTTCAACGGAATTTTGCAGCAGCAGTTCATCAGAGGAAACTCACTTCGTTTCGGTGCTTGCAGAAGACTTCGGCTTCGGCTGTCGGTAGCAGATGTGGTCGAGTTTGGAAACGCCGACAGCCGAAGGTTCTGTCGGGTGCCGGATGCTCAGCCGTCTCTCGTAAACGATCCGATCTTCTTGAAACTCCTCGTCTCATTGAAGGAGAGATACCGGATCGAACAATTTCTTTCTTCTATTTTGCTGTCCGTCCCAAAAAGGAAGCGTGTATAACCATCCAGTCGAATGCCCTGACGTAACACAGAACAAGACAGAACGTATACTAATTTTACAGGCGTAATTACAAGAGATACTCCAGCTATGTTACACCGGAAGCAACTTGATCTCAAAGGTCATCATCATGTTCCGCACCTGCACAATCCCTCCGAACATCTTCTTATTCAGCGTAAAATCGACTCTCTTCACGCCTTTCCTCAAGGCATACTCCCAAGCCGCCTCGTCGGGTATCGAGTAGCATCTTCGGTAATATGCTTCCTTCACTTGTTCCCTGAAACGAGGACTGAAACTTTCATAAGCCTCGCGCCCGATCCCATGCCGCAGAGCCTGATAAATGTCACCAAGGAGGGACATGACGGTGATGAAGGGATATCCATGCCGCGCTTTGACATCGATAACCCAGGGGAACAACGCACAGATGACCCTCGCAGAAGACAATGGAGGGTCAAAGGCGGAGCAGTGAGGATCGGGAGCTGAAGAAATATAGACCGTATATGGCGGGTGGGAAATATTCCACTGGACGAGATCACCTCGTTTATCAAGGCATCGATGAACCGATATCTCTTGATAAAATTCCTCATGCTGTCCAATCTGAGTATTCCTTCCCATGAACCAATCTGCCATTCTCGTGGTCCAACTTCGCTCTGGCTCTGGAACACTGTCAATCCAGGCAAATGGATTGATGTCTTCTGGAAATAGGTTGTTCGAGATGTACGGAGATGAACGCGGAGAAGGGAGCATGACAGTTCCCTGATATGGCGAGGCATCCGTATGATATCCTAGGCCATTATTGTAAGGAATGACCTCTGGATAATAGGAATGGAAGGCGGTTCTCCATACTGGGTCAACCGCCGGAAGACCTTGTGGAGCAGCAGCTGGGGAGGGACTAGTCCATGCATAACCTCCATAATTTTGAGCCGGAGGAAGAGGAGCCGCTGGAGGAGCGGGGGAGTGATAATAGACTGTAGATTGCGGGGCGGTCGGATATTGATAAGTGTAGGTCTGTTGGACGGGAGCGGGGGGAGCAGGGGTAGGCGCTGGAAGAGGCGCAGGGGTAGGTGCGGGAGGGGTCGTAATGTAGAACTGAGGAGTGTACAAGGCAATAGGGACAGCCTGGATGGGAGAATAATGTATCTTTCGTAATATCGGTGCGCCAGTCACCGGGTCTCTTTCGTACTCGATCGGGTTAGTGACCATTATCGCAGGGGTAGATGTGGGGAGAGGGAAATTAATGGATGATGCTGGATGGAAGTGAAGAAGCGGCGTATAAGGCGTCCAAAGTCAAGGAACTAGTTGTCCTAGTGATTATGCTGAAGTTACGGTCTTGTTAGAAATGAAGGATAGCGGATACAGTCCTGACTGTGATCACGCTGCTAGATGTCCTTCCAGCAAAGGTAGGGAGAGTACAAGCGAGTCGAAACGAGACGAAGAGACGAGTGTGATTGACGACGTGAAGAGACTCATAAAGCAGTCAAAGGCGCTCGTCCATCTTTGATCGGCACACTTGCCGCACATTGACACGGCAACAACGGAAGTTGCCGAAGGTTCCTACTCGTTTGAGCCATGCCGAACGCCCGAATTGCTTCCGGCCGCCTGTTCAGGGTTGCTAAGGGCAGAGATTTACGAGATGCGTCCAAGAAGTATCATTACTACAAGGATGTGCGTCGTTCGTAGTGAAGAGGTGGCCGTAAAAGCCCTTATACCTTCGGCTCTACTCAGGAACGCGGGCACAGCTTTCCAGTAGGTTTGTATTGTAGTGATACAGTGAGAGCTACAATCAGGATAACTGTCTAAGATCGAAGCGACATGAGAGTGACAAAGAGAGATCGTTATGCAATGTTCATGGGCAACGTCCCCTCGTATGATCTGAGGTCAGATCACGTCGATGGCACCCCTCTACGGGCAGAATGTTATCGTATAGTCCGCGTTTAGGTTAGCCCCACATGTCCATAGCGCAGTGCCCGACGATTCATCGAAAGCGTAGGCGTAAGCATCTGGACAATTACCTTCTGTTAAAGATAATGTTAATATGAAAGATCACGGAATCAGGAGCCGAACTTACTAAAGAATGGATAAAATTGAACCCCGGAAGGCGGGCATGTAGATGCAGAGTTGTGGCTCCCCGTACAACAGTTCGGCGAGTCGGCTGAAGAAATAAAATCAGGAACTGATTCATTGTAGGGTTAATATTGACAAGGGGGACACGTACATCGATTCCCGTCAAGATTGGCTTCACACGCACTCTTACAGCCCACAGGGAAGCCAGTTGAGTCGAACGGTCCCTGCAGTTGCTGAGGGCATATGGGCCCCAGATCAATACCGCATTTGGCAGTCGGGCAGCCGACGTTGGTGGTTCTGAATAAAATGAGTAGCGTTTTAGGATAGACGGTCTTGTGAAGAGCGGATCATCCTCACATGGCCATTGGAAGGGCATATCCATCCACCAGACTCACGTCATAAAAATCCTAGCGATGAAATAACTGTCAGCGGGATGAAGATCTGAAAGGTGAAAAACATACTTGATCTCCCGGAGAAGATAAAGTAAACTCAGCCACGGTGACCGGCGGCACACCGGTTCCAGTATGCGGGTCACATTCCAAACCTCCATTACACCCTCCTGTCAAACATGACATCGGTCCAGCGATGGAGCTGAATTCGCAATCGCGTCTGCCCTAACTGGTCGTCGTAGTGCTGTGGTCTGAGGTGTCAGTTCAACGTACCCAAATACGTCCGGCCGTCCAATTGTTGGGGACAGCGAAGGATATGGAGCTTCCTGCTGGGGCCTCCCATCCTGTCGGTGCATCCGGTACCACTGAACCAGCGTTGAGATCGGTAAACATGGCAGGCCTGCGAACGATTTCAGATCTGAGAGCCACATGAGTGAGACCGTGCTAACCAGACCGTGAATGGACAATTATTAGCAACCGTGAATGTTCTGGTGTCCGTGTTTGAAGAATTCGAACCTGCGAAGGCCAGAGCAAGGAGAGCCGCGGCCGCCTGGACCACATTTGATGTTGAGCTCTGTTCAACACAAGAAAGCGAAGTATCAGCGAGGCTCAGTAGAGCGATAGTTGATGATGCCCACCATATCGAGCAATATCGAGCTTCTTTATCCAATGTGATCACTATTCAGGAGGAAAGCTGTGCCGAGGCCACGACTACGAGAACGGGACGTCGCTTGCAGACCCCTGGACAGCACGATGCTGTCGAGGTGCCTCCTCGCTGTCTGAGCCAGGACAAATTTAGCGCCGCGTGAGAGTGACGTGAGGCGCGTGAGGACTCGGATGATCGGATTAGGTAAGCGGACTCGGCTATGAAGAGGTCTAGTCTGTTGCCGGATTGCCGCCCTTTTCTATTTTGAGCTCGACTTTCGATTTTGAGTTGAAGGGTTTGTTTTCATCTCGTAGATTAACACCCAAATATTGAGATACCACTCCTCTTGAGAATTTTCTTTTCTCTGATCAATTCAAAGACTCACCTCACTAAGGATGGCTCCGCCCCCCTTATTCGAACTGTTTTTCTGGATTCGTCATTCACTATATGATAGACAGCAGTGAAGTGCATGTTATAAAGCCTCATGGTTGCCTTAGAACGCCCAATGAGATTGCGAGCAAGTTTCGGCGTCCTCCTTTCATATCCATGAGTGAGATGACACGAGGCATCGGGATTTTTTGTACATGGCTTTCATCTCCCAAGTGGCGTCTTGTAACAGTATAGGCCAAGGTAAGCGACATTCCTGAGATGTATGATGCCGTACGGAGAACCAGTATACGCAAATTTTACCAGCCGATATCGGCTCAAGCTTCGTCGACGAAATTTGTGGACCCAGATAACAGTTTTTCGGAACAATCGAGTTCTTGGACACAGAGGTAGACAGTGAGCAGAAGCTGGGCAACACATTGAAATGCGAGACAGAACCAATCCGAAAGAGCTCGATCTGAGGTTCGAAGCAATGCGATGAGAATGCCAGTGCCAATAGTAAGACGTACGAGGGAGTACAAACAGACACGAAGAATGATACAGACAGCGCCAAATCCCATTGATATGTTCCAAGATCGGATATTATATAGTATAGCAAGATGAAGAGGACACTTTAGCCAACAGTAATTCTTTGCGGCCTCCTGTGACACAGAACTTGTGTTCGTGTACGGTAATCTGTGGACCCTCACACGATAACGGAAGTCGAGGAACGACTCAACGAGGGCTCTGAGAAATACGGCAGGGTTGTGCAGGTTGTGCAGGAGTGTATGACGGTTTCTTGAATTCTAACTTGTTATCGGCATGAGGCTGAAATCCCGTCTTCCTTCAGCACCTCTCGTGCGTGGGCGACGGGCGATGAGAACGCATCAAACATTTTTACTATATGATAGGCTCCAGTGAGGGGAATCGAGATGCATCGCCCATCCATGCTCTCTCTCTGGAATTTCGTTCGCGATTTTTTCTGGCCCAGACGGATGGTGCGGAGGAAAAAATCGGCAAGTTCCGTCAAACTACGTCAGCCAGATCACGTACGATGTGACAGTCACGGACCCTTAGAGGTTCAAGTTCATGGCGTGGGCGCGGGTGGATTGCTGCAGTCACCACCAAAGCCGTCGATAGTGAGAAGAGCGTCTGAACTACTCTTGGGCAGGTGAGGAAATTAGTGCATTTTTATCATACTCAATTTGGATCAGAATGTCAGAGTTCTCTCGACTGTTACCTCCTGATCATTTCCTGAGCGTATATGAGACGATTACGGTTCCAAACACGTACGATAACGATGATGCCGGTCAGACTGTGTCTAGAAAGCTAGCTGTCATCACGCGCAATGGGCAAGGCTTACAGGATACCTCTGGGTGAGTCCATATTGTCCTGGAGGCACTACTTTCTTATTTTGGTACGCGCAGAGTGTTACTTGTCAAAGAAAGGCCGAATACACGAGCGGGAGGGCCACCAGTTGACTTTGCTGTCCTATCTGTACTGCCTGTCACCTCAAAATTCAGAATCAAGACTAGTCAAAGAGCTATCAAGATGGCCAGCCCATCACCGAACGCAAAGGCTGCAGATGACGTCATCAAAGGTAATATTGCCAGTAACCTTCGAGATAACGAACTTGACTGTCATATGGCTAGGCTTCTCTATTGAGTTCGAGAATGGACCCGAGAAATTCTCCTTTTGGTTGTCGACCTCCGACTTCTCGTACTACAAGCCCATAATTGCCGAGCTACGGAGGTTATCAGACCTTTGCGGTTGGTCAATGTATCACTCAATCTGAGAGCAGCTTCTTACAACCCCGTTAGAAACCTTTGATTCTCTTGTAAAATGGTCGTGGCTCACATACTATTCCAGGGGCCAGTATCGACTCAGTATGTCAATGCGATGTTTTTCAACTTACAAAATGACTGAGCTTAATGCGACATCCAGTGCCGTTGTTTCACACTCCCCAAGGTAAGCTTATCATCACCAGAAATCTTCCGTTTATAACCTCAATTCCAGATTTACGCGTCCTGAACGAAGAGCCGCCGTTATCTCCAATTATTTTAGGGTCTCAAGGAGTGCCGGACCACGACGTATCGGTGATTCAAGATCATTGGATACAGCAAAGAATGATCGAAAGAAAATCCGAGTATGCGCATCTCAAGGAAGTTAGGTATCCATTAGTCATTGATGGAGGCTTTCACATGCTGACCTCAGAGATAGTATACGACTATGTTCGTTTAATGTCAACGGTCGGCCGCCTAACGGCGATCTGGAGGATTGGATACTGGGAAAACACGTGCACCGCAAGCCCTCTTCAAGATCGCTCGAACGCTTGGATGTTGAGATTGAGAGTGGTCTAGACCTCTCATCAGAGCCGGAATCCCCTAACACAGCTTGTGAGGGCGATGACTCTGCGACTCTTAATGGATCGGACGATCCTTATCCCGACATTATTGTCGTCTCCTTCCAAGAGATGGATCTGTCAACTGAAGGTCTCCTCTATGCGACTGCCGCATCGGTGTCCAAAGGAGATGCTTGGATCAGTGCGATCAGTGAAGCACTGTCGTTCGCGAACGGTGTCTCTTACTTGAAGGTATTCTCATCTCATTCTGTTCACTAGGTATCTAGCTTCCCTCATCACTTTCAGATAGCGTCGAAACAGCTGGTCGGACTCTTCATGTGCATCTTCATAAAGGAACAGTTCGCGTCCGAGGATATCACCGAAGATATAAGCACTTGTGCGGTAGGAACAGGAATTCTAGGCGTAATGGTAGGCTTTTCCTCTTGTGAACATACCGCCCCGATGTCTAAACTGCGGTCTCAGGCCAACAAAGGAGCAGTCGGTATCTCGTTGACATTCCCTGGGACATCAACACGTCTGTCATTCATCAATTCACACCTGGCTGCATTCGACGAAATGCTCGATAAGCGCAATGCTGACTTCCATGAATTGTCAAGAAGACTCCGATTTGTGGATAAAGGGGGCTCCGACCGCTCCGCATTCGAAAGTCATGTATTATTCTGGATGGTGAGTTATATCTGTATTTGGCGAAATAGATTCTGATATTTCTGAGGTTGTCAGGGCGGTGAGCTTGTCCGCAACGTCTGCCGCTTTCATGTTCCTCACATATACTTCAGATTTGAATTATCGAATTGAGTTACCACAGGAGGATGTGCGAGCGCTGATGTCCGATAAATCCGAGCATAGGACAGCCAGTTTCCAAACACTTCAAACATTTGATCAGGTATAACTTGGAGTTTTCTTGATGCGTTGTATATCTGAGCTGTCTCCATAGCTTCTTTCTTCGCGGCAGAAAGGGCTTGCTTTCAAGGGCTTTCATGAAGCTCCAATAAATTTTCTCCCGTTCGTAGTCTCACTAAATCAGTGCGATTACTATCGAAACTTACGTTGTATCCTGTTTAGAACATACCGCTTCGCTGGCGGATACGGAAGTGATGATTTGGGATACGATCTCAAGTGACTGCTTTCTCCTCTTCGTAATCTCTGAAGGTGCTGAAATGGAGTCCAGACGCCGGCCGGCGTGGACCGATCGAATATTGTACTTATCGTCTCCCATGACGCACGTTATTCAGACATCTTATAACAGTCATCCGGATGTTATGATGAGCGACCATAAGCCCATCTCGGCCGAATTCTCAATCACTGTCTGTCTTCCAGTCATATGTTTCCTAGCTTTTACTGACATAATCTGCAATAGACCCATAGAATTAATGAAACCAAACAGGCTTCCGTGCTGGCCGACATCCTCTCCAAGACTAAAGGGACTCAGATCCCCGAAGCTCGTCAAGCCGAAGACGACGACCGGCGCTCGATACCCCGGTTACGACTCTCACCGTCTACGATTGAAGTCGGTGACATCAGGTATCAGTTCACTTGCCCTCAATACACGTTTCTCTGACAGCCTCTCGTAGATATGATGAACCTAAGGAAGCTGTCTTGACGTTGGAGAATATCGGCCAGGTACTGTGACGTCATCCGTTCCATGCAACATCCCTGGTAATGATAATCATTCAGACGGCTTGCGCTTGGCGTATCATTCCCAAGTCGATGGAAGGAGCTGCAGGTACTTGTTGCTAGTGATCTCAAAGCGTGTTTGAGAATCTGATTTTTATCCTCTAGCTCCTGATTGGCTGTCGGTTACGCCGACTTTTGTAGGTTCCTTCTCTTTACGACATCAAGCCGCAGCTCAATGACATACTACAGGGAATGGTACCTCCGAACTCTTCATGCAATGTACATGTCAAGATCCATGTAAATGCTCAAAATGCGCGGGCGTTGAACGAAGGCGTCTCGATTCTTGATGAGACCGTTATCCTCCACGTAGTTGGGGGTCAAGATCACTTCCTTCAAGTGTGCGGAAACTACCGTCTGTATATCCGCCATCACCTTGAGCCCTAGCTGAACTATAATACCCAGAGGGTACGTGTTTTGGGAACGACCTCAATTGGCTGGTCCGCCTCCCTTGTCCTGTAAGAGAATTCGCCAAAGACCGGAATCAATGGAAACTCCTTCCCGAAAATGGAGCACTGAGCTGCCCCAGAGAATTGGGCCGTCTTCTGGAATGGCTGATGTCCAACGCTGTGACCGTTGTGGGTTTCCTTAATAGCTGGTGAGTAACCGAATTTATTGACCACTTTTACAGGATGATCTTTGTATTCAACCGGGTGATCCGCAAGTTGCTCAGCGTATCAGAGAGGTGCGTCTATTGCATCGAATTCATCATTCAATCTCACTCATTGTCTTATAGAGCCTGGATACAGGCGATGAGTTCGATTTCATCCCAGCGGTCGATAAACATACCCTGGCACTAGCGTTTGGCGAGACGTTGATGCAATTCCTCAACTCTTTGTCGGAGCCATTGATCCCTTGGTCCCTGCACGGGGAATGTGTTAATGCTACGACTCGAGACATGGCGTTCGCAGTATGTGGCTTCAGTCTTGTAAGACACAGTCTCACACTTCACTACTCCAGATCATCCATGAAATGACATCCTACTCCGCTAGCGTAAGCTTCATCGGTTCTTTTCCCATTGTCGGACCACTCATCATGTTACAGAGCCTGGTATCTATAACTGCGTTCCTTCATTTCCTCAGTCTGCAGTCCTCGAAGGAGACGACAGATCGCATCCAGGATCTAGGTCAGCCCTCAATTCCATATTTATTCCGCCCATACTCAACATAATGCCTGACATTCAGTCCTGAAATTTGCTCCGATCTTGCTTCGTGACCCTCCCCAAGACGCGCCGGAGCTTGTTGCGAGTAGCTTATCTCCGTTACAGAAAAGACGATTCGTAGAGTACTTCTTTGTGACGTAGATTATTCTCTTGGTTTTATACTGTTGCCCAAAGCTGTCAAATCACGACAAGGGCTTGATTTTCTCAGGCCTTAACATACGCAAAGTTGATGAGGACGCGATCACGTGGAGGCACGTGACGAAAAGAAACTTCTCGAATGCGGATTTGCAATTCACATAAGAGGGCGTCGGCTCCTGCACGCCTGGACCACGATAGCAGATCACCATGGCGGAATCAGCAGGCAGCGCGAACAGACCCATTGGATTTTTCGACATAACGATTGGTGACAAGCCAGCTGGACGAATCGCGTTTACTCTTTTTGAGGATCTGCTGCCTCGCACCGTCGAGAATTTTAGTATGTGTTACTTGGTGTGCGTGTGGCTGCTACTGATGGCTCATGTTCTCCATTTAGAATGTCTTCTCACTGGCGAGAAAGGGATTGGGAAGAGGGGAAAGCCACTGCACTTCAAGGGTAGCCCGTTTCATCGTGTGATCAAAGGGTGAGTTCATACTGTGATCACGCATCCTGCCGCAGCTGATCTTGTGATGGCAGCTTCATGTGTCAGGGTGGTGACTTTACTGAAGGAAACGGTAGCGTCTTTTCAACAGAGTTGCTGCAATGACTGAGGCGCTCACCTGAATCTAGGAACCGGTGGTGAATCCATCTATGGCGATAAATTCGAGGATGAAGCATTTCCCGTAAATCATACCAAACCATTCCTGCTCTCTATGGTCTGTTGGCTTTCTGAGTGTTTTGGATATTACTTACGGTTCGACAGGCCAATGCAGGGAAAGACACGAACAGCAGTCAGTTCTTCATCACGACGGCGAAGGTGTGTCGTTTTTGTGCTTGCCAACGATGATTTAAACAGGCTCATATGCCACCAGACACCCCATCTTGATGGAAAGCACGTTGTCTTTGGAGAAGTTTTTCGTGGGAAGTCTGTCGGTGAGTGCACCTTCTCTATGCGGCTCTTTCTCCGGTTGATTCATTTCCGTTGCTTTCTACAGTGCGACAGATCGAACGTTTCCCTACTGAGCCCAGCGATCGACCCACCGAACCTATTGTGATAGCCGATTGCGGAATCTTATCGCCCGACGATCCTTCCCTGACCGAGGCTGTCGAGCTTCCCAAAGATGGAGATAAATACGAAGATTATCCTGAGGACGAAGACGTGGATTTGGAGACGGATGACGGTGTTCAGAAAGCTGTTGCTATTGCTAAGGATATCAGGGAGATTGGGAACAAACTGTTCAAGGAAGGAAAATTCGCAGAAGCACGGGCAAAATACGAAAGTACGCCTTCTGTCTTTCTTAAGAACCAATCTGTCTTTCTCATTTCACTCCTTCAGAGTCTCTGCGTTACCTCGACGTGCATCCAGTTCTCCCAGAGTCAACATCCGAAGAAGTGAAAACTTCCTACTACGCCATTCTGACACCTCTCCTCTTGAACGGCGCTCTGGCATCCATCAAAATCACTCCATCGACCTCATCAAACTATCGCATTGCCATTTCATACACAACCCGCGCAATAAACACCGGCGTTCTGTCCGATGCCGACAAAGGCCAGTGATTTCCCTTCGTTTATTGAGAATATTCACTTACCATAATACCAGGCAAGGCACTCTATCGACGAGCTCTCGGCCGCGTCGGTGTCAAAGAGGACGACGAAGCAGAACGCGATCTACTCGAAGCGAGCAAGTTCGTCAAAGGCGACGCAGCTATTCTCAATGAATTGGAGAAGGTCAAACAGAGGAAGAAGGAGAAGAGGGAAAAGGATAAGAAGGCTTATAAGGGCCTCTTCTCGTGATTTTCTGGGTACTTACTGTTGCGCCATGTATCGCTCGCGATCGGACTTTTGACGACACGGACATTATGCCTTCGATGTCACTAGATAACGTGCATCTCTCATGCAAAAATGAATCATGGGTGCTCTTCTTGAGCCGGAAAATTCATGCAACTTAGACTGTTTCGATATCGCCTACTCTATGCTGCGACATAGGTCACTTTTGCAGATTTGGGACTCAACTTGGGAGATCAGCCGAGAGCCAGCGTGACAACGCGTCCGTCACACAGGAATCCCTCTTTCACTTCAAAATTAGGAAGTAGTACAGCTATTTGACTCTCAGATCTATTACTTCTATCCCAGACTGTTCTTTCTCGAGTGCCTGATAACAGAAGGTCAATGCATCGGAACTCAAAGTTCGGAATGTTATTTGTGCCAATTTGTACGCCTCCTAGAAATGCAAGAAGATCACTTGTCTCCCAACCTTGGTGTCAGATTGCCTCGAACTCATTTGGTTTAATATTTGAACCACGCAAAAGCGTGTCGATATAGAATTCATATCACGAGTGATCGACATCCGCTGTACTACATATACTTAATATCAATGGTTCGCATCGAGTTCTTTATGCATCCCTAACACGCTGAAGGTATCGATCAGAAAACTGCTTAACATGAGACTTAATGTGATCTTCGCATATGTATGGTGTCTGGATGCCGCCTATTTTTTCCGGATTTTCTACTGCCGGTCTTTCTGACGCTGCGCACCACAAGAATTTTGACTGGAAGAATTGTTCACCGCGCTCTAACAGATGCAACTTCTTCGTGAGGCAATGCGGGCAAACCTTTGGATCGTGAAATGCCTCTCACTGCGCCCACTTGGCCATGCATCGTCTTGAAAGGCGATTCGGCACGGAAACTCAAGATGCTTCTTGGCACCGCTCGGGCAGAATCCTCAGAGCCCGCAAGCAATCCTAGCGTCTCCGACCACGCACAGTTTCTAAGAGCCAGTCTATTGATTTGTGGCTGGAGATAGACGACCGAGCGCACTTGATGTCAACACTTAGATGTGTGGTCCAGCGTGGATTACTCCGGGTCGGCGATCTCGGCTTCAGTATCTGGCGCAAGGGCTTCAGGTCAGGTGAGAAACGCTAAGACTACCTGTGGGTATGCGCACTGAGGTGAGATACAGACGCCATGCATAAGTTTTACACACCTACCTCGAGGTTCAAGCAAGGAATAAGGATGGCAGAGTTACCCGACGGTTAGCAAGGTCACGTTCCGACATCGTACCCCTCATCCCGGCTACGAGCCTCGTCAGCTGGTTCGAAACCTCTGTACTCAGGAGTCCAGCTTGGACTATGGAAACCTAATTCGAAACCAAAACGACGATAGGGGTTAGGGTCCAGTGAGTTCTCTAGCACAACTTACGGTCTGACCTCCCAAATCCAGTTTTCCACCTGATCAAGATTCGTGACTTCCTGAAACCCCTCTCCAAAGACAGCGATTCTTCCATGAACCGACGAATTAGACGTCAAGAATTTGTCATCGTTCCGAGGCGCTACTGAACACTTATGGCGACATTGACCTGAATAACTGAAACCTGACTGTTACCTGAGAGAGGGCGTTCGACAGCGGCCTCGGCATACTTGTGCCGTGCAACGGTCCTTCTCGCCACCAAAAAATCGTATCGGGAAAGCAACAGAAGACAAGATATGGCCCAGAATTTTCTGCTGCATTCCGCTCGCTGGATGCGACAAGATTGTGTTTGTTGGGGACGAAATTACCACGTGCGGCGGAGGCATTCTTGGATTAGCGACGGCATCAATCCGGCTCCGAACTTCTTCATTCTGAGGCGCTGGGCCCTTAGTATCCTTTGCTTCGTTTCAGTCACAAAGAACGGTCTAAATGCTATTTGAGGCGAACAGATACCAGTAAAGTGCACTCATCCATATTTCCGGAAAGCAACTCCTCAAAGTGATAGATGTAGGGATTTTCACGGACCAAGCTCGGAATTCTCTGGTTGATCATTCAGCCCTTCCCCAGACTTGCCCTTGCAGTCAAACGCCCGGACGATCGGGAAGCATGCGAGCGTTGAAGTTTAATTCAGGTTGCGTTACAAGGACCGGTTCGAAACCGTGTCTGGCAGCTTCCTAGGGGCCCCAGGATGCGATAAGGATTTACGTATATCTTCCTATGATAACCTTGCAAGGAGAGCCGCTCTGTCTCGTCTGATGTCCCTCCGCGTGCCCTCAGCATCCATTATGCCTCAGTCTGAGCCTCTACAAGATCTTGCGCTGCCTTCACTCTCTGTGTCGCTTACGGCCGCTTTCTTTGCTCTAGCATTCCTAGCAGTGCTGCTACTCAGCTCGTCTCGGAGTGACATTTTCAGGACACATGGTCTACCTTACCCCCCTGGTCCGAAAGGACTTCCATTTCTCGGAAACGTGCATCAGTTGGAAACGACGAGGAGATGGATTCAGCTTTGTAAATGGGCATTTTACGGTGAGGGAGTTATATGTCGTCTCGCTTCGGTAGAGAGATCTCACGCATTTATGCAGGTTCTACCGTCGGGCTCCGAGTATTCGGACAGAGGGTCATAGTTCTGAATACCCACGAAGTAGCAAAAGATCTCTTGACAAAAAGAGGGTCGATATACTCCAGTCGGGCAAAACAAACTTTGGGCACCGTCTAGTACGTCCCGTCTCAAAGTCGTTGAGAAACTCACAAATATATTCTGAATAGCGGAGGTTGGAACTTCGCTCTGACACAATTGCCTTACGGCGAAGAATTCCACCTTCAGCGTCGTTTTGTGAATCGCTTTCTCAATGCGAGCGCTATCAAAAAATACCACGAGTTCATGACTGAAAGCGCGCGTAACTTCGTAGCGCGCACGTCGCGCACTCCGGACAAGTTTCAGAGATGGCTTCATATGTGGGTATACTCGGACCTCGGGAGTTTTCGCCTCTGACCGACGAATTGGGTCTTGTGATAGGTCGACGGGGAGGAACATTATGATGCTCACTTATGGACATGAAGGTACGTCTTATTGTTCGTTCGGCGTCTTTAAGTTGATGCAAGCGATCTCACCCGCATTCTTAGTACAAAATGAAGAGGATGAATGGATTAAGAGAGCCGATACGGCCATCCAGACGAGGAAGGTTCTAGGGATTCCAGGCACACATCCTATTGATCTCTTTCCAATATGTGATCGTGAATCCTATTTTCTACGGCCCGGCTAACTCGTGTAAATAGTGGGCAAGCTGCCCTTTTG
Organism: Sistotremastrum niveocremeum HHB9708; assembly: GCA_001630475.1. Classification (NCBI taxonomy): domain Eukaryota; kingdom Fungi; phylum Basidiomycota; class Agaricomycetes; order Sistotremastrales; family Sistotremastraceae; genus Sertulicium; species Sertulicium niveocremeum. Next base: position 73,397 of record KV419435.1, read on the forward strand.
GGTATGGGGAAAACTCTTCCAGAAGGACATGCAGACGATGAAGACGTTCTCATATGGGATCAGTCTCGAGCCCTATAACATTGTTTTGAAACAGATGGTATCCTCCTTCCCTCCTCGGTCTGTCACAGTCTAACTTATGTGATAGCGAATGGGGACGGCGCTTCCTTCAATGACCTCAGTATTGGCAGAAGAAAATATGCAGGAGGACGGAAGCGTGGTACATGACAAGGAAATCTACGGAAGTGCAGGTTCTTTATATTTCGGTCAGTTCTCCATTTCTGTGACATTACATCCCTCTGAAAATTCGATTATAGCTGGCATGGATACGGTGAGTTTCTCTAGACTTCGAAGACGCTGAAATATTTACGCTGCGCTTACAGAGCGTATCGACTTTACAATCCTTCATTTTAGCAATGATGATCCATCCAGATATTCAACGGAAAGCTCAAAACGAACTCGATGCACTCCTTCAAGGAACGCGATTACCGACTTTCGCCGATAGGGCTTCATTACCTTATTTGCAAGCGACGCTCAAAGAAACTCTGCGGTGAATATTCTACGTATTTCCCTTCGACTAACTGATAATCCATTCATGGGCAGATGGAAACCTATTGTGCCGCTTTGTGAACTCTCTTCCTTTTATCATACCGACTGGTTTACTCATGACGCGACCTAGCGCTTCCTCACTATTCCACCGAAGACGACGAGTATAACGGAATGTCATTCCCCGCCGGATCTCTCCTAGTTCCCAACGTATGGTACGCAACCTTCACACCATTTTCCTTCCTTTAATGAAAATGCTGTTCGAAGGAAAATGGTATACAACCCAGACGACTATCCTGATCCTCATTCTTTCAACCCGGATCGATTTCTTAATACAAATCCTGAAAATGGGAAAACGGAACTACGAAAAGATGTATTGGATCCTGAACAAATAGTCTTTGGCTTCGGAAGAAGGTTCTTCCATATCCATCTTCTCATGCGTTTACTGATGATAATGATTGATTTCGGATGATTAGAATTTGCCCAGGCCGTCATCTCGCGACGTCTTCGACGTGGATAACGATGGCTACACTCCTCGCCACATTCGAGATGTCGATCCCTCTTGACGAACATGGTTCTCCCATTCTTCCAGATCTCGAATTTGGACCTGGATTACTGAGGTACGTACAGTACATCTCCATCTTCAATATTCACACAAGAAATTCACTGATGGGTATCATATTAGTCAACCAAAGCCTTTCAAATGCGCGTTCAAACCGCGTGGAAATGTTTTATCGTTGTTAGCCGATTATCCAACCACAGGGCCTGCTCGGCCGATTGTACTGTAACAAAGTTATAGGACTCGAGTATTGAAGCAGTGGATCTTCGATGCAAGGCTTGTACATTCATACCTCACTGGCATTTGTATATACATACGCATGTATCTGTATCTTTACTCTGTAGTATCTGTCTGTATGAGTGATGTTTTTCTCAGTTTCAACCAGTCGATGAGGTATCAATGAGGGATTCGGAGTGATCATGAATCGTGGGTGGGATCGAGTCTTTCCTGCATGGCTTTTATAATAAACGATTCGCATAGTAGTACTGTGTATACACGACCGTAACATACGGGCGTAACGCCGTATCGATCTCAGGGACCGCTATTTCGACGTACTGTACTCACAGGTTTCTGAGCATAACGTTTCAAAGATTTCACACACAGTGAGTCCCGGATAAACATAACATGCATTAGGCTGGCGGAACGTAAGTTAAGTAACGTTACGCCAAAACCGCATACAGACTCTGAAATTTCGACCGTAACGGTATGTTACGGTCGTGTATGTACAGTAGTACAGAGATATTTCATCAAGGATTAGCCCTTTGGATGCCGCGGGATGGAAATTGAGAAAGGATCCTAGGGTCTGGAACTTGGGATTGGATGGATTATGAAACTGAAACAATGAAGGCGGGTCGAGGTTTGAGTAAATTTGAGTGCGAAAGGCGGAGTTCATATTTCAACCGTGATGACGGCTATTTCGATCGGTCTTCGAGGCCGTATCTCCGATTCTGGACCGGACAAATTTGCCAAAGCATTCTTGATTGGGGGTCATGCAACAGAATAATCCCCGGCCAAAACGACCCCAGTTAAACTGAGATGCTCCTCTCATCGTACTGTACACTCTGCTCTTGTCCAGATAGCGTCGGTTAACCGGTTCGGAGAAGGGAGAGGGCATCCGTGTTCCGATCGTGTTACCCGTTTCGGCGATCGGTATTCCCAAATTCAGCCATATTCGTCTTCAATTTCTTCTGGCTCGTGCACATCATCCGCACCAGGAGCACCAGCCACCACCAGAATCTTCGTCACAACCTCTCGGGCTCTCAAAGCTCAATTCCCGGATTTCTCCTATCATAGTGATAATTTGAGTCAAATTCCGAAGCATTTCGATCTTACCCGGGCAACATCCTCGAGCTCATGATCACTCATTGGTACTGCTACTTCACTCGCGCATACCGAGTGGGGACGACAATATCCATAATGAAGATGTGAACGGACTCTCAACCGCCATTTGTTAATATTAATAGTAATATTAATATTCACCTGAATATTACTAGTACGGCAGTATTATACTGTAAGAAAAATCAACCCCATTGGCTCTTGCCCCTCACTCACTCCCGGGCCTTCCACAGGGACTTGCACTCAGACGATTGTAAAGGGACAATACCAGTGGCATCGAGTACAAGCTCGGCGATAGAGCGCGTATCTGATCCCGGAATGGAATCATCATGAGTCTCAGTCTCAATCTCAGGCTCACGTCGCTCAATCCATCCCCGTGCCTGCCACCCACCTCCTACCTTCGACTCGACTGGATGCTTGTATGACGGGCTAGTACGACTCGATTCCTCCGACAATACATGATTCCTCCGAACCCTGGTCAGCTTCATCGACCAAGACCGAAGTAAGAGGGAGAGATATATCGATAGACGCTCGAACGTGATCGAGCGGCGGTGAGTTGGCATGCTTTATGTAGTATAGACTGAGGGACTGATGATGCATATGGCTCAGGGACATTACGATAATGATAATCGATAATGATGGGCTTCGGGCTTCGCTGGCATCTCTTCGTCTTCCCCTCCTCTCTCGCTTGCTGGCTTCGCCGTCGCTGCAGTCACGACTAGGACTGCCACCATCGTCCGTGAAGCTCCTCGTCTTGGATAGTGTCGCAACAACCCCGAACAGTCCAATACTAACCTAATAATGCTTCCCCGGCTCCCCTCCTCATCTCGCAAACCTTCCCCAAAGTCCACTGTCCCAGTCCCAAGTCCAAGTCTAGCCGCGAAATACGGTCTCTCCCTCTCATTCTCCTCAACACTCAAAACGCCCGCATCAGGCATAACAGGTGTCCTCTCCCTCCACTTGCCCACTCTTCACCTCATGAACGTGGAGGAGGTCTTTGTGAGGATATGTGGGGAGGCGAAGACGTACGTCCTCCTCCTTCCTTCTTTTCTTTGGGTAGACGATTGATGGATGATCGGTAGGGGTATTGCGTCGTATAAATATGAATCGGGGTCAGCTTCGTTCGGAGGTGAAAGAGAAGGAGAAGGAGAGAGATACCTTCGACGGACGAATCAAGTCTTTCTCTCTCAATCACAAACAATCTATAAATCCACTTCTCCCATTCCCCCTTCCTCTTCCTCAATCAGAGACGGTGTGGCGAGCGTACCGTTTACATTTCATCTCCCTTCGAGTCCTTTGGAAGAAGACCTCGAGGACTTTGATCTCGACTCCGAGTTGGCGGGAGGAGATACTGGGAGCGGCAGGAATGGGAGAGGAAGAGGGAAGACATTACCGCCATCATTCAAATTCTCGAATGAAGAGTGTATGGCTCTTATACGGTACTTCCTTCAAGTGCACGTCGTCTCTTCTCCGAACGCACCTCCCCCATCATCTTCGACAGCGAACTCGGCTTCCACATCAGGGTCGACACCGATTGCGAGAAGCGCGACACAGGTGCCACCACGCCGGCGGTCACGAGAGAGGGAAAGGGATATGGACAGGGATAGAGTGGTACCAGGAGTAGGGTCGAGAGGGAAATCAAAAGTCGTGTTGAGCTGTCCTTTCTTGTTCTTGCCGTTAGACGAGACACCGCCTCCTTCTATAACGACGTACATCCCTCCATGCCTTCCCTCCCGCACATCTCCTTCATCGTCCTCATCATCTTCATCCACTCACGCCCCTCCGTCCTCATCCTCATCATCCTCGTCATCGTCATCCTCAACTTCCCCATCGAATCCTTCCTCGACGACGTCCCCTACTTCGACCTCCTCGAATTCACCTCGAACTCAATGGACCAAATCCGTCCCTCTACGAACGTCTCTCATCCCATTCACATCTCACGGAAAAGGAAAAGGCAAAGGAAAAGTATCAGTTTCACTTGACTTCCCTGAATTATGGACTATCCCACTGTTTCAAGCTGTTCCTCTTCGGCTTAGGATTCGATGTTTGAGCGAAGTTGTCAGTCTCGCTACGGCTCCTCCTTGCTCAAGCAGCTCGTTCTCGAATTCACTCCCACCCTTAAGCTCGTTCTCTTCACGAACGCCAACGCTTTCGGATTCACCATCAACTCCTTCAACATCAACATCGATATCAACATCGTCCTCTCCGTCGCCCGATTCGCCTATCGCGGCGGATTACTTCTCATCATCTCCCCATCATTCCCCACCCCCAAAATCCTTTCGCTCTCACTCCCACTCTCAATCTCGATCCCTCCCTCGATCCCCACCGCGCTACCCCCGATATCCGAATCCTCCAACATCACCCTCGCAAATAGAAATAAAATTAATCTGTAACGCCCGTATAAGGGTTGGAAGCACTACGCGCATTGCTCGGATCCCATGTCTTATCGACTCTGGATTCGGACCCTCTGTGACTCTAAGAAATTCGGTGAAGGAGGAGGGGAAGCGGGCGGTTGATGTCATGATCGGTGAACCGAGATGGCTCGGAGAACCCGACACCGAATCGGACGATAAGGACGGCCAAGACGGCAACAATGGGAGCGGAAGTCCAAGGAGAGGAGGGATGGATGTGAAAGGAGGAGGATGGAAAGGAAGATACGGACAAGAAATCACCTTCGACTCGAACGTCGTGTTTAGGTGTGCACCTTGTTTGAGGACGCGGTATATTTCTACGAGTGTACGTTCTTCCTTCTCCCCTCCTCTATCCCTTCTCTTTTGACATTCTCTCGCCTTCCTCTCTTTCATCATCCCTGCTCTCCCTGCTCTCCGTCCTCTCCGTCCTTTCTTCCTCTCGTCACCTATATGCTATACGTTCCCTTCATCCTCACTCTCATCTTCATGTTCACTTCCACTTCCACTTCCATCTCACCCCTCCTCTCTCCGCTCATACTCTAATACTCACTATTACGAGCAGTACGAACTCCACATCCGCATCCCCTTTCGAGGACCAGGGAATGATATCATCCTGCGCGCTGGGCCGTTGAGTGTTAGTAGTGGGATATATCGGGGACAGATGATACAGGTTGTTGATGCCGTTCCCGAATCTCATGAGCGGGACGAGTTACCACCGTGAGTGTTTATTGATTCTTGATTCGATTTGGGATTGTATTGGTGCTAACTGGGTGCGGGTACGGGTTGTAGGGCTTATGAAGATGTTGAAGGTTCGCGCGCAAGTACGACTGGCGTATTTGGAAGGGAGGGAGGTCTATATGTCAATGAGTTGCAGGTGATGCAGAGCGAGGGTTCGACTGAGGTTGAAGAGTCCCGAGCTTAAGACGGCGAGCAGTAGCAGTAGACAAGCAGGGCGATAACTTAGACAGGGATGTAGAGATGGATTCAGATGTGCAATGTTCATAGCGAATGAGATCGTTATTGCTATTGCTATTGCTATTGCTATTGAAGACGCGATGATTCGAAAGACGAGCGATAGATGAACGGTAGATGAACGATACATGATGAGATGACGATGAAATGACATGATGAGATGATAGCATGATTCACAAAACGAAAGAGCATTGCGATTCCTTTCCATTCGAAACTAAAATCCCCTAATCCCAGGATCAATACCTCGAACTCCAAAGTGCCTCAGCTTGACGAGTCTTTTCCGCTCCTTTACCATATACAATCGTAGCCACTACAACAAAATTAATACTAAATAAACGGAAGGAAAGAAAGACATACCTTGTTTCAAAAGAGAATAAATCTGTACCCTCGGTGCAAACTCCTTCGTCACAAGCGTAGGATCCGTCAAATGATTAACACCATAAACAATCCCCTCTCCAATCGCCCTAATCCTCTCTTCCACCTCCTCCTTCCTCCCACTATCCAACTTCTTCGCATTGCTCTTACATACGTCGAATGAATCCTTCAATGCTTCAACCCAAGTACGCATAGCCATCACACCCGCCATCCCATCCCATTTGCCCAGCTCAAATACGCAATTCGTTATCCCACCCACTATCACCTCCACCTCCATAGAAGGGACCGTCAAACTCGTCCCCGGAAAATGTTTAACAATCAACGGCAACAAGAGGGAATACGAAACTCCATCCCCCGCTCCTTGGAATCCGGAGGAAGAAGAGGTGGAGGGAAGAGTTGAGGATGAGAGCCAGGGCTTTGAGAGGTCGATGAGGGAGTAGATGTCGTTTCGGAGTTCGGGGTGGATTGATTTGGGGGCTGTGGGTGTTGAAGACCAGGGGTCGAATGTGGTGGTGTCTTTGAAGGCTTGGCCTGGGGGTTTGGATGTGCCGTTGGGGGTGAGCGATGACCAGGGGGAGGGGGAGGAGTTGAGAGAGGAGTAGGATTTTAGGAGGGATGAGAACATTGTTAGGGTTCTATTAGGAGTAGGACGTTAGTGAGAGTAGTTGGAATAGGACGTTCACTTGCGATTGGACTAATACGACTTGTAATACGACCTGTAGTGGGAGTACTAGGAGGAGGGAGAAGGTGGTGGTGCGATTATGTACTCTTTTGTTCGTGTCAGGGTCTTCGGAATCATCTTCGTGAGTCACTATAATTCTCACCACTCGGGGTACTCGGACGCGTGTTCGTCTATTTTCTTATCTTAATCACGATCACAATCAATGATGTCCATGCGTTCATCAGGCTCGGATGGACGGATCTAATATTAATTGATCCTCGTGCTACTCAATTTCCGCAATTTTATTTGCTTTCGTGTCCGCAGGAAATAGGGAGATAGAGGAAATAGAGGAAATAGAGGAAATAGGAGGTAGCATGACTTGAATGGGCACACTCATCAAGTTCATCAAAGTTGCGCCAACTCTCTCTTCCACCACTCCCTTTCGACGCAAACTCGTGCGACGCGCAGTCTCGTCATCCGACCCAACAACGTGAAAGGCTGGAAGCTTATTCGCTTCCGCAATTGCTTCCGCCATCGTTCATTCAAAAATTTATCACTCGCTAAATATTACTATTTCATTTGAATGGTCCTGAAGAGAGACATTGTCCAGTCATCCTACCACCGGCAATTTTGTTACGGTACCGTGAAGAAAGGGATCAAAGACAGAGGAGTTAAGGAGAACATGCGGATCCTGATTAAGGTTTGATCAAGAGACAAGCGCTGAAACAGGCGCTGAAACTTGCAGGTGTTCGGCACGGAGATGCCGGTTGGCTCACCTCCTCCCATGCCTCTTCCTTAGGCCTCGAAGATCATTCCGAATATTTTGGACATACGCGATTCGATGACCCGTGGTGGGATAGTAGCGCGATAAGCTCTAGTATGGTATCATTAATCATGATTGGTACAGCAATGAAAGAGGAGCATGCAATACCATTGAACGAATATCACAACTGACGGTGCCCATCCTCGTCAATTGTCGATCATTCAATCGAAGCGCCATTGAGATAGGATTTCGGCACTGCATTGCAGATGAGCTTGGTCGGTTGTCGAGATCCATTGTTCTTGAATGATTTTTTGGAAGCGGAGGGTGTATGAGCTAGCATCGTAGGACATAGGGGAGGGGGGGACAGCTGAGACTCAGCTCTATCAATCTCTTGATAACGAGGACGTGATAATAACGTACCGTTCATCTGTACTAGTTTTGCCCAATGTGCTCGTACCGCCCATCTGTGTTGTTCAATATGCTCCGCAACCCGCCTTCGCGATTTATGATTCCCTTCTCTAAGAAGCTCAAACGAGCCATTTGGCACGGGCAATGCATCGCTGCGACAAGCGCACTGGCAGAATCGGGGTTCGTCAAAGTCGTGGATGAAGAGAGCTGTGTGGAACGGCAAGGCGAGGCGCGCTACACCTCTGGATCAAGATAATCTGCCTCAATGTTAATCAATGAGTTGAATCAAAAAGATTCATACGTACCATAGTGTTTGCCTCTGCGATTCAACGCTCTTGGCCAACAACCGACACACAACTCCTAGAGGCGGATAAGCCAACAGCCTATCTGGTGTCGATTAAGCTGATCAACTTAGACGATCATTCAGTCGGAGCTTCTCACTGTAGGTGATTCCACAGAATATATGGCAGTCGACCAATCGATCGGCTGTTCTGCTTGTTCAGATCATCATCAGATGAGATCAGTGTGCTGTAACACGGAGAGAAAACCTAAGCCTACATGGAGGTGATAAATGACGGGCGGAATAGAAGACCCAGGAGACATATTCCTTCGTCATGAGCCTTCCCAGAGCGAGATCATGGTTTCTTCTGTGGGGAGGTATGGCGGCAACGATTTCACTGATGGGCACGCTCAGAAGATATTCGGGCTGGAAAATGAGCCACATACTGTGTTTTGATGAATCATTGATATTGTAATCAGGCGAGGTTATATAACCTAATCCATGCCTATAAGGAATTCAGCCAAATATACTCGGCGCGAAAGGAGACCCACCTACTTGAAACTTGTTAACAGCGGCGCCATTACAGAGTACTAGATCCTCTGACGGAGCACCCATAGTAAATTGCCAGCATAAGGTTCCTTCGTTAAGGGATCTGACCAGTTGGGTACATGGAAGAAAGAGGTCTGACTATAGCCAGCTAATAAATCGTGAAGGCAACCCAGGAATGAGAGCAGATGAACATCCGATAACCGACCCTCCGCTCATCGTCTTCGACGTCCACCAGTGCTGGCGCGTCCAATGATTGTTGAGATCTTTTAAAACATTCTCTGTTATCTCTCAAGGGTCAATACCATCTACATTCAAATTCAGAGCTTGCCGACGCGTACCGAGGTCGGATTCGCCTTTGTTACCCCGATGCCACCAAGAATGATATGCATAGCTTCAATAAATCTTGATTGGAAGTTTTCAAAACAAAGACTGACCTGGGTACATTGTCAGAGATCCTTGATGTCTCGAAGGATCCTGCAATTGACGATGGTTTTCAGTACGTGAAAGGCGCGATCCACACTGGCACATCTTTCTGATTCTTCTTTCGCCGATGCCTCATCTCAGTTCCCGCGGGGCAGCGTTGAACGGTCTTGCATTCGAGATGGTCCGGTCATATGTGTCATACGAAGTACGTCTTTCTTTATACATGACTTAGAGCTACCATTTCGCTCAGTCCCCATCTTATAGACCTCTACTACTCGTCCGCAGAAATCTTCAGCTTGAACCGTACCGTCTCTCACAAGCCTATATCTCACAAGAATCGCTTCGACGCCTTCGTCTCAGACGCGGCCCGGATATCCAAGAATAGAATTGAGCAAGGCAATGGGCTTTAACCCGGATGCTGCGCCTTCTCGAGCTACATCCTCGACTGTCGACTCTCAAACGTAGAGATGCGTGGATCCATCAAACGATCATGCGGTATTAGTTGAATTGCTTTTGATCCCTACTATTCGTGGAGCATGACCGACATATCAACGGCACTTCGCTATAAAATCAGCAATCCGTCAAATGCGGCGCAGGAGCTCTTCCATCCCCTCCTCTCTCTTAGCACAGTTTGTTCGTCCCTTCATTGCTGGACCTCTAGATGCGATTGACTCGATCTGACAGTTGGATGTGTCATGGCTGCCGAGTCTAATGTGATCAGGAATTACGCCGAGATAATGGGGTCCACCAAGACATGTTTCGTAGCCGCATTTTGTCTTTCGATTTATGACATCTGTAAGCATATCTTCATCTTCAAACCTTCCCACCTCCCAATTATACGAACTGCAGTGCAAACATTTCCTGAAGAAATCGAATATTATTGGACAGGACGATGGAACATTCCTCGTGCGTTTTATTTTCTGGTACGTAACTTGCATCTACACAAACCTTCGTTTCTGATGTTATGATAGGCTCGATATTTGGCTTTTATTATTGAGATATTGGAGATGCTCAGTGAATTTATCCGAATTTTGATGGAATCTCTGTTTGCTGACTGGATTTGAGTTGGATTTGCTCCCGTTCCGGATGAAGTAAGTTCTCTGCGAAAAATCTCGACGAGCATAGCTCACCTGATTCTAAGGCGTAAAATAATTTACCCCGCTCGATGATATAGAGCTCATACATTAATATAAATCCTTTTCAGATGTAAGCATATCTGAGCTACCAAAATCACTAATCTGAATATATAACCAGGCTTAGCGATAACACTCATGATGTCAATCCTGGGTATTCTTCAACTCCCTCAGTCACACTTGATTACTAATTCATCACAGACTGCATCTTCTTAATCATCGTGCAAGCCATTCTGATAATCCGCATCCACGCAGTCTACGCCGATCGCCGTCTTCCATGGGGCTTAGCGCTACTTCTTTCGATGGGTGGTACGTGCATATTCGTATTGAGCATTCTTGCAAACTCAGCTTCACCGAGTGAGCCCCAATTCGATTCAAGCAATGCGATGAGCTCACAGGATTTCTGTATAAAGTGAGGGACGAACTGATCCCCGGCGTCCGATTTTGCGCATATATTTCTCCAAAATTACTAGGGAAACTGATCTGGGCGAATTGGTCAGTCTATTCTCCTACACTCATACGTTCTGAACTTTGCTCAACGCTGTTGATGATGATATTAGGGTACCGATACTCATCTTTGATACTGTATTAGCTTTCCTAGCAGCACTCGTCGCTTATCGTAATCGAGGCCTACATCAAGAACATAGCACACTGTTGAATACTTTATTGAGAGATTCCTTAGCATACTTTCTGACGTGAGTCTTCGACCCTACCTGTGGTTTGATAAATTTCTGACCAACTCCTGTAGTATACTCGGGTGCGTTAAATGCGAGTTATTTTGCGCCTACTGACATTCGTACATGTAGCGTTGCGATTATCACAATAATAATGGAAAGAGTCGCCCTCGTACGTCTTATACATCCTCCTGGTGCACCAGCACTCATATTTTCCCACTATAGATCGACTCACCAGGCTTCGTAGCTCTAAAATATCCCATCTTATCAGCCTGCGCAGTCAGACTGTTATTACATCTCCGGATCAAAGATAAACAGTTGAGAGAAGGGAGATATACGGGCGAATTGGGACCTGAGAATTATATGTCTAGTATGCACTTTGGAGCTGGTCATGAACCTCTGGAGCTGGTCATGGAGTCAAGCGAAGGGTAGGAAATTGTACGGGATATTTCTGGAGGCGTTGTGGTACGGCATGTTCTTCGGGTACGTTCTTGTAAATATGATGGACTTTATACCACAATGCATGGTTTCTTGGCAATACATACCGGAAGGGACGACGATTGGGAATGAACCGCGCAATTCGTCCTCGCCTGATTTAGAAATCACAAATGACGGGGAGTTCCGATAACCGACCTTCCGCCCATCGTCTACAACGTCTACCAGTGCTAACTGCTAACGCGTCTAGTAATTGTTGAAACCTTGATCAAACATCTTCCTGCACTCCTAGAGGATTAAGGACTCTCCAAGGTCTAATCAAGAGCTCGTCGACGCGTCTCGAGTCTGAACACCCCTTCGGAGCCACCAAACCACCAGGAATAATCATGACATCCAAAGCTTCAGGCTCTCAGAGACCTGAATAATCGCTAGTCACGTCGAATATTCTCATCTACTCTCCTCTTTATTTTCTGAATTTGAAATTCAGGCACTCCGATTCAAATCTCTATACTCCTAGCCTTTCTTCCCAATATAATCACACGACATTATCATTGCCATGATCTGAGAGGCTGGCCGGAGCTACATGATCAGAGGACCGACATTGGGCCTGACGAATCATATCAGACTTCATGGGCTATCGAATCGGCGCTGAACTTCTCAAAGAGCCTCCTACCTTAACACATTGGGGCGATGTTAATGTGGCTCATGCACCTTGGTTCGTTCCACACATCTTCCTGATCCTTCTTTTGCCCTTAGACCCACCTCAGTTCCCGAAAGCTCGCCTTCAACCATCCTTGATCATGAGACGGTCCGGGGTAAATCAGCAATACTAGTGCGCGGTACGTTTTTATTCATACACGTACGAGAGTTGCCTTTGACAATTTGCTCAGTTGTTATATTTCAGAACGAGCCTTCTCACTCTATCAGACACCACCCCGAACAGCAAGGTATCATTCTTTCAAAGCGGGTGATTTTACAATAGCAATCGGGAGGTTGTTTGCGGCCCGGATAGCCCAGAATAGATTCGTGCACGAGGATCTTGAAGGCTTTAAACCGGAGACTGCGCCTTCCTGAGCTACCTTCTCGTCTCGAGCATCGGCATGCGTGGATCCATCAATACATCCAATGTGGTGCGGTATTGGCTCAATCGCTTTTGATGGCTGCCCTTAGTGACATACGACTCGAATATATAGGTCATCAATCCATCAAGACTCACGAGCAGCTCGAAGACCCCTTCCATCTCCTCTTCTCTCCTAGATCCTAGCAGACTTGGTTCGTCTCCTTCCTGGGCCTTTCGGGGCGCGATTCATCCGATCTGACAGCCTGACAGCCGACAGTCGGAATCTATGGCTGCCGAAATAAATGCGATAATCAGCTACGCTGCGATAACGCGGTCCACAAAGACATGTTTTGTGGCGGGATTTTGTCTTTCCTTCTATGACATCTGTAAGCGCATCAACATCTTCCACCCTTTCTGTCCCTCAATCGCAATTCCACAAACGCAGTTCAGACATTTCCGGAAGAAGTCGAATATTATTGGAATGCGCGATGGAACGTTCCTCGCGCATTCTATTTTTTAGTACGTGCTCTAGATCGTGATATATTGAGATCTTTGGCGCTTATGATATGCAGACTAGATATTCGCCTGTTGTGATTGAGCTCATGGAGATGCTCAGTGAGTTATGTGGGATTTAATTGAAGAGATGTGCTGAGCGGAATTCAGTCGGTTTCGTCCCCGTTCCCGATACAGTGAGTTCGTTGTGGCATGTCCCGCTGAGACCAGCTGAATTTATCCCTCAAGGCGTAGGATATCATTCCCCCGCTTGATCATCGCGCGCTCATACGGATATTTGCCTCTATTCCAGATGTCAGTTCAAATATACTTTAGCTGCTTTATTACCAAAATCATTGATCTGAAGATATGACCAGGCTTACCAATAACACTCCTCCTGGCAATTTTGGGTATGCGTCCCGCTCACTTCACTGTTTGGCTGACACCCTAATTCATCCCAGACTGTATCTTCCTAATCATCGTCTCCGCCATCCTAATTATCTGCATTCACGCCCTCTACGCCGACCGCCGTATTCTATGGGGCTTAATACTCTTGCTCTTCATGGTTGGAACGTGCATATTCGTCCTGAGTATTCTTGGAGTTTCATCTCTACAAAGTGAGCCTTGATTCTAGCCATGACAGACATGAATTGATATTCTGTGAAAGTGAGAGATGAACTCGTACCCGGCGTCCGATTTTGCGCGTCTATCTCGTCGAAATTACTTGATAAATTAAATTGGACGTGTTGGTCAGTCTCACCCACTCTCACGGGGTCGGGGTCGGAAGCCGCTGAATCTGATGATGACATGTAGGATACCGCTACTGAGCTTTGATACTGTACTAGCTCTCCTTGCAGCAATGGTCGCTTGGCGTCATCGCGGATCACATCAAGAGCATAGTGCACTGTTGAAGACTTTATTGAAGGGCTCTTTTGCATATTTCTTAGCGTAAGCCTTCATCTAGAGTCACAATAACGCGATGCTGCGGTTTTCTGATTTGGTGATTGTAGTATCGTCGGGTACGTTTGAAAGTGACTCTATCGCCGCCAATTACTGATATACATCCAGCGTTGCAATTATCACCGTCGTCATCGAGAGAGTCGCCCTCGTACGTCCTAGACCTCCAAGTCGTGGTGCATCAGCACTAAGATACCCAAATAGATCGACTCCCCAGGCTTTGTAGCTTTAGGATACTCCCTATTATCAGCCTGTGTAGTCAGACTGTTGCTACAACTTCGTAGCAAAGATAAACAGCTTCGAGAGGGTAGGTATACAGGCGAACACGTGGGTGATAATACTGTGTCTAGTATGCACTTTCGAACTGGTCATGAACCTCGGGATTTGGAAGTAGTGTCGAGCGTTAGAGGGTAGGAAAGTGTAGGAAGCGTACGGCCCGGGGCGACCGCAAATCACAAACTGATTCCTTCTCGTCGAGCGAATATGAGTTGGTACTCTTAATCCGGAAGTTATCGCTGAAGCAAATAGGCAAATAGGAAGGTCGTCAACCTACAAGGACGTAATTGGGGATTGTAATTGTGAAGAAGACCCCGATAGTTTACCGAGGAGGAGGAGGAGGAGGAGGAAGAAGAAGATGCAGTATACTGTATGCGGCCTGCGCCTTGGTTGGCTCGGCGTGTTATGACTATCACACCGTTGTCTTGGGCGAACGGAGAAGAGTTTACTGTGAATAATCTAGAGAAGATTCTGCCGATTCCGCCTGACTAGACGGGGAGGGTAGGGAGACGCACGAAGACACTGCGTTGGATTCGAATTGAACTCTTTTCCGTCAACTTGGAGGCGGGATACTGAGGCGGAGGCTGTTATATCGTCTCAGACTCTCAGACTATAGGTTTCATCGGGAATAAAACTTTGAAACTTTGAAACTTTGTATTACTAGGCTGCAGCGTTATATTAATAAGACTTTTGACTTTTTGATGTAGAATTTGCGGGGCGATAAGCTGTGTACTGCGAGCTGGGGAGAATAGCACTAGTACTGGCAGGTGTTCATGGATAACCGCGACTAGTGGACGTACATGTATGTACCCTTGGCGATTGTAATCTCATCACCGAGAAAGTGTAGATGAATGAGGGATGTACCATAAGAAAGTGATAGCAAGTATCTAGGATGTGTTATTTGATATGCGCCCGAAACCCAACTACCTTTGTATGATAATCATTGGTTTCTTGGCAATACCTATCGGCTGCGCGTCGCTCGGAATCCTGAGCGAACGAAGAAAATAAGGATCTGACTGTAATAGAAACTTGACGGCCGCCGGACGTACCACAAGACGTCGTTCACCAAGAAAAGGGTTGACAGCTCTGACAGCTCTGACAACATCACTCGAATACAATTCCCTGAATAGCTAATCTTTCCCAAGATCCAAGAAAATTTCGTTGGAGCTCCCATCTGAATCGTCCTCGCCTGATTCGGAAGACAGAGAACGGAAGGTGGAGTCCCGAGATCTGTCACTGTCAATTGGCGAGATCTTACTCGGGCAGGGATGAGGTTAGACCGGCGATGGATGGATCATACACATAGAAGAGAAGGAGTTAGTGGTGGTTCGGAGAGCCCGAAAGGGATCGTGGTTTCGTTCCGTATCCGTATAGGAAGACTCCGAGTCCTTCCGGGATCGTACTCAGAATATCGGTGGTCGTGTGCGCGGGGTTGCGTGGATCGGTGGATAGGATTGTATTCGTGGGAATGGGATAATGATGAACAGTCTAAAGGGAACCGAGACTCTTGTCTGAGTGGACTTGTCGCTGCGTTTTACTTATCAACGAAGCGAGGTTCCGTCTTCAACAAAACTCCAGTGGCCGAAATCCAGGAAATCAACTCGAGATCGAGGGTCAAGTGGAGAAGAACGTCATAAGACTTGTTCTCTTATTCTGGATAGATGGAGAGAGCTGTCAAGGTGGATCAGGCGATATTCGAGAGATAATAGATAAAGATAATGAATAGCTGATAGCGATAGCGAAACACAAACAATATTTTGACTCCGCCGTACCAAGCGGCTCCCTCAGCCGGCGCTCAGCCGATCCGACGCCCGGCGTGGTTGCGCATATGGCACTCAGGCTAATTACCGTGACCGTCCATCGACGTACGGACCATCCTCGACAACGAACGTCGCTAGCCTTGGCCAGCCCAGGGCCAGGTTCAGGTTCGCCGGGGATGGGTGGAGTTCCTGTCAGGCACGGAAACACATCCAGTCAATCGACTATTGGCTCCTGCCCTGCCTTATCTTCCTTATCTCCCTACTTCTTCGCTTCGAGAAAACTTTGTTTTGGGATATAAAATAGCCTTGGCTCTCCTGCATCGTTCCTAGAGCCTCCTCACCCCACCCTCGTCTCATCACTAACAATAGTCGGCCGAGGATGTCGTCAACTCCTGAAGGCGTCGAGCCATCCACGTCAACCGTGACTCACCAACCCACCTCCACCGCTCAACCAGAGCCCTACGCCCCCAGACCAGGCTTCAAAGGCTACATCACCGACGTCCGCGAACGTCTAACCACAAAAGACGGCTGGGTGGGCGACTACGATTTCGCATGGCTCTGCATGCCCACTCTCCCCTTCGGAAAAGCCGCCGCTATATCCCGAAATAGACGTCCTCCTCCATTCTTCTCTTTGAACGAAAGACTTCCGCTCGTCTTGGCTCTCATTTGTGGTCTTCAGCATGCGCTGGCTATGCTTGCGGGGTTGATTACGCCTCCTATTATTTTTGCCAGCGCGTTGAATTTGGATGGGGAGACGCAGGCTTATATGATTAGTTCTTCGTTGATTGCTTGTGGTGAGTTTGCGTGTTTAAGAAAGTGTAAAGTTGGCTGGTGCTGATGGGGTGTTCGCAGGTATACTTAGTTTGGTGCAAATGTCGAGACTTCGTCTCCCAGGCGGATACTTCCTCGGAACAGGCCTTCTCTCCGTCGTCGGTACATCATTCGCAACACTCTCAACAGCATTCGCCGTACGCCCTTCACTTCTCATCCAAAAATGTATTTTCTAACCCTTCGTTTAGATCTTCAACAGCATGTACGCAAACGGAACCTGCACATCCACAACAGCAGCAGATGGCACAATAACCCGCGATCCCTGTCCAGACGCCTACGGCATGCTCCTCGGCACATCCCTCATCTGCTCCTTCCTCGAAATGGGCATGTCCTTCGTCCCCGTCCGAATCCTCCGACGCATCTTCCCCCCACTCGTAACAGGCACAGTCGTCGTCCTAATCGGTGCATCCCTCATCGGATCCTCAGGAATCCTAGATTGGGGCGGTGGCTCGAACGATTGTTCGTCGTTCCCTACAAGTGGGATTTTCGTCAAGTGTCCGACGATTTTTGCTCCGAGGCCGTTGGTGTGGGGAAGTCCTGAGTTTATTGGATTGGGATTCTTGAGTTTTGTGACGATTGTGATTACGGAGATGTTTGGGAGTCCGTTCCTTAAGAATGCGAGTATTATTGTGGGGCTTATTGTGGGGTGTATCGTTGCTGGTGCTGCGGGGTATATTGATGGAAGCAGTATCAAGACTGCGCCTGCTATCACTTTCTTATGGTGCGTTTCCTTTCTTCCTCTCAAGGGCTCTATACTGAATTGGTGCAGGGTACATACGTTCAAGATTCGCGTCTATCCACCTGCTATTCTCCCCATGCTCGCGGTCTACAGTCAGTTTTCCAAACTTTAGTCCCAGAGTCTTTCTAACGATGCCTGCAGTCTCACTCGCTATGGAAGCTATCGGTGATATAACAGCCTCAGCCGAAGTATCCCGTCTCGAAGTCGACGGACCCGAATTCGACTCCCGAATCCAAGGCGGTGTCCTCGTACGTCCCTCTCCTCCCTCCTCCAAACCACACTAACAAAATTCTCAATTTTCCTGGCGAAAAATAGTCCGACGGTATTGGCGGATTCCTCTCTGCACTATTCACCGTAACACCCCTCTCCGTCTTCGCCCAAAACAACGGTGTAATAGCCATAACCCGCTGCGCAAACCGCGGCGCCGGGCGCATATGCTGCTGCTTCCTCCTCCTCTTCGGCATCCTCGGTAAAATATCCGGTGTATTCCTCGCCATACCCAATTCCGTCCTAGGAGGCGTAACAACCTTCCTCTTCGCATCAGTCATGACTTCCGGTCTGAGAGTATTAAGTTATATAAGATGGACGAGGAGGGATCGATTTATTTTGGCGGCGGCGATGAGTTTTGGAGTGGGGGATTTATTGGTGCCGGGGATCTTTGAGCATCTTTTTGATGGGGTTAAGAATCCGAATAGTGGGCTTGAGGGGTTGTTTGAGAGTATTACTATTGTTTTGAGTACACCTTGTGAGTCCCCCCTCTCTCCCTTTTTTGTTATTCTTTTGCTGATGATGTGTAGTCTTGAGCGCGGGAATCGTGGCTACGACTCTCAACCTCCTTCTCCCTGTCGAACAAGGAGAGAATTTCGCTGCGCCCGGAGCGGGATTGCCGAGAGGTGCAGCGGGACATGAAGTGGATGTGGAGGATGGAAGTGGGAGTCATGATGAAGTTAATTCGGTCGAGGAGAAGAAACAGGTCGTTCATTGATCTTGTTCTCTCTTTTTCAAAGTAGTTATTGTCTTTGGTGGTGTAAAAATATTTCTTGTGAAGTAATAGGAGAAGTTTCGTTTGGTTCTCGATTTGTGTGGGTCCGTTCGGCGAGCGTCGATCGTCGATCGTCTCGGCGGCCTTGAGAAGATAGCGGAGTTGGTGAGACTTGGCTCAGGAGTCTGTCTCCTAAATTTCCTAAATTCTATTTATTGCTCTCGCTCTCTTCACTCGAGAGACCTCTTGCCGCTTCGCAGCTCAGGCCTCCGATTCTGTGATTATTTATATTCCACGATTATCTATATCTACACTCACCGCGGAACGCAGAAAGTCCAAGTGCGTCCTTGACTTGCATCTTTGTTTCAGATTCGCCCTGACATTCACGATACTGATCTATTCTCCCAGATTCCTCAGAATTCATAGCCTCGAGTATCCTCATCGCAAAACAGACAGCCATGGAGCACTTCAAGCCTCTCGACCTTCGCACCGAATCTCCAAACCCATCTCCCCACACACCCACCTCCTACGAATCCAAATTCTACTACGCCGGAATATCCCCCACACCCCCTCCTCTAATATATCGCTCCTCTTCCCTCTCCCGTCCATTCAACCCCCCCACAGGACCCGAAGCATATCGGAAACTCAAAGAACTTCGTCCTGTCTCTGATCATCCGATCGTTCAAATCTGGGGGGAGGTGGGGAGGAGAGTTGTAGGTGTTTTGGAGGAGAGAGGGGTGCAGTGGACGAGTGTTGATGGGGTTAGATTTTTGGGTGATGAAGATGTTGTTGAAGAGAAGCAGGGAGCGGGAGGGAGGAAATTGAGTCCTGTGGTTATATGGATAGGCCTCACCCCCTCCTCTACCTCCGCCTCAACAGCACACGAAATCTCCCAATCTATCCTAGCAATCCTCGCATCATACGAAATCCCCGACGTCGAAGTCGAATTTCGCGAGTCTACATATACACCCTACACCGGTCCAGCTTTACTTGAATGTGTCGAGGAGTTCGATCCTACAGCTGGAGCTCGGGAGGCTCTCACTCCATCTTTGGGACTTTCGATCGCCCCAGCGACAGCGAATGGATCGGATGTTCGAGGCGCGTTGGGTGTATATTTCACTACTGGCGAGGGCAAAGGTGAAAAGTTATACGGCTTGACATCTCGTCATGTTGTCTTCCCCTCCTCCTCCTCTTCCGACGCGAATGAAGACTACACCCACACCGCTGGCGACCCGAAAGAAAATATCCAACTCCTCGGAACGAAGGGCTACGAGAATCTCCTCGACTCCATTCGGAGCCGTGTTAGATTACACGGCTCTACTGTCGATATCTTATCTTCCAAACTCAAATCGTATGAAGAGAAACTCTTAGTCGCTGCCTCACCGGACGAAGGAGATAAAGACCAACTTGCGAAAAAGCTGGCTAGGACCCGCGCGGAGCTCGAAGAGACGAATCGAGCTATCGAGGCTTTGGAGAAGTTTTATGGAGACGTCGAAAGAGATTGGAGTAAGCCTGAGGATCGTATAATCGGCCATGTCGTCCGTGCGCCAGCTGTACAGGTCGATGCGGAAGGATACATCAAAGATCTTGCATTCGTCGAACTCGACCAGGATAAATTCAGGGAATGTAGGGGGTCATTCATCGACCTCGGTACGTCCCTCCTCCCGTTTCTTATCGATTTCTGACGCTGATGGATGAATGTAGGAACTGAGATCGAGCCTACAAAGTTAACATACATACTCTCTCCCGACCTTCACGGCGACGTCAATCTCGATCCCACCGGCAACCGCTCCTTCCAATACCCAATCGACCGCCTCCTCCCTATGCGCGGAATCCGCCCCTCCCTCCCTTCCTCACTCCCCTCTACAAATACCTCACTCTCAAACTCTTCTGACGCGAAAGAATCCCCCTACAAAATCCCTCCCCAAGCCCTCGCAGTTCTCAAGAACGGCCCCGCAACAGGACTCACTATAGGCCTCCTCTCCCCCCTCTCCTCATTCATCCGTAACCCCAAAACAGGACTGATAAGCACACAATGGGCAATAGTGAATTATAATAATCCCTGGGCTAAAAATGACGGACCGGGTGTGTTTGCTGCTCGTGGAGATTCGGGATGTGTGGTTGTTGATAAAGGTGGGAAGATGGTGGGGATGATACAGGGCGGGAGTGGTAAGAATGGGGATGAGGAGGGTGGAGGTGGAGGTGGGGATGTGGTTTATGTTACGCCTATGGTTAAGATCTGGGAATGGGTTTTGGAGGCGTATCCTGATGCGAGGATTTATGAGGGGGCGTCTGAGAATTTGCCAGTGGGTGCGTAATATTAAGTGGTGTAAGATGGTGGGTGGCGGGTTGAAGGAGGGTTCTGAATTGATGCTGGACTTTTTTCTTATTTTTATTTTGTATTTGCGATAAGTTAGTTGTTGATATAATATGTTCGGAAATCGTAGTAGGTAAAGCAGTCTAATACAGCCGGGTCCTCTCCAACTATACTCGAGTAGGACCTTCGTTGAGCTATCGAGGTTCAAGAGAGTACCTGCGCAATCGTAAAATTATTCCGATCTAATCTAATTTCAGCTATTCTCGAGATCTCAAGTAGGGATTTCTTTCCGTCTGTCACGGACCTCGTACCATGCATCTGAACACTTCTACATGTAATAAGCCGTCTTAATAGCACTCAATACAAACCCAATACAAAACCAATACAAAATCAATACAAAAGCAATACAAAACCAATGCAAAACTTCAATACACTTTCTATTCTTATCATGCCGAGCAATACGAAACCCCTCGGCCATTAGACCGTGGCCATAAGATCGTGCACATGGTCTTACGTAATCCATCCTACCTATCTTGATTCTGCTGACAACCCCCCTAAATAATTCCGTCAACTCCACCGAAAATTCTTCTCCTCGTCATCACCTATCACTAGGTTGATCACTTGAACACCTTACCCCCGGATTCGAACGAGGATACTCTGCGAGTCTGCGACAGTCTCGAGTGCTACACTTGACTTTGGTGCTGCCAACGAATTCGAAAACTGGAGGAATTTGAAGGAGTAATATCGATTTGAAGACTCGGAGAGCTTATTGTGATGTCGAACAACTCTACACCCTATCAACCAGCACTGGCCGTCCCTCTTCCCTCACGTCCCCGAGCAGAGGGAACACCTCAGGCTCTCAACGGCCACGCAAATGGAAACGCACACTCCAATGGTCATACCAACGGCAACGGCAACGGCTATGGATCCACAAATCCAGTATGGGCCCTAAACCCCCAACCTACACCCCAAACGCCCTTAATATCCAAATGCGACCGACACCATCGAGATGGTGGGATATGCTGTAAAGAATTGAAGGACGACGATGAGCGTCGATTAGTCGATCCTGATATCGTTCGCGATGTGTCAGCCTTTTTCTTTTCGCAGTTGGGTTTAAACTGATGGGGTGGTTAGGGTGATTGGATTGAGCGATGGATTGACGGTCCCGTTTGCGCTTACGGCTGGATTATCGAGTTTGGGAGAGTCGAAGCTCGTTGTGCTGGGTGGTGTGGCTGAGTTGATCGCCGGTGCTATATCAATGGGTATAGGAGGCTTCCGTACGTCCCTCCCTCTCCTTCAAATATCCACAATTTATCTTACTTTACCCTGGAACAGTCGCTTCTCAAGCCGAACGAGACCACTACCGATACCTCGCAACACACACATCCGCTCGAGTCCTCCGTTCCTGTGCGGGCGAGATGGAAAGAGAAGTCTGTGAAGTCTTAGGACCAATCGGCGTAGATGATAAATTGAGTAAACAAGTTGCTCAAAATCTGCACGAAGTGGAAGTTCGCACGAGTGGGAACTCGGAAGAGGAAGAGTTGAAATGGAGTCGGGATGTCGGCCTTACAAAGTTTTTGTTAAAGTTCGGCGAAGGAATTGGTGAGTCTCCCATACTCTCCTTTGAACGTTTTAAGAACGTATGGCTGATTGGAATGTAGAGGAAGTGCCGACAAGACGGATGTTTACGTCTGCGTTTACGATTGGAATGGGATACCTCCTCGGCGGAATCATCCCTCTCCTCCCCTACTTCTTCACCAAATCAGCCCGTCAAGGTCTTGTTTGGTCTTCCATCCTCACCGGTATCGTTCTCCTCATATTCGGCTGGGTAAGTTCCTTTCTCTTCTTCCTCACAAGAAATGGTATACTGAAGGTTATGTTAGATTAAAACGCATGTAACGGGCGCTGGGAAGGGATGGAAAGGATATGTATGGGGAGCTGTTTCTACGCTTCTTGTAGGAGGGGCGGCAGCTGCTGCTGCCTTCGGAATCGTCGCTCTACTCGAGGGCGAATAGTTCCTCGGCCTCTACTCCTCGGATCCTCCTGATCCTATCACCCCGCTCACTGTGCCATATGCATCATATATCCCTCACTCGTCAGCACCGTTGTACTACTACTTGTAGCAGATGTCATCGTCACTCCTCTAGTCGACTGACCCGTTCGTCTTTCCCTCCTCTCCCTTGCTCCTTATCTGCTTCATCAGTTTTCGCTCTTTAACATTTAATCTCCCGATCGCAGGTATTCCTTTCGTAGCATAGCATAGCATCATCTTGCTATTACCGTTGCCGTAGCATTGTGCCGTGGTGTGCTGTACGTGCATAAAAGTACCATTTTTTGGATATTAGTAAATTATATTTGGCTCGACGTCCATGGGTTTTAGCAGAATTACCGCTTCCGGCTGTGGATTGCCGATCCTTCACCGAATCTCCGAATCTGGGAACACCGATTCCCTAAGACAGGGTCGGCGTCCGGATGTCCGCCTGGAAACCCGCGCACTATGTTGTCGCTTGCAATAGCGAGTTCAAGGATGGAGGCGCTTTCTTGTCGTCATAGAGCCTCTTCGCACATACGCCTCTTGGTACAGCAAGTGCTGAAGTGTTCTCAAGACTCGTACCGGGACTGCATCAGCCGCCCTGACAGCCGCACAGCCACGGCCACTCAGGCAGGCAGGCATTCAGGTCGGATCTCATGATCTCGTTCAACGTTGAAAAGTCGTTGAGAAGTTTGAATCCGGATGGTGAGTTCCGAGTGCTGATACATTTTGAAAGCCTTGATCCGTGTCATTGATCGATATCCAGGGTGCCATTCGTTCTGGCGACCGTACGGCTTGACTCGTTTCATATTCGTCGTCACACAAGCTTCGAACCGAACGTCGGTCATGACAGGTGAGCGTAAGAGTTTCATAAAAGTATGAATAGGAGAGATCAGGGCCTTCTCGTTATCACCGCAGCTCATCGTCTCGAAAATTACGTCTTCGTTGATCTCTATAGCCCTTCGGTGACTTGTCTGAATGCCGAAGGATCTTTCCTTGGAAAACCCTGAGGCCTGACCCCCAAGGGTGAGTAAATGGTCCCGAGTGTTTCTAAATTCTCATTTTGTGACTGCACGTCTAAAACGTTGGTTCACATGACTGCTCACCCCTTGTTTCATTTCCTATGTTCCGGCTTCCGTTTTCCCTCTATTTTCCGTGAACCCACCCACAAAGACGCTGGGAAAGGTGGGTGAAGTGGCGAATCGTTCTCAGAGTACGCAGGTAAGATGTATTAGAAGCATGGCCATGCTCATTCGGCTCATGTTTGATGGCCGGCGGAAAATTTCGTGCTACCGTATTCCTCGCCTGTGGGCACGACTCAACGAACTTTATTCTGAAATCCAGTGTAGGCTCCAGTTCCATAGTCGTAGTAGTATCGATGCGGGGGGCCTGCTCACTCCTCCTCTTGAGCACCGACACAAATCCAAGCCTACATACTTTCGCCTTCCCGCCCTTCCCCGTCCCAGATTCATCAGCACCCTAGAAATCCCAGTGCGTCCATCGTGCCTTCTCTTACGTCCTTCGGTATACTCCTAAATAACGCTTCATAGATCACGTTCCCTGGCAATCAAGTACACAGTTCGGATTCTATCAATTCACCATCCAGCGAACAAGAGAGTATTTGTGGACACAGCGATGCGTGAATTGAGGACGCAATGAGGATACTGTGAACACGGCAGCCCGGCAGCATGCTCGTGATTGATAAGGGTCTCATTAATTGTGTGTCATACCATTCGTTGGATGCCACGCTTGACGGGTAAAATTTGACTGCGGGTTAATCAGGTGCACATCGGGGATTTTTCTGGTTGCCGGCCATAAATTCTCCTTTGGTCAGAATAACCAATGACAAGCCAACTAACTGCGAAGACTGCAAAGACTATTGTTAGAGAAGGACAATGGCGTAACCGATATTCCGAACGATCCTATCAACTGTAGTTATTCGTGTCTAAACGGGGCGAGCGGTTTAATCGTTCAGATGTGGCGCAAGCAGGCACCGGCTTGACCTCTAGCCTGTAGTGCCTCTGAGTAAGACGTCTTCTCATGTCTCCTCCTATCACACCGTGAGCTAATAATGATTCGTTCTTCACACAGCCAAGGGTTCCCTTACTTCCCAACCACCGAAACTACTAGCACAATGAATGGAATGGATTCGCTCGGTGCACCGGTACGAGAAGCTGATAAACCGACCTCGTCCACGCGGATTGAACCGACTTCGCTCCTTTCATGAATTTCGTGCTCTGTGAGATAAAGACATGTTTTGGTCTGATGTTTCTATACGGAGACTCGACTTTCAGGTGCACCTGATCTCCAGCACATTGTTTGCGCAACGATTAATGAATCTAGGGCCTGACTTTTCTCAAATGGCTGGAACGGATCTTCTCCCCAAACTCTTATCCGCCACAACCCCTTCTTCTCGAACGACGGTGTGGGGCGTATGCAAGTGGATGCACTCGAAGCTCTTAATTCCCCTATGGCCACATCCGGGCTCTAGAATGCTTCTTAGTCGGAATTATTGATTGCCAGCACCCCAAAATTCCAACTACGCACTGTGATCTCTCACCAGACTACGGACTTGTTTGGATAATCCGCACGACGAACTTCTATAAGTACCAGGCTCTTCGACGCCATTTCTCTCCAATCTGCCGCGGCCCATCAGTCCGCAGGTGAGCTGTTCCTACACATCTGTCCATCGCACCAGACTCACGGGCTTTATTTTCAGTTTCTTTGATCTAGCTTCCGCATATCCAGTAAGTAAAAGGGAATAATCTCGCCGCATCCTTACCCGAGCCCGCTCTCCTTAGAAGAACTATCCACCATGACTTACAACGCAACAACCAAAGGTCGGTTTCATTTTTTCTTCGGAGCCTAAACTTACATCCGTACTATAGATTTCGACAGTTTCGTCGAGATAGTCCGCGCTCAAAATCCTGAGCACGCGAAGAAAGTCGTCGCGATACGCCAAGATATCATTACGTCCAAAGCTAACGGGCAAGCTCCCAAGGCTACCTTGACTTTGACCAAAACCTGGACTGATCAGTCGGGTGTCGTCAATATTACTTGGACCCTCGTCGGTTCAGACACCCAAGCGACCGGCACCGGTGTCGTCACCTTCGCCCTCGATAAGCAGGCCGAATATAAGAATTTGTCGGATCCTACTACTACTCTCCAGGGGGGTACCTATGTGCTTGACTTCCCGCACGATACCAAGTGGGCTAAGGCTTCCAATGAGTATCGTCAATTTAAGGGTACCCGCAGGTATACCTGCGCAGGTACCTGCCAAAATTAGCGTGCGTGGGTATGAGTTTGGCCCTTGACCATTTTGGCAGGTACCTGCCTCCAACAAAGTGTTCTAATTTCACCATTTAACCACAAAACAAGACAGTTTTGGCAGGTATACCTGCATGGGTACCTGTACTTGGCAAGTACGGGTATGGGATTTTGGCCCAAAAAAACAGGCAGGTACCCGCACGCAGGTACCTGAGTACCACAGGTACATACTCGTTGGAGGCCTTAAAGTGGGCTACGTTGACTCTCAAGGACAATGGAGAGATCACGTATCAGGAGAAATTCGATAAGAAGTCTAACTCCCGAGTTGGGATCTCCTACGGAGACTGGGATTAATCTCGTAATGTCTTCGCATGGATGCGACCGTTCGATCAAACCGAGATGTAAGGTACAATGTGTAAATGTCTGTTAGGTGTTGTTGTGTTGTGAAATATGAAAATGTATCCTCAGATTTATGGTGCAGCTGTATGTGAGGCGTATCAAGGAGCAGAGGTAGCAACTTACTGTCTTGTTGCATTCTACTGAGAACAAAATACTTCCGATTACTATATTCAAGCGTGAGGCTACAAAGTCTGCAAAATATGCACAACGCTTCTGGGACGATGCTTGGGACGATGATACTAGTATATCGTTTGCATCCCGATTATCTTCACCGTTGAACCTAGTTTATTGATTCAGAACGACATAGTTTACCTGGACTCGCTCATGATCATGTGGAGTGGCGACCACCAACAACGCGGTCAACACACAAACAAACTTGCTAACAACAAGGGAAGATGAAACGACGGAGATAAGGTTCACATTTCCTATCTTGTGTCCGAAACGCCGAGATTCTCGGCAATCGCCATCGAACGTTCTTTCTTCCGTCTTTCTCCGTCGCCGTAACAGCCACCTCAGTTATGAACAGCTCTGCGCCCGTGCTATCCAACGTCATCGAGTCTCTGAGCTCGACCAATCGATAATCATGAAACGACGCACGACTCGAGCACGTTCACAATCCCCGGGCGATATCTGCTTGACTGGTCAAGTAACGAAGCCGGGACGGGCGACCGAGAAGGAGTACGTGTATAGATGAATTGGTATCAGAGTCCCCTTGCGCTATCTCTCCCCAATGCCGACTTGAACCCGTTCAGCCCGTCTCGCCGGTATCTGATCCAGTTTAGTACCTTCCCAACGCCTCTCTCTTCTTACTCCTAACCATCCAACACCAGCATCGCGCTCGTCCATCCAGTCAGAACCAGAACTCGCAATGTCCATTATCTCATCCAAGTTCACCAAGTCGTCCACCAGCACCAGTGCTGCCATAGCTCCCATCAATACGAGTGACCGTTCTATCGCCTCCGCGTCCGCCGCTCCATCCGGCGCGAACGAGAGAGATAATGACGTCTCGTACAGCGCGAACGATATCGCCGACATGGACACCACCGCGCCTCTCGACGCTAAGACAGGTCGAAAGATCACCATCTCGAAACAAGTCCTCCACCGTCCCTCAGACAGACGACGAAACGGCACCATCATCCCATCATCTACCCTTCCACCGACAATGCAGCCTTTGAAGCCTTCATTGCTCACAGGTCCCGGATCAACGGTGTCAAAGACGTTGAAGAGCATCCGACAAGAGGCGAAGAAGAAGAATAAGGGACATAGTACTGGCGCGGCAGCACAGAGTCATGCGCATGGTGGTGTGGACGGATCGAAAGCTCTAATGGACGAAGTTCGAGAGTTACGAGCGGAGGAGGATGTTGAGGACCTTACCAGTCCAACGAGTATCAGCGACAGCGTTGATCGACTTGTCGACGCCTCTCGTCCAGCACCGGAGATCCGCTTATTAGATCTTATCAGACCGCGTAAGACGCGTGGTACGTCCCCTTTCCCCCTCTCCCCCGCCAATCACTTATTCTGATTATATTCATCCAGGTCTAGCTCGCGATTTCGAGATAATCCCCCATACGAAATCAGTCCTCGCATTCAACGAAGACGATCCTATTTCTCCTATTCGAGGCTCGAGTAAAGGGAATAAATTCGATCTGGAGGTATATGCGTACGACGACTCGGATTGGGACGTCATTGATGATCCTGACTTGAGTCGTCCGAACGCTAGGAAGACGTATGCGGATGTCCTCACGAAAGCGTAACCGCTCCCCACTTCACTTCGACTCGGGCCCCGCGACTATGACCACGACCGTCGTCATCCAGTCTCGCATCTCTCGGACCTCTTCGCTAGACATCTCGCCCCTTTACACTCTCCTTACCGCGCCGTTCAATTGTTTGTACGATTTTTTATCCCATTTCCGATCATGGACGATCAAGCCATTTATAACGATACCAATACCACGTCATCGCCCCGTTCATACATTTACCCCTATACACATACATACACATATTTTATACCTCCCTTAGAGAATCATTCAGTCGATCGTATCATTTCTGTATATACTTGTAAGTAGTACATCCCGTGTACCTCTACAGTCGTTCATTCGTACCTCCCCGGTTATCACATTCATTCTTTGCTTTGGATTTATTTATTACTCTTCGAGAGTCCGAAGATCGTGTTGACCCTGAATTAGAGTCGTCGTGTATCAAGTCGTAGGTGTACCCTCGCAGTGCTAGTCGTTCAGTGGTACCTTCCCGGCGATGATTACCATTTCATATTGTTGTTGGATATATTGGGTTTTACTATGATAGGAAGGATGTGATCCTACTTCAATTTCAATGCGCGATCCCCATTAATTGTGCAAAAAACGCACGATTACTCGAGCATTTCTCGCCGGAAGGGTTCGACATCGACATCAGACTCGATTACGGTCATACGAAATAACTACAAGCGCAATGTCAATATCAATCAAAGTTAACCTATTATGAGAAGGAAGAAGAGACGTACTCATACGAGCGGTACTATCTGGATCCTCTATATCCGGTATCGCTGGATTCGACACAGGTGCAGGGACTGGCATGGGAAGCGCTCGGACGATGTTGATGGTGAAGAGGCTTAAGACGAGGAATAAGGTGAATGATCTCGAGATGGGGTTCATGGTGAGATGTTGAGGCCGAGGCGAGATGGAAGAGGACAAGGGTGTGGTGGGGGCAGACGAGCTCAGGCTGGGTTTTATCCTCCCTATTTGCCTCCATATGACTCGGATTGCTTCTTTATCTTCTTTATCGAGTCCACATGCTCATTTGCCCTGGTGAGAGTAGAATACGCACTGATACGTAGTACGTAGTGATGCGCGCACAAGGAATGCTCGGAGGTCGACAGCAGCTCATCTCAGTTGACTCGGATCCAGTCGGAGACTCAGCAATAAGGGTGTGATAGAAGACAGTGGTAGATATTGACACACCATCAGAGACTCGGAGTCGACGTCGTGCTCAATGCGTAAGGTGCTATTTAAGTGTAAACGAAGAGGTATCATGAAGGAAAGATCGCATCTCGGACCGACTCGGACCACGGTTGACGACCTGAGGCTAGCAGAGCAGTATGAAGCAGTTGAATCAGTTACGGTTCGGCCAAATCGTGTTATGGAGCATCAGAGGCGAAATCAAGACGGGAGAGAGGTGGGGGCAGTGGGGGCAGTGGGGGCATTTTATCTGAAGTTCTGACTCGGTGCGATTTAGAGCTCCGTAAAATCTCTGAACATATTCGAGGAGACGGTTGACTGAAAACATCGATCGCTACCACCGGCAGAAATTCTAGGATAGCGCCCTTGGGTACCACGTCTTCTCAGGAGGCTTCTGCGGTAAAGTCAAACTCGAGTTGAGCGCAACTGCGCGGGCGTCGGACCTCGGCGGGCCGCCACACACTTTTTCCTTCTCCGCTGGTATATTTCGACACGTACGGAAGAGATATATTTGTTCCACAGGTAACTTCATACAAATCAAACAGTCAATACAGCACTGGAGCACTTGTTGCTCGAAACCATTCAAAGAAGCACTTCCCCAAGATCAATCTGCCCCGCGCGTTGATAGAACACACTTCCCGTCCTCCCATTGATAGGTTTCCCATAAGCCGCACCAACGAGAATACCCTGACCCGGGGAATTGGAAGTAGTGATATTCCCAGTAAGAGAGTGGAAAGGTCCCTCAAACTGAGTCGCTGTCGCTCCAGGGACAATCGTAACTTTCTGAATACTCTCCTGATGAAGTCCATCATAGTAAATGATAGTCTTGTCTTGGAACCACGATAGGATGGTGATCGACCCGGAAGGGCTGACGTGGTGCTTCACCGGGAAAGTGAGAGGTGTGACGAGAGGCGCGGTCTGTCTGATGGTGGCTCCGGCGAGGGTGTTATCGGGATTTTCCCATGCTACGGTGATAGTACCCTTAGCAGGCTCTTTCTCGTAGCCGATCCCTACTGCAGCGGCGATGGGTGTACCTTGAAGAGCAACACTCGTCCCTGGGGTCGCCCTCTGTCGCGCATAGAAATTGCCGGTACGAGTATCCCGACCCGACTCCCAGACAATATTATTGATATCCTGCCAATATACACGGAGAATGACATCTTGGAGCGCGACGGCAGCCAAGCCGGAGTTAGGAGCGAGGTAGGAGGGATAGAGGATCACAGGCTCCCCGAAGTTGCCTTCGCCTTTCTTCTTCACGTACTCAAGGAGAGTAGAAGCGTTGGTGATCCTGATACAGAAGACGTGGATCTCGGGATCGGAGGTGAAAGCGATTCCTTTCCCGTCGCCGTTGGGATACGCGACGGCAGCAAGAGGAGTCCTCAATGAAACGGGCTTGAAGCAGCGTTTGGTGTTGGGTGACCAGACGCTGTCCGTCCACTTGAGTTCGCGGACCCATCCGAATGCATCTTGGAAATAGATTCGGACTTGATTTCTCCCTATGGCAACATCAGACATCGTTCCGTCAGCTGAAGATCCTGCAGCTACCTTGATCGTCCAACCAAGAGACGGAAGCCAGTCCGGTAGCGTTGAGAGGAGTTACTTGAGGGCGATCATAGCGAGGCGACTTATTACCGATCCACCAAATGCCTTTGTAGGATCCATCAAGGCCCTTCTGAGTCCCGTCTCCGGTATAGGTGGACGTGGAGCCGTCAGTATCAACGAGCGTAAGACTGGCTTTCGTTCCAGTGATGTTGAGAACGAACAGTTTGTAGGTGGTGTCCGCCTCTTTAGCAGTCACAGCGGCTTTCCTTTGGACGAATTCGTGGGGAGAGACGTGCAATGCTTTAGTGGTGGGTTGCTTGGAGGTGAAGCTCCCGTCGCCCGTGGGACCGCCTGCGGAGCCTTCGCCGTGGATGATGTTGGCTAAGGTCCACGTGATAGTCTCGCCGTCTGAAGTGACTTTGAGGTCGCCGGTGAGGACGCTAACTGGATGAAGGATCAGCAATGGCACCCGGTGCGATGATGGCTGTGGCATTACCTTCGTCTGACATAGTGAATTGTTGGGATGTAATGAGAACGCAGTATAAATGTCTGGTTGAGAGAAGCGCAGATCAGGATGCGCAGGCTAAGCGTTGAAGGGATTTTGCTTACGACTTGATGCACTAAGAGTAGTGACTGGAGATGTGGTCGTCCAAAGTGGCCTCTTATATGCTTTTCCGACACCCTCGATCCTTCATCGAAAAAAAATCAACGATGCCCCTCCATGTACCAAACCAACATGACGAAGCAGATGATTTCTGGGGTAGGGGATCCGGGCTGCGCCGATGCTGCAAAACTTGTTCCATGAGAATGAGGGCTCGAAGCCTAGGAACCAACACTTACAGCATGCCGATGTCGATAGCAACAACTCGAGGCTCCCAAGAAGCCGGACCAAGTCAGACATCATGCGGCTGAGACCATCTTCATGAAGACGCTCGACGAGACTTCGAAGTATTGACAATGCCGTCGATCTTGCATCGTGGCCTACTGAATGTACTGATGGTTGGAGCGGAATTCATGGGATCCTGCCACAGTATCTCAAATAAGATGCGGCCCAAGCCTTTTATTGATTTAAAAACTCACTTTTCGATTGAATATAGTTTCATGTGGCACAATGAAGCCTTTTAAAGCGCAGAAACCCCCATGAACAGGTTGCTCCGCGTCTGGGGATAGCCAAGGCACTATTTTCGTTGAAATCGATGCCAGACTGAGATAACGCATAGCTGCATGGCGCTGCTTTGAGCATGAGCGTCCACCTTCTCATTTCGACGAGATAAAAAAAACTGGGACACAGTCACGAGATGTGGCCGTCCAAATTAATTTTCGTGTACAGGATGCTGATAGTCGACGTCGCGCGCAACGAAAAATGCAAGTCCAAACTCCGATCGCGACCCGAACCTGTCTTTCTTTTTTTTTGCATGGTTTCCGAAGTCTTCGTCCTCGCGTCAATCCTCAGACTCGCGTCAAGTGCTCCTCTCACAGGAAATATCATACAGCCAATCTTGCTATTCATACTGTGGTATTTTCTGTTGAGCTCTGTTGGATTTCATTTCGATCATATCCGCGAACCTGAATTCTCAACGGCCGGTCTGCTTGGGATCTTGATCTTCCTCAGATCGTACATGCATGAATCATGAAGGCCTGCGCACTCCCATACGCGTGGTATGCGCTCGTGATCTCCTGTCCTCATCGTCCAAGATTAGCTTCAGGCTCCTATGCGCCCAAATTTAGATCTCAGCGGCAAATATCCCTTCGGCGAATTGATAGAATGCCGACAATCACTTGACACCTTCTCAACGAGCGTCATTAAAATGTGGTCATTCCCTCCAATTGGCTATTTGTCCATGCGTGAGATCTTGAAACGCTCCCTGGTTCACAGCAACTCGGAAACATAGCTCTGCCTGTTATCTTTGAAGAATCTCCGTGACACCACAAGAGCTCGGAGCTCCTCTCAAGCACAGCCAGCTTTCATTCAGCGCGGTGAGAAAGATCTTGCTGATAAGACAGGGGTTCGAAAGAGGGTTTGCAAACTACGTTCAACAGAGAATGAGAGCAAACCAAGAAAACAAAACTACGAAAAAGTTTCGTTAGGAAATAAGAATCTGATCCAGACTTCCGAGTAAAGCAAAAATAAATCTTAATGCAGGGGAATGTCCGAGCTATTCGACTACGGTGACATCAAGCGTGGTGCGTGTTCCCAAAGCGCAACGATTTCTGCAACCAATGCTGGGCAATTGTGACTAACACTCAGCATCATGATGTTGCGGCCAAATTCCGCGGAGACCTCTCTCTGCCTGATCCCCGTGATTTTATTTTTGGGGTTTGTTTGATCAGATCACTACAAGGAACGATGAGTGGCCAATTTAACGAAATGCCCAAGTGAATAGAGATTTGAACGTCTCGCTACATTCTGGGGGAGCGGGAAATCGGTCGCAAGCTGGTTCTTGCTCAGTCATAATTTGAATCAATGCGAGAAACTGTTTAGGTATGCCAGGATATACCGATGGTACATTTCTCAAGTTCCCGTGGCTATGGGAGACATCGCGGTTCCCCAACACGGATACAAACGCAGTTGCATTATCAAAAAAAGGCCATACAGATCGGACACAGCGGATAATTTACTGTAACTACACCTGCACATAGAGAGAAAGAGCAGGGAACTATCAAACTAAGCCTCTTCTCTGTCATCCAAAACTTCTCCATACGAGCTGGGCATCGTGGTTGAGCAGGGAGATAGGGAAATGCAATGGGGTAGACATACGGAGGAAACTCAACGGGAAGATCAATTGGCTGTGCATGTACCCGTTCTCGGAATATTCCAGAAGTGATCTTCAGTAAGCTTGTTTCGAACACGACGTCATTGCCAAGGCCGGAGAAACGAACTATGACTTGCAGATAATACTGATGAAACAAAGCGCCTCATGTCAATATGGCGGGCGATTAGCGATCACAATGCGACTGACCGAGTTGCTGAGGTATTTGTGTTTGAAACATGGCGGACAATTGATTGTCATGGATGAGCAAAAGAGAACTTCTTGAGACCATCGTCCTTCTCCGTCGATTTGCGATGGGCTTTCTGGCGTCCATAACGGTGTGCCCACCTCAACGGATATATCTTTCCCCCATTCTCCTCTGAAAGATTTGTTCGGCGGTGGACCAAAGCCTGCTACCAAGCCTTTGTCCTGTTTCGCCGTCGTGTACCAAGCGCCGGCTCTTATTCCGGTGAATGAGAAAAGGCGAAGAGTGATCGCTTCTGGATTAGTAGGGGGTAGCGGATAACCCGAAGTTCCATTCGACCCTTTCTTTGATGAGTAAGGCTTTGATATCCCTTTGACGCGGACATCGATGGGGATGGCTTGACAAATGGGAAAGGTATGTTCCCCGGGCAGAGATACCTTTGGTGGAGTTAAGATTATCGCTCGTGTGAACTTAGAGGGACATACTTCAACTTCTGCTCGCGCTGCAGTGTGCACGAAAAGTCCCTTTCGAATAGAGGCTTCTTTCTTCCATACTTTCTTCGGTCGAATTGATATTGATGGTGGGGGACTTTGATCTAGCGGAAGGAAGTTGAAGGGGCGGGTGATGGAGATATTGGATTTGTACCAATTTTTCTGAACGCCTGTGACTTTGATATAATATTTCATGCTTGCGCTGCCTTCTCCAGTCACTTGTTCGAACGTAGGTGGCCACTCGTCATTGCCTGACAAACGAAACGAAAATGGCAAAGGTAGTATTCCGCCAACAGCACGCGCTAGCGATGGCCCATCAAACGTCTCGGTTTTCCAGATATTAATTTTGTGATTGACGAGCGTCAGGCGCTCGCCTCCCTGTCTGGATTCGACAGTTGTGACGGCGCTAGCAGTCTTTGGTGATTTAAGATAGACTGCACTGTAATCTTATCATAATCAAGGGTGCATTCAGCAACCAATGCGACAAAACCCACGTTCGCAGTTCTCCGATCATTGAGACGTTAATTTCTGTAATTCCGCGATCTTTTACTCGAGAAAGATCAATCTTGACAGTTCCGGATATATCTGATTCGGGAGTTCGCACTGATGAATCGAACTCGAGGCTAATACCATGATTGACCATCGTGGAACTCCAAAGAGGAGTTCATAACGATGACCACCTGCTTGTTCAGGGCTTGCTGACACAATGTCC
Organism: Sistotremastrum niveocremeum HHB9708; assembly: GCA_001630475.1. NCBI lineage: Eukaryota > Fungi > Basidiomycota > Agaricomycetes > Sistotremastrales > Sistotremastraceae > Sertulicium > Sertulicium niveocremeum. The sequence goes on from KV419435.1 coordinate 108,684, forward strand.
TGTAAATAGTTATAGAATACTTGGAGTGTGGGAGTAAACACCAGAAGCATACCATAGAACTGAAACGCTTCCAGAATACTAAATGTACAGGTAGATCATGCATTGATTTACAAAGCTGAGGGACGCTCGGTCCGATGTCACTGAGCCCCGTTTGTAAGACAAGCTCGATCATAGAAAAAATGTTTTTCTATCTCCTCCGAGTTTTGGTTTGTACAGATTGAAGAGCATGGTCGACCTGCCATTTTAAGGATGCCTGGGAGCTTGCAGCCTGGCATCCCCAAACGTGTCGACGTCAAGTCGGAGCGTGCCTCGGAAATCGGAAATCGGCTTCAATCGTTCTTCCACGCGCCATAATGATGAGCGTCCCAGTGAGCGTTTTGCGCGTACGAGGAGAGAGCATTAGCAAAACGAACGCTAATATGGATTGTTTCAAGTGTTTGTGGCTTGTCTGCAGCACTAATCATGTCCATTATTAACTTTTAATCAGTACGGTGAAGGTTCGGGTTTAATCGGATGAGTCGAAATGACTCGATGGGCGTCAGCCATCTGCTATAAGTGAAGCATATGACTATGCTCACGCTCTCTTACTTCAAGAAATCCAGAAAGCGTTCATCATTTCTTGCAAACGCTTTCATCCCTTCATACTTTCAAAAACCCAAAACTCGCGCATCGGACTTTGTGCGGACATTCGAGCCAAAGGTAAGCTCTGTTCGCATTATGGCGTCGCTGCGGTCTACAGAGATAGCAACTGATTCTTGCATCGCAGATTACTTGTATCTTGGCACAGCCTTCATCTAGCGCCTTTCGTCTCACGCCGCCCTGTCGATCATTCTCAACCTTTCCATTCACCCTACTAGTCCAGTCGGCTCGTGTGCAATCAGTGTCTTTATTTCCGCTCTGAAACCGAGCAAGTCTGTCGCAAAGTGAAGAGATAGACAAGTATAAGAACTTGTCGTCCTAGCTTTCAATAACACATCGCCAGTACGCGAATATTGGGCATCTTCTCCTACACCCACCCTTCTACCATGGCCAACTCTCTCAGAACAAGTGGCGCATTGAAGCACGCTCGAAACGTCCCCTCACTACCTAGACTTTCGCCAACAAACTCGAGCGCATCGATGTCCATGCAGACGATTTCACCACAAGAAAGTTCTTCGTCCAACCGATTTGAGATATTTGATGCTTCACCACGACAACAAATATCGCCTTATTCACGCAGTATACCCTGGCCACCTCTCTCCCCGTCATCTTCATCCTCGCCTACCTACTCAACTCCCCATTCTCATCTTCATCCGCGTTCACATTCGCAATCACGCTCTACACCAACAACCCCTCCCGCTCTTCTCTACTCGGGACCTTCATGGTCGAGAGAACCCTCCGAGCTCTCCGCGGACGAAACACAACGTCTCATGTCGGAAGTTCCACGGTCCGTGGCAACCGCAGCGGGAAATACAATTCTGTTCTCAGGCCCTTCACGGCCTGGTCCTCCCCCGCCGCGACCTCGACCATCTCCCACCGCTACTCACAGAAGTTCACAAAAAACAGTCGTGAGTTTAGATGTTATTTTATCATTCCAAAATTCTGATCGGTCTTGTTCTTATCCAGATCAGTCAGGAGCCATCACAATCTGGCAGTTTCCTTGGACTCGGTGCATTTTTGGATGCCGTTACCACTCGGTTCGAATCGGGTCTCGAAGAGGAAGAGCTTGGAGAGACTCCGGTGCCTGCTTAGACCAATTGACATCTGAGCACGTTCGAGGTGGAGGAAGAAGCCATAGAAGTCATCTGTATTTTTAGTCATACATCTTGTATTCATACGTATAGTGAACGCATCGAATCATATCATAATCTCAAACGTTTCTCAGCTTGAGTGAAACATTCGTTACAGAATCAACAGGTTACAACTTTACATTGAGAGCTTGATACCAGAATACATTGTATGAGAAAAATTATGCAAAGGTCATGAATAGTTCGTTACGTCATCACGCTCAAAGGCTGTATCTGAAGTCTGGTGCTCTGTCGCCCATTTCTCTCAGTTCTTCGGGAGTATAGTTCATCTTTCCACCTTCACCCAACGCCATCATAGCTTGGTCTCGGTTGGCATTGATACGTTTGTATAGGAGAACGGCGATAGGGACGCAAATCAATCCGATTCCCACGAACATCAGCTCAAGGCCATCTAGGACGAAATCAGCATCAGTAGAACAATGTATATGAGAGGTGTTCTTACGGCCCAGGATATAGCGCGGTGCGTCTTGCGTTCTGAAGATGTTCGAAGCGATGGCACCTGCGAAATTGCCGATGCCTATGTGCATAGCCATCCCAACACCACGCTTATATTGGCCCGCGAGATTGTTTCCAAGCCTGCCATCGTGTCAATGATTTGAAGGAAACAGGAGTTGGTTATGCTTACCAGGCAACAACGGCGGGGAAAGCGGCGTAGCTGCCTGCCACACAGAAGAAAGTACCGAAGTACTTGGCGCCGTGGCTGACGTCAGCGATTTGGATTGAGAATCCGATCAAGAGCATAAGCAGTCCGGCGTAGATGAATGGCCTGGAGGTTGTTTAGTAGATGCTTCTGAAGATAATGACCACACGTACGCTCGCATCTTTATCCTGTCTGACCAGAAACTGAATACAAGGAGAACAATAGCTGTAGCAGAATTCAGGGACCTTGGCATAGGTTGAGCGTAGAGTTACGTACTAGCAAAGAGATACTGTATGATCAAATCAGCAATAGAAATAAAAAAGACATGAACGATGCCCTTACGCATGGAACAGTTAGCAACTGAGTCTGGGCCGTAGTGAATCCAAAAGTATCGATGATAGAGCTACATATCCCATAAATAAGCATTCACGATCCAGGGAATTAAATGGCTCACGGAAGGAACAAGCTAATGCCATACACTGTCAGATTCACTCATGAGATCCGGAATTCGGCGAGATCGGAAAGAATGAGAGAAAACTCACAAGGTCCGATGACCGACATATAGATGAGAATATGAAGCCAGACCTGCCAATCTTTCGCGGCAGCCCAGACGAATCGCCACGCGAAGTGCTCTTCTTCTCCGACCGAAGAGTTGTCGTATTCTGTATCAAGGGTAAGTCTGAGGTCGCGTGCGATATTGGTGCTAAAGTAGTTCACTCTTCTTCCAGATAACGTAGGCTCGTTCCTCCGGTGTGAGGAATTTTGCAGTGCTTGGGAAATCGACGAGGACTGTGACGCAGGACTCGTAAGTTGGGATCGGGGTGTGTCGAATTCTGATAACTCACTGAAGGCAGCGACGATGCCGACTGCTACCGTAGCACAGCCTTCGATGATCTAAGCAGACGAGTGCTTAGGACTCTATTCACCTCCACGTCTTTCATGAAATGACTCACGAAGATCCAACTCCAGCCTTCCAGGCCATCAATTCCATTCATGAACGAAATAGCAAATGCCAACAGTCCAGAGAATGCACCGCTGAGTAAATCATCAAATCCTCAGCATTGGGCGGCACGTCATGGTATCAAAGACATACGCCAAAGTGGCAGCGCCGAAGAAAAGCCCAATTCGGTATTGAAGCTCATATCGAGGGTACCAGAACGTGAGATAATACACAACACCTGATGATCGTGTGAGGACTTCGCCCTGAACTGTACAGAACGGCCGAGCGTAGGAGATACTGACCTGGGAAGAGACCTGCTTCGGCTACACCGAGACAGACACGAACGCCCACTAATTGAGGGTATGTCTTGACGAGACCCATGAGTGTCCTGTATGCCGGTTAAGATTGACGGGAGCCCGCATTTGATCGCACGCACATTACAGTTCCCCAGACAATCTAAGCGAGGGGCCGGTTAGTATGGATGGAAGACTCTTCAGCAAGCTCGAGGAACGTACAGCGATGCCGGGAAGCCATCTGAGGGTGTTGTAAGTCATCAAGAAAGGATCGTCGTCTTGGGGCGACTCACCGAGATGGCCGAAATCTCTTGAGGACCAAACTAAGGAGGATCAGCTTCCGTCGAGGCTCAGGAAGGGGGCACATACTTGGCAGGGCATTCGAAGAGACAATAAGGCTGTATCGGATGGCTTCATTAGATGACCTTTCTTCCAGTCGCGTCTTGAGACGTACAATGAAGAACATTGTCTGATGTAAATGTCAGATGCCGATCCATGTCGAGGAAGGCTAGGAACATACCAATGCAATGTTATATTCATTTCCGACAAGATGGAGTTGTGTCGTTAAGCCTTGGATTTTGGCATTGCCTCCGCGAGATTTATAGTGAGCCTATAATCCGAGAGCTGTAATAGCATATACAGACCTATGTTTCCTCGATCCATAAATGAAAGGAGGTACATTAAACTCAGAATAGGCATCAGTCTACACTCCCCTTGCGTCAGCTCATCGTCAATTCAAATCAAAGACTCCGTACCTAAGATCGATTTTTCTATACAACGCTTTCTCCTCCGCAGCTGTAAGTGTGGGAGGTGGAGGAAGCGTTGAGTCTCCACCAAAATCCAGCTCTCTCTTCTCCGAGATATTCTCCTCCTGCGAGACACTCCCCATCACGGATTCCTTTTCCTTGTCAATCGACATGCTTGCTGGTCGTCAGATAGTCGTAAGTGACCAGGTCAAAGAGGCCCAAGTCAGATAAGCCAGAGGGTACGACATGGGCCAAGACTTCTTATAGGACGCGGTACCCCGCAGAAGCATCATCATCGTACCCAATGGATTCATGGATCCGGTTGGAGCTCGTTGTCGCGACATCCATTCACACGTCGATAACACGGTCGTAGCCATTTGAAGACGTCACATCCCATGACCAGCCGCGTACAGGATCAATAGTCATCCCAGTCTTCATTTTCAGTCAGTCCTGGCTTCTAGCGTTCGCTCTGGATCCTCGTACGGAGTCGATGACTGAGACTGCATCGCGCTTGCGGCTCATCATGGAAGGAGGCCACGTTTGCCGATAACTCCGTTACAGGCACAAAGCTAAGAAAAGAAAGCTTCCGTCTCGCTTGTGAGCTCGCGAAGATCATGATCACCAAGAATATATATTGAATACGAATATGCATGAGCGAATTTTGCTAAGCTGACTAGACTTTCCTCTAAATCAGTGATCTCTGAGTCTGAGTGATTCCGAGATCATTCTGTTGAACACTCCAAGCGTAGAAAAGCTCTCTTTTGCCCCTTGTTCCTTGCTTTGTGGCCCTCTTACTGACCAACAGGGCCTGCTGGGAGAAGCTTAGGGCACCCGAAAGGTGTAGCGACAATGTTCAATAGGGTGTTGACATTTGTCTTGAAAGTGCCGGTCACGTTGTTCAGGGTGTGCGGGAGATTGTTGAGCACAAAGTCAGAGTAAGCAGCGTTGCACTATCGCAAACATGTCAGCAGATCGGCAGTCGGCTCAAGAGACGTTCATACAGCAGTGGAAGGAGGATCAAGCTCGTAGACTCCGTTGACGTTGGCACCGGGCTGGATAGGATGAGCGTTCAAGACTTCCATGGCGGTATCGACGATGAAATCGAAGGTTCCTGGAGATGACCGGCGGAACCAATTCGGTGCGAAGGTCTGGTTCTGGAAGATCGATGTCAAAGCTTGTTTGCTAAGAGTGCCGGTCGTGCCTGATGGTGCTTAAGTTACGTAGATCTTATTGGACAGCAGTTTAGTCTCACCATTGGCGAAGAATGTTAGGATGAATGCGGCTTCGTTATAACTGGAGGCAATTCTGCTGGCGTGGAAAGAGACCTAGAAAGTCGAGTGCATTGTCAGAATCCATTGCAGTCTACATTTCATTCTACGAACCGCATTGTCTTGTCCTTGAGCCTCTTGGAAACGTTGGAACTTGAACTCTTGCATGACTTTCATGTTCACAATGGACTTAGGACCATGGACCGGGTCATCATCGCCAAATTCTGCAATGGCAGAGAGGAACTGTAACTCGTGAGCGGGTGCAACGCTAAAAACTGTTGAAAGAAGCACCTCGTCGAACAGACTGATTTGGAAGTGAACATCGTCACCGATGTTGAAGTCTTGACGAGTCATGGAAACATCACCTATACTTGGATGAGAATCGCAGGGATAATGCAGATGTATAAGATACGTGCCTTCGAATCTGTCGTGCTTGGCAATACCTCCGGGGGGAGCGGGGCCATCGATGGCTCCAGGAACGACGGGAATCTGAGGCGAGATCGAACCAATCGAAAGCTTGTTCAGGAACGCATTTCCACGAGCCATCTGTGCGGTCACGTAAGCAATGTTTCGGTGAGGGAAAATACAGCACGGGCTCATACCATGGAGAAGCCGGCAAGGAAGCCCGCGAGGTCACGGTCCATATTGAAGCCTTCCCGAGTGGCAGCGAGGATTTGCTCAAAAGAGGCAATGCCGCTGCAAGGAAACATCCGATCAGGCCACGGTACTTTTGAGCACCGACTTGAACTTACTCGCGAGGAAGGTACCCATGGTTGGCCAACGTATTCAAGGCAGCTGTTGACCTGTTAATTATATTGTGTGACATTGTGCTGATTGTGAGTATTTACGGCAAGGGCCACGCTGATCGTTGGGTCCAGGAGCGATGAAAGGATGAGCAGCGTCTTTGTATTGGATCAGCATTGTGTTCAAATATTTACGAGAAATATTTACCGGGGACTTTCTTGATGCCGACGTCCGTTGATCTGGGAGGAAGGGTGATGATGACACCGCCGTCCGAGGTGGTCGCTGCCCCGAGGACGGAACAGATTGAGAACGAAGTAGCAACGACTGTTAACGCCTTCAAGGTTGTGAACATGTTGTCCGAGGTGAGAATGAGGTGTCGTCGGGGAGGGACTGGTCAGATGAGACTGGTCGATGGAGAATGTCTGTCTGTATTGACTAGCTTATATATGAAGAGGTAAATCCATATATACGGTAGTGATACCCTGTAGTACAAGAGCCAGTGCTTTGACGAGGGAACACATCTTTGTCAACGTGCGAACCAATTTCAGAGCATCAAACCGCCCAGCCGTCGACAGTCAGGTACTGCGAAGAAAGACCAAGTGCTTTACGCACGTCACAAGCCAAGTGATAGTGCGGTACGATCTCGACCCCTTCGCTTAATCTCTGAGGAATACACTTAGTACCTAGAGGGCAAGCGTCGTCAATCTAGGACCACGTGAGAGAATGTGCACGCCAATCTTGAGAGAACGGCCGAAACCTTGTTGAGAGCACCGAGAGGGTAAACTGTAATGAGCGAGATCTAGCTTCGTTTCGTGCTCGAATAGAGCAACACAGACTGTGTTTCATCCACTGCATGACGTCGTGCGAACATTGAATGGACCACTCTGAGGCAGCCCATACTGTCATATTGATGGACGCACACCGTGCAGCATGGTCCTCCTACAAAAACCCGCTTCACCGGAGGTGCATTGATTATCACGGCCCTTCAGCTCAAAATGTGACGTACGGCGAACCGTCACTGCGTCTTTATGGCGGAGATTTTTTGCTTTGTGGGAATGCGGCATTCCCTTGAGCCCCTGGTTGTCATGGGAAAGCTGTATCCCGGCTCCAACGCAAAGAGGTTCAAGACGGAAATTCTCAGGACAAGACTTAGACAAACGAGAACATAGAGCCTTCAGGGATTCGAGTCATCCAGGGACCACTGCAAGAAACGACCCTGATAGCATGAAGCGACTGTGACCCTCCCTTGCAAGTAGGGAAAACAATATAGAACATATAGATGAAACACAGACGCGATCTAGATGCACATCCCACGCTGACGATAGGAAGTCGACATATTTTCACATTGACCAGTATCGCGATGCCATCGGGGTTGGTGAAGATGACCCATAGTGTGGTTAGTGAGTGCCACTATCGGAGATCCGGCGCATACGGCGGCGCGGGAGACGCTAAATATAATCAGGGGTACCGTTCGAGTCCCCAACCTGATCGTCAAAAGAGAGATAACCTTGTCCGAGTCCATGTGGGGAAATAAGTCGTAGAGCCCTCGCTGACAAATGGCCCCCGAATGGATGTTTGAACAACCGTATGTCCACGATGCTACACATAGATAGGTTCTGGGGATCAAGCGTTTAAAGCCTTCTTTTGAATTGGCTGTTAGTAGGGCTAAGCTCAAGCAAACGCAATGTCGATGCGCTTATTTCGTAATCTAGAGCACCCCATCAAGACTCGAAGGAAATAATTGAAGCCTTGTAATGTTCACATTGCCCCTGGAATAGAGTTTCAGATCAATAGAGACTGTGGGACCTGTGGGACGTACCTTGGTTTGCACCACATTCACTCATCAAACGCATTGTAGGCCATACCATGGCACATCCAGTGTGCTGCGCCACGACCCAGACTACGATTGCCACAAACGTGCAAGTGTCCCATGCGCACAGGATATTATTGGAGGTCACCTACAGTAAGCACGTCAAGGACTTTGATGAAATGTCTTGTGGCATTGTCGTACCCGTTCCATTAGAACGTTGCGTGCACTAATAGCACCAGTTCACTCGTGAAACGCTCGGACCTGTGGGCTGATTTGGTTAAATGCAACCTCACGAGGCTCACGTCTCAGTTGAATCACACAACTCTGCTCACTTGTCTCATCGATTGACGCCACAAAGCTCACATCAAAACTCAAGACGACAGACACGCGAGCCAATGAGCCGGACGACATTTTGCGTTCCCATCGGCAGCCTGAGATCGAAGCAATCCAACGGGATCAGATGTTTTTGAAACAAAATCGAGAGACAGCTCCGTATGACTGAAGGAGCCACTAGGAATGCCGAGACGTATTTTTGAACACTGATAGGACTATAGTTCGCTTTCGGGCAGCCGTCGGCCACTTTGAACGCGCGCCAGAAAGGAAGAACAAAACATGGCTAAACAACGCGCCGCGGCGGGACGGAGATTTTTTTTCAAGCTCAGCTGCGGGAGTTGCCGAATATCCCCGCCTCGTGTCCGTTTCTTGAAATTACGGGCCCAGAACCGACCCTGGAGTCCATTAAATCACACAAAAATTACTGGCGGAACCCGGAGTCGATCCGGGGACCTTCAGATTAAATAGCTGCGCTTCAGTCTGCTGCTCTCCCAACTGAGCTATTCCGCCCAGTTGTAAGCGCCCAAATTTTTTCAGCTATCACTTTTCACTGAATTTAACCCAGATAGCCAATGAAATTTTCGAGTCTGTTATTTAGCTGCAATGAACCACCGTCATATACACCAACTCTATTCCATCTCTGAACTTTGGCCTGTGCTTTTCTCACTGTTTGACTGAACAACCACACGCTTGCAAGCCTTCTCTCGATCGCACGTCTAATTTTTTTCAATAATAATAATAATTAACGAGATCTGGTTAATTGTTCGAGCACGAACTTGGAGGGGCCTCCCCCTTCATGCCACCTCGCTCACATTCATATCTGAGACAACAAATAAATCACGACTTACAAATCACAAGGCTCCGGACATTTCTATTGACCAGCTAGCGCAGGTCGACACGACCTGATGTGCTTGCCAGTGCTTATTGCAAACCCCCGAACGAGCCACTATCAGATGCTAATCCATGTTCAGCAAATTTTGATTCATCAGTCTGTCTATCCACAGTGCCACACCACCTCCCAAATGCAAAACGCCACCTTCGCCGATGACCTCCTGAGTCCTGAATCCTACCGCGCGAAGAACCCCGAAACATTCGGCGAAATATATCCTGTCAGCTTTTGTTCTCAACCTCTCCCTTCAGTCCGACTCTTCACAATCTCTCTCAGACGCAGATCTCGGAACTCGGTGTGAAGAGAAATGTGGCACCGAACCCATATAAGGCGGTGGCCGATCGTCCCATCTAATTGTTCTTGTTAATTATGCGAAGCGTATAGACTCGCAACTTCTTGGCCCTACAGACCCTCATTCGACATATAAAGGATGGCACATCTGAGCCACCATCACTGTTTGGCCGAAGCCCGGGTCAACCCACCTCTCAGGTCCCCCGCTGAAACTTGATACCTCTCTGCCCGGCCAACTTTCCCCTCGCCCATTGAAAGAGACCCCCTCTTCTCCTCTCTCATGTCGCTCTCGCTGTTTCGATATTCTTTCGTCTTTCTCTTCGTCATCTTGACGATTCTGCACCGGACCCATGCGCTGAATGTTGCAGGATGTCCATCAGGGTACATTGGAATCGGAGGCTATTCGTCGGCCGACCTTTCGGTGAGTGCGAGTGCTGGGATAGCAAGGCCAATCTCATCGATTGCTGTTTCCAGAGTGCTGTTCTCGTGAATGCTAGCTGCTCTCCCGTTGCGTTTCTCGATAGTTCCCCGAGTGGTTCGGGGAACACCAATTCATGGTGTGGTCCTCACTATGGCAGCGGCAGCATCGTGACATGTTCTGCAAATTCGTGAGCCCTTACCTTTGCGAACTTGAATTCGCTTCCGCAAACTCGGCGACCTGACTCTCGATGATCAGAGCAAACGTTACCGCAGTTACCACCCCTGACAAAGTCAAATGGTCGCGATGTGTAGGTGCAAATTATGCGTCATCACATTGCGGTCAGGGATTTTTCGGTCTCTGGGTTTCGTGGTGTTGCGCAAAGTCATAGTCATGCATGCGTATTGACGCTGACGCTGTCATTTCAAGTCTAAACTGTATTAGGGTAAATTATTGCTTCGATCTACTACTAAGACTTTTGTTCGTTCCGAATTGTGGCTTGAGCCGGCGCGGACTGTTCCGCTGTAGCAGGTGTTCGTGGCCGAAGCGTTATATGATGTCATTATACCCCTGGAACGGGATGTCGGGGTTTCCTCAGCTTTCACGTCACAAATCGTTATGCCGGTCTCGAAAAGAGAAAATGAGGATGTAGGTGTAATCATGATGTGGCGGAAGGTGAGAACGGTAAATATGCAATGGTCAATTATAAAGGGGATCGTGAAGTGGATGGTGCAAGAGGAATGCTGTAAAATCAGTAATGCAGAGTAAAAGGACGGTTGAAGAAAACAAGCAATTAAGGTTAAAGAAGATCAAACTCGATGTGGTCATGACAGGCCATCATGGTGAAGTGCTCATATGGCCGCCTTCCTGGCCTGAAGAGTCGTCATCGTCACGCCCTCCTTTCCCACTTCGACGGCGAGGGGTTCGACGACGTTCGGCTTCGCGAGAATTGACTTTGATCCCAAATGCAGACAGAAGCTGACGGAGGAAAAGACGAGATTTAAGGAATTTCTGATAAGTACGCATGTTGTTCGATTATAATATAAATGGCATTGCTTACCTTGGTTAAGGGAGTGGAAGCTTTGAGACCAGGGAACCTATCAAAAGATGTGAGAATAGGTAGCGTAGCATGCTTAATACACCCCACTCTTTGGTAGAATAGACGGTAAATGGCGATCCCAGAGCTTCTGCCATGATCGGAACATCAAGAGAGATGCTTGGAATACTGAAAGGCATCAGACATCTAGTGGGCTGCAGTAGAGCGAGAACTCACGATGGAAGGAGGAACATGCGATATCGAAGGAAAAATCTATGATACAGAATGCTATGAGTTGAGTTTCGACATAGTTAGAAGCGACATACCTTCCTTCGATCTGGACGGAAATATCCTGTAGGGAGAATTAATTGAAAGCTTGTTGAAACGCAAGGTTGAACATACAGGAAACGGGAAAAGAATGTTCATCCCACTTCCCGAATCCGTGATCTTAATGGCTTGAATATATCTCGAACCAAACAATTCACCAGCCAGTTTAGTATCCTCGGGAGGTGAGACGCGGGGAGGCGGAGGGTCAGACGAATAGCCAGCGTTATATGACATTGGATTGGCAATGCTTGTCGATGGATAAGCATTATTGGACGAGTCTGCCTGAATGCCTTCTGGTGAAGAACGGTCCAGAGGACGGAAAGGAGGTTCGGATCCATCATTCCATGGGAACAAGTCGACAAAACAAATCAGCCCTGCTTCTGGAATATCCCTGAAGACGCCGTGCCTAAAATCAGATTGACAAAATTATCTGATCAGATAAGAGGCACTCACTCCTCCATGAGCTCTTCCTCATGTTGCTCCCCTGTCTCTTGATTAGTTTTGAGCTCGAAGAACCGTGCTTGGGCCACAGGCGGCGGGTCCAGAGGTCGCCGGTCGCGCTTTGCGAATCTTCGTAAATGAGAAAAATAAAATTGAATACAGAATCCGGGTTAACACGTGCACGGATCTCACTTACTTTCGACCCAAATCTGGCTTCTGCTTTTCTGTAATGCCAGAAAATTGAGCGCTGGACACTACACAAAAGTCGGAGGCGCGCTCACCGATGAGTTCAGCGCGGACTATACGACCTGGATGGATGGGGAAACGATCGGTCACCGGCCTCGAGGGTACCGAGCAGGCCAACTCACCGGCGAATGGGCCGTCGTTGAAGGCGATGTGCTCATTGATGTAGTCAAAGGTAGGCTGAGTCGCCTGGTTCGCCGCTATCTGCTCGTCGCGAGTAAGTGCGCTCTGGTAGTGGGCAGAGGGAGGCATGACGCGCGGGTCAAGACGATTTGTGGTGGAGGATAAGTACCAGGAAACTGGCCCCCGGGCGGAGATCGAAAACGGGCCCTGTATTCCGGCTCGCTTCATCGCTTGAGACTCAGCCGCTTTCTTGGAAAGGTTGCTGATCATTATACGGCATGAACCTCTCAAGAGGATCCAGGTTGTCCAGACAATGCCAGGTGCTCCCCTTTTCTATGATTATGCTGTCGAATCGACAAGATTATCAGCAAGCTCTTGAGCGCCGAAGCGTCACTCGTATAAACTGCGAGAAAATTCCAGTCATTGCCTTTCGTGCATTCTTCCGCAACATCTTCTTAACAAGCTTTGTGTCTCGAAGCACAATTAAAACTCCTTCTAGCGTCCTCGCCTCGTGGCGACCATAAATGGTTCAGCGCGTGGTTGTTTGTTTACCCGTGACCACCTTGTCTCCGACGACGGAGGAGCTATGCGGTTTTTGGAATCCATCAAATGTCTGTGCACTCCGACGACCCTTGGTACCTTTTACATCAAAAAGCTGCCTCGCAATGTATTTAGGTGGTAGTTATGGTCTCAACTGATCTTCCTTCGGCATACTAATTTTTAGTTATTTTGATTGCTTAGATTGATTCCCCTGAGGCAATATACAGCTAATATTCAGAAGCAGTTCGCGACCTCAACGCCCCTTGCGCGCCAGGTTCTTCACGTAAAGTTTCCAGAGGGTCGTTGGCGATCCAACGTACGGGGTCGCTACTGTCCCTCTGGGCCCTATGTTCGATTGCATGCATCTGGATAACCTGCAAATCATGTGGTTCTTGCTGTAGGGTTGTCGACTCTGAAGGTTTGAAAATCCTCGTTAGGCTACTTTTCTCTCACACGTATTGCCTCAGGTGTAGAACCTTATAAGCTCAGAATCAGTGAATCAAACGTCTGGCGTCTCTTCGATCGTTGCTTCTCTTACTCGCACTGGCTTTCACTTCGCAGCACCACTTGCCTTTCTGGACGGTCCTCCGTTCTGAATGTTATTATTGCCGATATCTTGTGCTCGATACCGTGAGTTAACCGTGGCCATAGCGACCAGGGATACGCACGAATTACCACGGCCGCCGCTCGAGGTCGTCTGAGCAATACTGGTACTGATTCTGGATGCAAGAATCCACTCTTTCAGGGGGGGATCCTATGATAATCTCCGCTTCGAAGCAGAAACAGCGGTCTACTACTCCGTATTGGAGCCCAATCATACGAAGGAGCGTTTCACTTGTCGTAATGACGCAGTTTCTCTACGCCCACCATTAGCACCCTTCCTTGAAACTGAACGGGGGTGCATCGATGCCGCCACGAAGGCGATGGCCACACTTCCGAATCTCAGTCCAGTTGCCGGCCATCGGATGCATCAGATACTCATCAGATCTGCTAGATTTCGTGCCTGTGCCATGCCGAACTGACGCCGAAATATCTCAGGTCCTAACCTGCCATACATGATTTAACGAATCGATAAATTGGGATGATTGGGTCATTTCGCGGTCTTGCGCAGAGAGGAACCCACAGAAATAAAATGATTGGCATGGCCATCGTGAACATCTCCAATATCGCGTTGAACGTCACATTAGCGACTTTTTGTGAGACGCCTACTGAACACTAGAGGAAGCACGAGGATGTAGGGTTGCGCTTCATCTACGATTCATGATTCGCCTCCCCATCAATATGTGCGTCGGCCTGCTCTTCAGCACGACCAAATCGTGTGGCAAGGCGCGTTGCATTCTTGCACGTGTCTTTCGCATGTATACTCCTTTATTATCTAGCCGTTCCAGTGAACGATGGATCTTTTTGCAAGCTCCATCACCCGTCGGTTAAGCTTCAGATGGGCCCTAGTAACGATATGTGCCCGGAAGCTACTGCGTTCGAGGGTTTTACCCTATCCGATAAATCGTCGCTTGTGTCGCTGGCGCGCAACGGCCATTCCTTCCTCTTTCGTGTTCATTCTGCTTCCTCTGCGTCTCCGCTACTACCTGAACATGGGTTCATAGCCCCCCTTTTCCAATCTAAATCCCCTGATGCTGAAGACCGTAAAATCTCAGCACGGAACAATGTTGTCAACGAGGCCATTCGTCACGTCTTTGCATGGGAGTTCGTACGCGAATCTACTCCATTTATCTCAGCTTCTCTCAGTTTTGGGAGAGCCCTTTGGAATGCTTGCTATCGCCGTCATCGGCGACGGCACGCAGCTCGGCACGCCCCCGACAGACCTTACCAACCCACTTATATCTCGGTGATTCTACTTTCTCAGGTCCTCGCACAATCGTATGCAGAGACCGCACCTCGAGTATTACGCAGGCGCGAAGAGGATGACGGGTATCCTTATCTTCCCGTCGGGACGATGGTAAAACAATTAGGTCTGTATGAACCCCCACGGATGAGAGAATACGAGGACGCTGTACGATTTTCTTCCATTGCACACGAGGTGCTCGTATGGGGCAGAATCCCTGCGTCGTCTATCGTCGCCACAATCGATGTTGAAGACCTATTACCCATCTTGCCTCCACGCTTCAGAGTGCTAGACCTATCTCGACCTCCCGACATACATTCCTCGCCTGTTCCCTTTGATGTCAACGACGTCTGGTCTCTGAGAAATACATACCCTCGGATGTGTCGTGAAGCTATGGCAATGGAAAGCAGTCTCGAAGACATCGCCGCGTCTTCACTCGCGATTGCTCGGGCAATCTTGCTTCCATGGCTTGGCACCAACCTGGAACGAGACCCATACAGGACAGCGAAGACTCTCGAAGTGTTAGCTCTGCATATTGCCCAATGGCCCGAGCGCTCGAACTCATCATCCCATGTCTCTCATTTTGATTCTATCGAGTCCAAGCGCCTTCTCTCGAATGCGGAGCAGCGAGATCGATATCTCGCAGAACTGCTCCGTGATCGGGGTCGGACTATCTTACTGGATCTCAAACCGAATGCTAACCGTGCATCCATTGCACTGTCTCGCTATTCCGATCCATTCCGAGACCCAGATCCCGAAAGCACTGTTCAGTCCCCTGCCAGCGAGTCGATTCGAAGCAGGTACGACGAAATCCCTCTTTGATCTTCTGAACCTCATTCCGGTTTAGGTCTAGCAGTCGAAGCATCAGCGCCGCTGAAAGTACGAAAGAGGAACTAGACGAGATTCAGTACCTGTTCCCCGAGGTTTCGACTGCCAACGATGCCGGCCTGTATCCTGAAGCCTTACACGAGCTGCCGCCGTCTCGGAATTCTTCAACTGCGACTAGCTTTCAAGACCTGCGTTCACCATATCCGTACGTCATTGTTTAAAATGGGCTTCTCCGAGTTCCTGATTGATCCACGGTACAAACAGATTTATATCAGAAACGGAGTTGGGTAATCGCACATCTTCATTAGAGCAAAGGGCAAAACAACTGCCAACGCCGTCGCCGTGAGTCTTTAATTATACTTGAGACATCATCTCACAAGATACCTCAGGTCTCGCGAAGCGTCACCCTTCCCACATCCGTTCAACTACACCAAAATTCCACGTTCTGCCGCCCGTCCGGCACAGTTTCAACCCCCTCCCCCGCCTATGCCTGCTCCGCCGCCGCCGCGGCGCGACACTGATCGGGAAGAGATATACTCATTACCAAATTCCCCTTTCGAGGAACGACCAACTTCTCCAGCTCTGTATCAATATCCTCGGTACCGTGCGGCGCCGATTCTAGAATCCTCATCATCTTCTCCAGCCCCTGCTCCTTACATCAACCGCCCGTCATTGTTAACGCCAATCACAACTGGAAGACCTCCTGAAGCGAAAGAGTGGGGCGTCTTTCCTGGAGGCTTTCCTGAAGAACCTGAAAGCCACAATTCGGATCCAACCCGTCAACGTGAGCAATCTCAAGAATATTTGCGTGGGATCGATGAATCTCAACAGAGACAGCAGCCATGGGTCATCATAGATCTAGAATTCACAAGAAGGAGCAGTGAACCTGTTGCATGGAGTCCTGATACTTCGCCTTAAACGCTCGATGGCTTGTAACGAATTGTATTATCCGCCGAATTATATCGCATGTCTCGATTTTCTCGACATTCAGATTCTGAAGAACTTCTATTTGTGTCAGTCTTGAGTGTTCGCCATCCAGAGATTATCGAATGTGTATCAAGACTAGCACCAGTTCCTTGACCAGTGCGTAAAATGGAAGTGAACATGGAAAAAAAATCACAGCCGGGTTCCGACCCACCGAACTTTTCTCAGGTCTGACCAGCATTGAAATAGTTCAAATGCCCTTTACGCATCTTAGATCTGTGCTGTTACTCGGTTTCTTCTGACACTGGCAGGGCCATCCAGCGGACATTCCCAATCTCCGATGCCTGAAGTTGCCTGCAATCTTATCCTCAGGAGATCTTGGTGTAACTCAAACGCCTGACGCCGAGATCTCATAAATCTCTGAGCCTACCTCCTGTCTGTCTCATTACATCGACGGCGTCAAGGAAATGAGTTTACGAAACAGTCTTGGTCTCTCTCTCCCCGTAATGGCACGGACCTGGTTCTTCTCAGCAAATTGAATGCGAAGCCCTACCAGTGCAATGTCTCTTCCCACAGTAAATTCGCTGGCCAACCGCAGATTTTGGTGTTGGGAGTTCGTAATGTACTCAGTAAGGAACGCACTTCTTTGGGCTGGTGTGGATTTACGTGTGAGCGTCTCTTCCTTCTTTAATCGTATTAATAACTGAATGCCGAACGAAGATGGTTAGCCTGTAGCTGTGGGCGCAGTTGATTGTACGTGTAGGAAGATTATCTGATAATGACCAGTGGTGTTAGTAACATGTAATCCTACAGTCTTGCCCCCTGATGCCTCCATTCACCCCAGTGGTTCCAACTCGAAGCTGGGGCCCAGGAGCTACTACGATCACCCGCATCCTAAACTGGAGAAGTAGCAACTCGAGGCTCGTCTCCCCTGTATGAATCATCACATAAGTCCGCTGTGACGGCTTGAAAGATCACGGTCGCTGAAGTTCGGAGGAGTGCGAAATCAAGAGCGACAACGCTGATTATATTTAAACTCTCCTGCCACCAGGTCGTTTTCCGTTTAGCCATCCTCGAACTGTTGAAGCTGTTATGCCGCAAGTACGTCACCTCCTCAGGATGTGAGTACTAGTGTATAAATAGCGCTCTGGTAAGAATGTTTCTTCTCAGCTCAGCGTTCCTTTACTCATTCTCAAACACCGCAGCCGGTGCACGTCTTCGAGGAAGATTTCTCGAAAGATGAAGGGACACCGAGAATAGAAGTGCGCGGCTTGGTTACTTTAGAGTGCGTACATCCTCCAAGACATAATTCGACTTATAAGCCTCGCTCTTAGGATGATTAGATATGGAACGCCACATGTGCGCCTCTTGTCCGTATTTTGTTTGCCATTCTCACCCATCATAGAACATTCTACAACATCCTACCTCTGTTGATCGCTCAACCCAGAATTCGGCCGTTTTACCGGGATTTCTGCGGATCTGATTCTGCGTTCTGAAGCAAGCTCACGCCACCAGTTCGACTTGCGTCTGACCTATTCTTCAACGTCCTGCGGCCACGACAGTCCACCGTTTTGCGGCCTGCTGTCAGCAACGGGGCACAACGGGAGGCAGTTTTCGCGTTGGCTGGGCTGCAGTTCTGACTGGGAGAGTCCAGGCACTCTTGTCGGCCGATCGATCGAATGTCCGTCGGCCGGCTTCTCCCTAAGACCGGGATCTCCGGGACGCTTCGGCTTGCGTTGTCGAAACAAGAATACTCATGCAACAAGGCGAAGAACGTCGTCTTCTGGCAAACATATGATAATCGCCTGGCCGTTGATGGAACTCCATCACGACAGCCTCCATCTTCAGCAATATATCGAGGGCCTGACTCATCACTGTCGTGCATACAACAGGGGCTGAACCTGATGCTAGAAGGAGCAATCCAACTCATCAAGGCGCCTTTACAGGACTGTTGTTCATGTGTGCGCAAAACCTTCCTTACATTCACTCAATTCAATCCATGGATCACGGGGACAACTTCACGGGAACAATTATTCCAATTGGCACGCGAGTGAGATCATTCCCACAGAACATGCCTCAAGCAACCCCAACGAAATCAGAACGACATGCAATATCAGGATCTGGAAACGTCAGGTAGGTTTTATAGCAAAGGCAACAAGCAGTAATATACATCTTAATTTCTTTTGAAACATGGTTTATGGAAGTTGGGTGAGAGCGTATGAGTCTGACAATACGTATACATTATGATTTTATCTTGGGTGGATATCGTTCGTGATGATTTGGTATATGGTGATATGAATTACTGAAGGGAAAGGTCAGCATGAGTCCCGAAATCGTGCGGACAACACCTACGGCGGATTCCGGAGACTTAGGAGGAGAGGACGACAAAGCAGACGAAGTGCGGGCAATGGCACCCAAATCAACTTGAGAACGTGTGAGTATCAGGACATGGCTTGAATGTCTAGGAAAGAAACGAACTGGTTCCATTCAAGGCACCCTTTCTGAACTTTCTAGCGCTTTCCCTCTCCTCTTCTGTGATGCTGATGCTTTGCTTTCTCGCTGGGACTGGGCGTATATCCTTCTCGTCTACAGAAGACGATGCCGATACAGAAACCGTTTCGCCTCCTTCGCCGTCGGAAACGAGATCCTCTTCCTCGAGTTGGACTTCGTGGTCTATCTCGTCAGCGAGCGAGCCCCAGGAGTGCTGACCGGCGCCGTTCTTTTTGATGGACTTGTCGAGGCCGGTCTTGGATTCCGAGCTGAATGAGAGCCTCATTAGAAGTGGAAAAGTGTGCTATAAAATGATGCTCATACCGATCTTTGACAATAGCACGAGGATAGACACTGCGTTCGGTGCGAGTCATGATTGATTGTTATGAAGTGATGAGGAGTTGATTGAAGACTTTAAGCTTGAGTGGACGAAGTGCTGGTGGTAGTGGTGGTACAGAAGAGAGCTAGGTGCAGGCTGTGCAGGTATATATACATTCGGTGGCTCGCGTGATCAGTGTGAAGCTCCGCGAAGCCCCAGCCCAGCCCCCGACTCTGGAAAGTTCGCTCGGGCTCTTTGAAACGTCCAACAATTGCGTTCATCTCTTGTCCTTGCTCTGAATATTGTTAATGGATGTAATGTCTCAGTGCTTTGTATTATGACCTTCAGTCTTGCCTCTGCTTAGCGCTCGCGTGCCTCATCCTTGCCATTACGAGTGTGGGGTAACGTGGGAACGGCATTTGCCGATCGCACCCAAATTCTTTGCCCAGCTCTTTGCCCTCGGCGTCCTCGGACGCTTTTATCAACTCTGCTTTCCCGACTCTCTGAAGCCTGAGCTTTGCCATCACGCTGCGCTGCCTCCTTGTATCATCCCTCATGGTGCCCTATAATTATTCACATCAAACATATCGGCTGAACGTTCCATTTGAAAATAAACTACCAGTTCTGGACGGCTTTTACTTGGGCCGTTGACTGTAAAGCTGATGGGCTTTTTTACTGCTTCATCGCTTGGAATATTCCAAATACTCTTGCATCCAGCCTGCGGCTAACAACTATCGAATATTCTGTGTACTTGATGTCAAGAACATCGCCGCACTGGCAGGCGACGTTCGGGCTCCTGAGCTCCGGACACCACGGATTGCGCTATAGCGCAACATATTCGGTCTACATCCTAACTGGTCACACCTGGAAGTTCAACTAGTGGTATCTATGTGGCGCTGACTAGGCGCGCAGTAAAAGCTGCCGTCCTCTGTCGATTGGCCCTCGCCGCCCAAAATGAAATGTTTACCATCAGCGCCGTCAAGTTCCCTGCCGACCTCCCCAGTCGTTGGAATGATATTGCAGGGACTCGACGCAGCTTTTCATCGCCTATTTCAGATGACCGTTCACTGGAAGGGCTCCGTTTAGGTGCCTGAGGAGCCGGTTAAGGCTTCGCGAGTCTTTAAAACCCAAGCGTGTTTCGCCTTGAATCGTCCTCTTCCCTAACTCATGGCCTTCAACTACCCTGCTATAGACAACGACACTAAGTTCCACCGTATTCCGTACGTATGAGATTTCATAGCTTGGGTAAGCCCTAATCGTCAGTGTAGAACGGACTCCTTGCTGGATCCAGGAAGTCATGGAGAAAGTCACGCAGAAAGTGAGGAAGACGATTGGAAACTCTTCCCTTTCAGCACATCCCCATTCAATGATGACCCGAATGGATCTGCGAACCGCGCTGCTCCTTATCCAGTACCAGATCAAGTTCCATGGACCAGCATAGTAAGTGACTCGCCCAGGCGTCGGCATGCTCGCTCATGAACATCCTAATCAACAGCTTCTGGAGCTCGCCATGACCACTGCCCTCGGTAACTTAGCGTGAGTACCTTGACTGCCTGTATTCGAAGGCGTTCGATAAACGAGACTACGTAGAGAAAATACTCCCATCCTATCAGTCTCCGTACGTTTACATTTCTTCTTTCAGTTGTCTTACCAAACATCACACATAGGCGGCCATTTCTTTCGCCACTTTCTTCCCTCTGATTTGGTGGGTGTGGGCAAGCCAAGTTGCCTACAGCATGCACTATCACAAAAACGACTGGTTCCACCGCATCGTTGCCTTCCTCAATCTTCTAGTATTCGGAACCCTGTCAGCATTCACCAAAGACTTCGACATCGAAGCTGGATTCTATCTCACCAAAAGCGATGATATACCGCCCACCGACATCACCTTCACACTCAACTTTACGAATCCGGCTGTGGTGAATGTTCAGCGCTATCGGGCGGAGAGATTGCCGATTGATGCTGCGCGGGGTATATCGCTGGTACTGGCGCTGAGTAGGCTTGTGTTGTTGGGACAATACTTGATGGGTGAGTCGCAGCATGTTCGGCCGGAGGATGAGCATTTGGTGCTGACGCACTCGCCTTAGTGATTCTGCACAGTCGCAAGAGATTCCCTTCGCTGCAACTCGGACTATACCGCCACCTGGGTGCACTGATCTTTTCGGCTGCGTGTTATTTCGTCGCGTTCGGTGTTATGATGGCGGTCAATCCGCAGACCGAGAACATCGGCGCGAACGTCGCCCGAATCCTGCTCTGGTACCTACCTCTGCTCGCCGAGATCAGCGTGCATTACATCAACTCCGACTTCAATGAGTACACTACCTACTCGTCGAAGATTATATACGAACGCGCATCGGGATTCTTTACAGTCATTCTAGGAACAGGTGGGTGATTATAGAGTGCAATTGATCTAAACCTCACATTGTTATTGTTGTGAAGGTCTTGACAAGGTCACCGATGGATTGCAATTCCTCGTCGGCGCTCTCGACTTTGGTTCGTATAACGTCGCATGGGCCCTCTGCGGAGCCATCGTCATCGTGGGCGAGTTTTCGCTGTATTTTGAAGGGAACCATGAAGGATTCCACTACAACAATAAACGTCTCTTGACGTGGTTCTTTCTGCATTGTATATTCCTGATATGCTTGATGATGACAATATTGAGTACGTTCTGTCTTCCCTGTCTATGACTGTTAGGGTGACATACCGAACTATAGGTTGCGCCCTTCTCATTCAATACGCAGTATGTAATCCGCAGATGACATCCTGAACGCTCTAACGCATTACACAGAACCTCTCTCGAGTGGTCCAAGACATCATTACGCTATTTAACAATCTAGTCGATACCACAGCTCCATTCCCATTACAAGCCTCGGAGTTCCCACAAGCACAGCAAGCTTTCTCAAGATTAGGACTTCCTTTCGATGCGCTGATTGCCGATGTTAATACTGCGACGACAAATCTCACCGCGCCTTTCCAAACCCTGCTATTCTGTCAAGACCTCTTATTAGTCATCGCTATTGCGTATCAGGTACGATCGTTTGGTTGAGATACAAAACATACATCGGACTGACGGTGATTAGGAATTCGAAGCGTACCCTGATTCTAATGATCCATTGGCTATCCGCATCGATAAATTCTTCTCTCAGGAACAACCAACTTCGTCGGATCAACAGAATTTGCTTGATATAGTCGTGGCATTAGCGAAATCTCGTACCGATGAGGTTGAGTGGTTCTTCGGAGTAGCGGTTCGTAAATCTACTTCCGAGATCATAACAAACTCAGGCAGCGACAGGGAGGAACTATATTGATGCTCGTGGTTCTTAACCTAGTCAAGAGCTGGCCGAAGAGTAGGTACTTTTCTATCTCGGATCTTTTGAAGACTCACCGGATATAAGACAAGTTTTCATGTGCACGTTTGATATCCATGGTATTCTCGGGAACTGCGTTCATGCTAGGATCCTTCGTCAATATCGGAAGAAATCGTCAGTTTTCCGTCCAAAATAGTGGATCAAAGTTTGAATTCTCCCTGCCCGCCATCTGGAGCTTCACCGACTCAAGTTGGATGTACGTTGTCTTCCACCCGAGCTGATTTGAGACTCATGACTGCATAGCGTACCTACATTCGCTGCACTTGTGACCCTACAGATCGGTTTCAATCTTGTGAGTGATGCCATCGTTGCTTACGTGATCCGGCTTATTCACTACGATTCCAGTCTTTGAGATGGTTTGCTGGCCGCACGAGGACTAGACCTCAGTCAAGACCGATGGATCTCGTGCTTCTCCGAGGCTTTGAGAAAAAATTGGTCACCAGAAGTCCAGAAGAATCACCCTTTGCTGATATTCCAGTGTCCTTGCCTCGGCTTTCGGACGATTCTGAGAGGGAACAGTTAACTTCAAATAACCGACCGGAAATTTCGGAGATTTAGAATCATCTTATGATGATTAAGACTGGTGATCAACTCTGCCTTCTGCTATGGCGAACAATTTTCTACAGCAAGGACGATCTCAGCCAGATTTCACTTTCAAGCCCAAAGTCATGTAACATTTATTTTTATTTTTGAATTGATCTTTATCGCAGCCTCACTATTGAGCCGCATGTTTCTCACGAATTACCCTCAAACCCACAAAGATTCAAGAGGATGCTTGTATTCGGCATGAACTCATTCAACACTCCGCAACTTGATACGCGTGCTTGGTCACCCGCTTCGGTCATCTCGGTGCTCTCTTCCACAAAAAATCAACGCGTGATGAATGAGTTGGCTACAGAATTCTGACGTTGAGATTGTACTCGAATGCAGTGTAATACTCATCAAATAGACGAGACACAAACCACTCCCGTTCGCGGCACGGAAGCCGGCGGGCAGAAGCCGAGCTCGGCTTCGTTTGGTCCTCAAGCTTGGACTCTATCATAAACTCTATCCACACTTCAGTGCTTTGAATATTTCACTTGATATTGCGCGAAACTTGGTGCTAGCAACAGTCGAATATTGATGTGTCTGAGGTCGACAACATCACGACAGGTTGAACATGAGATATCAGGCTCTTGAGCTCGGCACCCCACGCAACATCTTGGCTTTATATTCTAGGCACTCACATCTGGATGTGCAACAAGTTGAACGCATGTTGCGTTACTAGTAACCAGGGAAGCAGTCCCTGTCTTGCAACGACTTACCGTGGCTGCTCAAGTGAGGGATCGGCGCCATCAAGTTGCGTGCCAACCGCCCTGATCGCTGCCTTCAAGTTCATGTGGTTCTCTAAACAGTCGAAGTTGTCGGACCAACTCCTCATCGCGTATCCGAGACGACCGGTCCCATGAAAGTCTCAGTTCAGATGCTCGAAGGACATGGCTATGGCATTGCAAGTCTTTAAAATCGAAGTTTGTCTCGCGGTGACCCCCTTCAAGTTCTATGCATCATGACCCTCAACTACCTTAGCACAGACAACGATAATAAGCTCAAACCCTTTCCGTAGGCATGTTTCTGTATAATCCGAATACGTCCTGACAATCATTGTAGAACTGAGTCCCTGGCGGACCCAGAAAACCATGAAGAACGCAAGGAAGACGAGGGGAAGCTGGTTCCTTTCATCAAATCTCCATTTCATGTTACATCAATTGAATCTGCAAATCGCGCTACCCCTTATCCAATACCAGAACGCGTGGGATGGACTGGCATAGTGAGTGCCTAGCAGGCTGGCACGAACGCGAGCTCCACACTCATGAACTTTTTACTTGACAGCTTCTGGAGCTCTCTATGACCACCGCTCTTAACAACTTGGCGTGAGTACTGTCACTGCCGCCTCTGAATACGATCGGCTGAATGAGGTGATGTAGAGAACACACCTCAATCTTATCAGGATCCGTACGTAATCGTTTATCTATTCAGATGTACTCAGTTGCTTTACTCAATGTCACACATAGGCGGCCGTCTCTTTCGCCACACTCTTTCCCTTGATTTGGTGGGTATGGACGAGTCAAGTCGCGTATAGCATGCACTTTCAGAAAAATGATTGGTTCCATCGGATCGTCGCCTTCCTATATCTTCTGATATTCGGGGCGTTGGCTGCTTTCACGTCAGATTTCGACATCGAAGCGGGACTTTCTCAGACGAAAAACAATGATACGCTGATATCACCTTTCCACCCGATACTCAGCGCAATCGAGCTGAGAGATTGGCCACTGAGGCCGCCCGAGGTGTATCTCTCATACTCGCGCTCAGTAGGCTCGTTCTGTTGGTACAATATTGGGTGGGTGAGTTGAAATATGTTCAGCTGGGAAAGGAGCGTTTAGATTTGACGTATTTGCATCAGTACTCTTGGACAGCCGTAAGACGTTTCCATCGCTCCAAGTAGGATTATATCGACACCTGCGCGCACTGACATTTTCTTCTGCGTGTTATTTTACTGCCTTCGGTGTTATGTTGGCGGCTCATTGGCAGCCCGAGGACATCAGTGCAAACTACGCGAAGGTTTATCAGGCAATCGCAATCGTATTATGGTACTTGCCTCTCGTTGCCGAGATTAGCATTCATTACATCAACTCCGACCTCATTGATCACACTAAATACTCGTCGAAGATTATATACGAGCGTGCATCTGTATTCTTCACGGTCATTCTAGGAGCAAGTATGTGACCGTACTTCGCATTAGTGGCCCATCTGACATTGACTCCATGGCTAGGTCTTGACAATATGACTGGCGGATTGCGCTTTCTAGTTGGCGGACTCGACGTTACCTCGCATAACGTCGGATGGGCCTTCTGTGGAGCACTCGTGATCGTGGGCGAGTTTTCGCTGTATTTTGATGCGAACTATGAGACTTTCATCCACAATAATAGGCGCCTCTTGACATGGTATTTCCTCCACTCTATCTTCCTGTTATGTCTCATGATGACTATACTGAGTATGTGCTTTCCCCTCTATCTATCGCTTGGTCAGAGTGACATTCCAAACCATAGGTACCACCCTTCTCATTCAACATTCGGTATGCAGTGTAATTTGCGAGTCGATATCTGCAGCGCTCGAACTTATCAAACAGAACGTGTCTCAAGCGGCAAAAGATATCATTACTCTATTCGGCAACGTGTTCAATAGCACATCAACATTCCCGTTGTCCGCCTCGGAATTTCCGCAACAGCGGGATGCTTTTGAAAGATTGGGGCTTCCTTTAAAGTTCGTACTGGAAGATTTCAATACTGCAGCAGCAAATCTATCAGTGTCCTCCCAAAACCTGCTATACTATCAATATCTCGTATTGGCCATGGCTATTGCCTATCAGGTATGATAAGTATTCTGTCGACGCACTGTCGAGATATCTCACCTACAGCGATTAGGAATTCGAAGCATATCCTGAACCCAATGATCCAGTAGCAATGCAAATTGATGGATTTATGTCGCTGGACATTGGCAATGCCACACAGATGGATCGGGGGAATTTCACTGATATAGTCCGCAATTTAGCGAAGTCTCATGCTCACGAGGTTGACTGGTTCATTGGAGTAGCGGTCCGTCAATTTTACTTCCAAGATCATGGCAAACTTAGCTGGACATAGGGAGGAACGATTCTGATGCTGGTCGTTCTGAACCTAGTCAAGAAGTGGCCCAAAAGTGGGTACTTCTATTTCGGGTGGTTCGTGAACTCACTGGGTCTTAGCCAAATTCCACTGGGCGCGTTTGATCTCCATGGTGTTCTCGGGTAGTGCGTTCATACTAGGATCCTTCAGCAATATCGGAAGAAATCCTCGACATTCGCAGCATTCGGTCCAAGATATTAGTGGATCAGAGACTCTATTCCCACCGACACCGATTCAGAGCTACACTAACTTGAATTGGATGTATGTCGTCTTTATCAAGGAGGCGATTGAAAAAAAACTTACGATTCCACAGTGTACCTACGTTCGCTGCGCTTTTGATGGTCCAAGCCGGCTTTAATCTTGTGAGTGAAGTGAAAGTTGCTTACGTGACTTTGCTTAGTCATCATGCTTCCAGACTCTGAGACGGTTCGCACGAAGAAAGGCTGTTCATCATACTGGCCCAAGGACGATGCTTCATCTCCCAGGATTCGAGACAACCTTGCCTACCAGAAGTCCAGAAGAGTTACCCTCGGCCAATATCCCAGTGTCGTTGCCGGGACTTTCAGGCAAGCTTTCTGGAGAGTTTGAAACCTTGAAGGCGCAGTTGCCTACGTATGGCCGGTCGGCACGTCGAAGTTTCAAATCCTTCTGGGGATGGCTTAGACTGAAGTTGTCTATGACATCGAGAGATTGAGGCCTTCTGGTAAGGTCCCTGGATGAGTAACTTTCGCGGGTTAGGTAGTATGTAGTAAATGGCCTATTGGCAGAAGGACGATGT
Organism: Sistotremastrum niveocremeum HHB9708; assembly: GCA_001630475.1. Lineage (NCBI taxonomy): Eukaryota > Fungi > Basidiomycota > Agaricomycetes > Sistotremastrales > Sistotremastraceae > Sertulicium > Sertulicium niveocremeum. The sequence continues at coordinate 135,804 of KV419435.1, forward strand.
TCGGACTAGTAAAGCTCATAGGACTTGATGTTGAATCTCGTGAATTTTTCTCCTCATGTAAAATCTTGATGTTGCAATGTGTACACGAGTATCACTGAGGACTGACTATCTCGAAAGTCGACATAACGAAATGGTGTTCGTGACCTAAGATCCTGAGATTGCTTCTTTCCCGATCTCCCTTGTCATTGAGACGGCTTCCAATCCTGATTCAGTGTGTACAGGTATGGCTTTTGAAGCATGTGACACTTTCGCTGAGATAAACTGCACGGATTCAAATTTTGAGACGGTTCGCTGGCCATTACAAGTCACGTCACCAAACCTGGAGCTGAATGAGAAGCTTTCTTCCAAATGAAACTGCCAAGAGTTTGTTTGGTGAAGAATCGGTAATCTCCGAGAGTACATACAGTTCGTTACGGCGACAGTCTGACGATTTTGATGTGCAAGGCTCGAACAATCGAATCTCCGAAATTTCAGCTATGTTTCTTTTCGTCACTGTGAACAAAAGGGACACCTCCAGTTTTACGCAGTGAGACCGCGAACAACGAAGACCCGTTCACGCCGTTAAGTCCTCGAGGGACGCCAGTCCAAGGTACACACAGACACGTCAAAGGAAGAAACGGAATTTGCGTTTAAGGAAGTCGACAAAGTACCATGAGATGCCACTCTTTCTTTCAGGACTGTCTTGGTAAAGCCCCGCGCTCAATGTGACCCTAAGTGATGGAGTTGTTGCGAAATACAGCAGTGAGTCATATGGCCAGGTGTTCCTGCTCCGTCGGTACATGAATGTATTGAAACCGAATGGGTTAGGATCGCCAGTCATGCCATCGTCGTCGAACATTGTACCGTATATAGAAATTCATCGTCAGATTGACCAATGGGACATAGTCGTCAATTCTGAGGGCAAGTGATGAGACCGATCATGAGACTCACTCCTGTCTAATGACAGGCACGATGGGCAAGAGGAGCTCGAAGTTAACCGCCACAGGAGGTGAAATCAACAGCAGGATGCAGCTGATCGCGATTTGCCGCCTTTCCTGCGTCCTGCTTCTACTGATGTCAAATTCACAGAGCTGGGAGACCTTTAAATCCAGAGCATGCACGACTGAGAGCTGAACACCCAAGCAGAGAGGTAGTGCGAGAGGATGAGGACTGCCATAAATTTTAAAATAGCTTGCGCTCTTATCATCCTGAGATGCCTTATGCTGCATCGGTGATAGTGCGTGCCTGGACGGCTTGAGAGATGTCTGAGACGCTGAGAACGTGTTAACAAAGTCCGCTCTCTGATGCGATGCTCCACCTACCTCACTCCGCTATCTCATCCATCAGCAATGATTAGCCCTGTTATCAGACGTTTGACTTGCGGTGGAGCTCTATGAAATCCGTCGCTTCACAAGGATGCCGCAGAGCCAATCTGAGATTAGTTTCAGCGACCCTGTAAGATCTGCCCGAACGTTAGCCCCAAACAATTGAATGTTGAGTAAGCAGACGCTCTGTATCTGTCTGACCTTTGTTTCATTCATCTTGAATCGTGTTTCCAGATTAAGGTCGAGACCTGCCATCCGCCTCTTGGAACGGATCTATTCTTTGAAAACGAGCGGTGCTCATATCAAGAGTTTCTTTCATCATTTAGTCGGATGGAGATATTAGCATTACCTCCAGTTGGACTAAGCGGTGGATTGGCAGGCACCCACAAGCGAGTGCGTCAGCGTGGTCACCCTAGAAAGTTTACTTAGCCGAATTCCGACATTTCCGCTCGCTCCCGACCGCTACGTACGCTGCACTCTGTATGCCTTCTTGATGGCTATATTTACCCAATATCCCACCAACTCCACGGTGAAATAGCCTTTCCTCAAGCACATGATTTGTTTCATTCGTCTGTTCCGCGCCGCTGATGCGCAGGTTCGCGGAAAGCCAGCGATAGTCTCGGGGCCCCCGTAACGGCGAAGAGTCGCGTCAGAGCGCTTGCATGTCGCCATTTTCCATGGAGTTATTCTGTGGTTCGTAAGCTACCTTCTATCGCGCAACCGTATCTTAAAACTTTATGGAAGGCTTCGCCTAGCTTATTTCGGTTTCTTTCTCATATGCTCAGGCACGTAAAGAAGTGCCACTCTCTCCTCAGATTGCGCCTCCATTCATAATACGAGCCGGCGGCTTGTCAACTGTGACGCAGCGATATCGTTTCTGTGTTGAGATCCCCTGGCGTCACGCGCTCCATCAGCTGTCTGAGAGGGCAAGTGAGGCAAAACGTTCTTCGAAACTTGTCCCCTGATACGGAGGAAAACTTGATTTGGATGATGTTCTGCTCGGCAAGGCAACGTTAAACAATCTCACGCCTAGTTCTATAACGCCACACCCAATCATGACAAGTGGCTGGAACTCAGTCAGCGCTGAACCCGGGTCATGGCCATGCCGTGAATCACCCCATTATTTACCAACAGGAGTTTAAATCGTGCCATGTATAAAGACGATAGAAGCCCCACGCTAGCGTCTTTTTCCTTCTCTTCGCCACGAGAAGACTTTCTCTCCTCCACAATTTAGTGAGCTCGATCGACGACGAGTGGGATGGACTCCGAACGACCTCAGGCTTCTCTAGCGTCAACGCCTTCAGTCCACTATGATGGCGTGCCAAATTCCCAAAGCCCCGCACTGCCATGGAGAGAGAGGATTAGGTGAGCTCGGGACAGCGGGTCGATTATTTGGCGTCTACTGACGAGCGTTGTAGACGATTCACTCCAGCATGGTTCTACGTTGTGATGGGCATCGCAATCACTGCTGTCAACTTTGGCGCCATTCCATTTGGCCACCAACACGAAGTTCTGAAAGTCCTATTCCTCGTCTACTGGTTCATCACGGTCTTGATCCTCTTCCTCTTCACGGGTCTCACCGTCGCACGATATGTCATGTTCCCTGGGCTATGGACGAAAATGCTCAATCATCCCACTGAATCCCTATACCTCGCTTGTATCCCAATGGCGTTAATCCCAACTGAAAACGGAATCAAGTACGTGACCCTCAAGTTTATCTCGGTTGAGTCTGACAAGCAATCCAATAGTGACGATATAATCCAGTGGCTTGGATTCCTCGGCAAGCGGGGTTTCAAGCTGTTATTTTTCGAATGGTCCATGTGGTTGACTACTTCTATCATCGGCTACGTGCTAGCCTTTTATTTACTGCATAAAATGTCGGGTCCCCGGAGTTCTTGCGTCGGCCGTTGCTGATCTTCACATAGGATAACTCAACAAACACACACTCTCAAGCACATGACGGGAGCATGGATTCTCCCTTTCGTAGCGCTTATCGTTTGTGCATCAGCCGGTGCGAAGGCCACACCTGAGATTCAAAAATACAACATGCACATGGCGTTGTTCACGCTCCTTTGGTCGATCTTTTCACTCGTTATCGGCCTCAGCATGACTTTTTTCATCATGGCAATTGTACTCTTGCGCCTGGTGACTGAAGGATTCCCGCCCCCGAAATACGTCATGTCGAGCTTCCTTCCAATGAGCGCAATGACTCAAGCAGGGTTCACGATCCTGGTTCTATTCAACGATGCTGCTGGTTTGTTCCCGATTACGTATGGGATCAGCCCGATATTGAAGAACGCGGCGATATCGGAGATATTCCGGGCCTTTGGTTTAATTACCGGACTCTCTCTATGGATTCTGGCTCTGTTCTGGTTTGTGCAAGCGATCGTATGTCCTGCTTTTCTAGATCTTGGACCTGTTGCTGATTTTTTTTTCAGTTCGCGGTGGTACATGTTGCTCGCAAGACTCCTGGAGGATTGAGATTCGGCGCGGATTCATGGGCTTGGGTCTTCCCCTTCGTGAGTTTTGGCACTATGTATCCCGGGAAGTAGGAAGCTCAACATTTATTATTTAGGGTGTCGTCGGTGTCCACACTCATGCCCTCGCCTTAGATATGGATTCCCACTTCTTCCACATTCTCACGCTCATCTTCAACATCGCCATCATCATCGGGACATCCGTTATGATCGTCATCACCGTTCCTAAATTCCTCAAGGGTACAATTTTCTATTCCTCTGTCATCGATGAAGAACTTGCGGGAGAAACAACGGCTCATCACGACTCCTCCAGTGATGTTGTTGCTGCCGATAAATATCAAGCTTGAAAATAGAACGTTACTAAGTAATATGTATGGTACTAAGTGTATAGTGTAAATAATAACTTTTCTTGTGGTTCTTTTTTCGTTACTTTCTACCAATACAACTACCCTTGCGCTGCGTTGTCGCACCACCTAAGATCTCGCTAATAAGGAACGGGCTTAGCGGATTTAAGCGTTTCATTCAATCTGCAACTCAGAATTCACGTACGTTCTAACCAGATATTACAAGGTGCTATAGAAACATCTTACTTTTACAATTCCCATCAATACCATCAAGATAACCCAGAAAAATCGAAACCCAAATGTACAATCCATAACTTAGTGTCTCCAGCGAACTCGAGGATCAACCTCGAACGATGATATATCCAATATACGCAATAATGGCAATGACGAACACTCCGTCTGCTATCCATAACTTGTTGAATGCCGTGAGATGAGTCTCCGCTCGCGCTACGGTTTGTTGACTTCCTTGGGATTGGAGGTTATCACATGTGAAGTTCGTGCCTCCTTGCAGCTGTATCAATTGGGTCGCTTTGGCATATTGTCGGTAACTTTATAGTATTTAGTATGAGGAAGTTTGATAATATGAAGAGACATACGAGTCGCTGACCACAGCTTTATAAGAGTTGTCAGTATGTACTCGAGTGAACTTCGGTGTGGAAAGGCATACCAATTAAAGAGCCTCCGGGTTCTGCTCTATTGATCCAGAGATACTGATTCTCGTCGGCAGACAGTGTCGCGTTGAAGACGGTGGTAGAGTTCAGCGGAATGATAGAAACAGTATACGGCGGCCCCCCTCCATAAATGTCTAATATGAGCGGTTCGCATGTAGTCAATGTCGTAGTGTTCGTGGATATGGAGAGGAAATCGGTGTTTGGGGTGGGAAGACAAGCGTTCCCAAATGATCCTTCTGCGGTATGGTTAACCAACGATTTTGGAAGTGAAATCGAAGGGGACGGACCAACGACACCGAAAGTTCCTGAAGCAGTCCCACCCGAGTTTGCCGCCGAATCAATGACTTGCAAAACCAGATTGCTCCCTGCATCCGCCTTTCAATCCAATCCATGCCAAAATTGGCGGTCACGTACCTGCGGCGTGGTTGACAGTCCAGGAGAGATTAGACGCGTTGCTTCCTATTTGAGATACGCTTGTCGTCCCTCCGATTTCATAGGACATCATGTAATATGGGGGGACTGAGAGAGGATTATTTGATATCTGGGTATCGTTGACGACAATGGTAGCAGAGTTGCATTGGGTGAGTGTATATCCCGGCTGAATCAACGTGCGAGATTAGATACAGAGTAAAAGTTCGGCGTTTGAGGACGTACATTTGAGACTTCATTCGCACTTTTCATGGACCACCGAAAAGTCTGCGATTGAGCTGCCACGAGATGTGCGCCGGCGCTCAGGTGCAGGAGTACGATAGCGAGGATATCTTCAGTCCAAAACATGTCGCCTCTAGATCTAAACTTCTCGGAGTCTAATCCAACCAAGCTTTCGCTCTAGGGATGAAGAGAAAAAAGAAACTGGAAGAGAGCGATGAAAGCAGAGAACAAGGGCGGTCCACGTCGCAGCCTTTACTGTCAGGCGCAATAGCGGCATGGTATGTGATGATAGATTGGCCGAGGGACGGCACCGCCGAGGTCCCTATAGCCTAGGCTTCTTGCATTCGTACCTGTGCCTGAGATCGGTCGTTACTAGTGAGTTCGGGTATAGATCAGGGCTTCGTGATTGGATAAGGCAGATAATGGGTGGATGAAAAAGACCGAAAATAAACCGTGGAGCAGGAAGGACGTTTCACGAGACAACATATCAATCGCGGGCATGATTATAACAGGGGCAAAGGAATATTTTATTTCGTCTTGCAAAGAAGGACGAGTACTGGGCTTCTTTCTGCTTCTTTCAGTGGCGAAAGAAGCTTGATCGTGAAATAGTATTTGAGAAGATTCAGGGACAGGGTGTTCTGAGCTCGGGGAGTTAAGGGAAGTTTGACCATGTCAGGAGGCGGATAAAAATGAGATAAAGCAGTCCACAAGGCCAGAATGAACTTGGGCTCGGCCGACGGCCTCGGCTTAATTCCGGGCCGGAGTTGGCTGACTAAGCGCTTCTGAACAAAATTGTACAAAATAATACAAGAGATCGCAAATGCAGTAGTAGTACATAGTCAGAGTGCGAATGGAAATGAGAATGTAAGTATCAATCAGTCTGTCTTAGGCTTATCAGTGGGCGACCCCCATCCAAACCAGCTTGTTCGGCCTTGGGGACCAGGCCGTGGAGTGTTGTGAGGTCCTTCATGCGAAACTTCGCTCTCAGAGAAGTCATCTCTATCAATCTTCTCATATTTCCGTTCACCATTTTCAGCGCTGGATCCACGAGAGGAAATCGAGCCTCCAGGAGAAGGAAGAGGATGCTGAGGAGCTTGGGGGAAGGCAGGCATGGCGGCAGATGTGGAAGCTAAGTGAGGAACAGGGAACGAAGGAGCAGCTTCTTCTGTTGCCAAAGGACGGAGGAAGGCCAACTCTGCTTCAAGCTCCCTCCTTCTCCTAAGTACCGACTCGGTGTCGCTGAGCGGAATAGTAGCACCACTTGCAGATCTGGAAGCAGCTTGAGGAGGTTCGGCAGTGGATGCTGCGAATGCAGTTTGTTGTCTCTGAACAAAGGCTGCGCCGCTTGCGATAATTGAAGGACCATATGCTCTCCAAAGACCCCCCACGATCTGTGCAGGGCCGGCAAGGGGATCGTTGAGTGTGGGAGGGTGTGCAGCGCCGAGTGGGCGTTCAGCGGGGACGGCAAGGTCTGGAGTTCCAGCACCGCCTGATCCCGCGGCGCTGGACGTTCCCGCAGCACCTGATGATGCGCCTAAGGAACGAGAGATAAGTTCCCATAATTGATTGAGCCAGAGTTTGCCCTGTTGCCATGATTTCTGTTTGGCGCGTTCAAGGACTCCGTCGATATCTCGTTCGTAATGGAGGAGGAGAGGGCGGAGATGAACGGAGTATATGTAGGTAGCACCTTGGGCCTGAGGAAGGGCGAGATAGAGTAGGAAGATGAGGCGGACAGAGGAGTAGAAAGGGAAGATGAATATGAGGGGAAAGACTTGTTCTACTGCCAGTAGCGATGCTAAGACAGACCTTGGTGTGTTTGAGTATACAACGAACAAGAAGCAACAGGGGTGTGTCTGCTCACCAGTACATAAGCCATCGCTCTAACTCTGCTTCATCGGCAGGGCGACGAGATAACGTCTTGTACGACGCATATCCTGGATATAGGAGTGCCATCGCTGCACTGCGATCGTCGACCTGTCAATCTCTCAATACCAATGATTTCGAACAATACCATACCTCAGAATATTAAAGACCAAAGAGAACAACATCGCTGGCGGTTACGAGATGGGAGAGGGTACGCTCGTAACGTTATAACCTCGCGATCAGGACGCAAGGGCGTCGGCTCTTATATCCGCTTCTGGCGCAGTGCGTGAACCTTGGACGCAGTACTTCAAAAGCTTGCGTGTTCTCGGCTTGTGTCAATCAACGTGGCCGCAGGCTATCTGTTCTGAATGCGAAGAGACACGTAGTCTGTTCACGATTTTTTTCAAATTTTTCGAGAGGACCGGTTTGCAAAAGAGGCGGGCTTTTTTTCTCCTCGTCGAGGCCTCGAGACCTCGTAACTCCAAGATATTATGGAAGGACACGTATCTGTTGAGTCAACCTGATTCTTCTACGCGGCTTATTCTAAACCATTCTCAAGTATCCGATCTTAGCTCCTGTGATCAAGAAATATCCTGCCACCGCTGGACCATTATTTCAGACGTATAACGACTTATCGCTGGGTCAGTTTTGGCGATCATCTTAAACGTTGACTAAATGCTAAAGATGGTCGCAGCTCAGAGATGGGAAAGTTTGGAGGTCATCGATCTTTCTAACGCATTGCGTGGCGGGTTTCGAGGACGAAGACCAGGAACGGTCAGTCGTTCGCGTAGAAGACAAGACCATCTCTCATTGATGGCAGCAGACAGAATCTTCCGTCGTTGTGCCCTGCTTTCTGACCGAATCTCTGTCAATGTCTTGGTCCGTGGAATAATGTCAGAAATATCGCCCTCTAACCCATTGATGCAGGATATCGAGCGTCTTCCAGGATCTCCCTGATGTCAAGGATTTCTATCTGGCTATCTGTACGGAAGACTCGTCTGTGGTATATTACCGCATGAGCAAAGGGATCGTCAAGCCACCGATGTGAACTTCATCCCTTGAAAAAGCGTTTCTCAGTCGAACGATTCGAAGCATACTCGGCGATAGAACTGCGACTTGTCGTGAAAAAATCGGGACTGAGCATAAGTTCACCACGCCTCCACTCGCGTTTGATTTTGGCACTCGTTGCTTTCCGTAACAAGCTTGCAACGCCATGCTTAGCCCCTGGATGACATCATAGACTGGAAACATCTTCATTCATGGATTGGCTAGACTCTTAACGACGCTGCTGCCGTCCAGCTCCAATTGAGGCTGTACGAATGTCCCACCACCGTCCTGCCGTCGGATGGAAAGCGCTCCACTGTCCGCGCCGAACAAGCTCAGGCTGCTGCGCGCGGAAGCAGTGTTTTGATATTTTATTTTATTTTATCTCAGAGCAACGAAAGGTTCTGCCATAGGCTGAAAAGTAGTCGTCGCTTTTGTATAGTCCTTCAAGGCAATTGTTGAACCTCTGAGTGTCTTTGATCAAAATTGATCGCGTCGAAGAAGCCTGAAACGCGTTGGCTAATTGGCAGGCAAAAAGACCGCGCGGTTCAAGCGTGGCTGTGACGTGACCGTCACGCATAACTCTTTCATCGCAACAGCGTTTCCAACGACCCACCTCTCCTTCTCGTCTGGGTACTCACTCTCTTTCATTGCTGCCTGCGACGACTGTAAAAGCCAAGAAGTAGTCTAATAGTCTCGCAGCCACCATGGCCAGCCGAGATCCGTTCGCAAATCCACCTCAACCTCAACAACGGTATTACGACAACGAATCAGACGTGAGCGACCAACCTCGAAGAGATGCGCCTCAATCTGAAAAGAGCCAGCCGGGTCACAATGGGCAGAGATACTATGATCAGCGACAACCGTATGATCCCTATGGTCCTGGTAAGAGTGTTATCGGTCTTTTTTCTCCGCCTTGTTTCTCAGGGTTTTCCTAGGTCAAGGAGACAGAGAATCAGAAGCGGACATGTACAACCGGTACACACCTTCTGCAGAGTCCCTCATGAACGCCCGCGGTGCCCCTTCAGAGGCTTCGACACACATGTACGGGGAGTACAACGGTCCAACTGGGGCTCGGGAGCCTTATCCAGCCTGGACTGCTGAACGTCAAATTCCCCTCTCCAAAGAAGAAATTGAAGACATATTCTTGGATCTTACACACAAGTTCGGTTTCCAGAGAGATTCTATGCGTAACATGGTTCGTTCCTAATTTTCAGCCTCTGATGTCATACCGCGTCGCCTAACGTTCTGCGCTCCCTTCTACAGTTTGACTTCCTGATGCAGCTCCTCGACTCTCGTGCGTCTCGTATGTCGCCTGAACAAGCCCTTACCACCCTCCACGCCGACTATATCGGTGGCCAACATGCCAATTATCGCAAATGGTATTTCGCCGCCCAACTCGACCTGGACGATGCAGTCGGTCAATCTCAGAACCCTGGCCTCCAACGCCTGAAGAGCGTCAAGAAGAAGGGCGGACCCCGCAATGCATCTGAGAAGAGTCTTTCCAGTGCCCTCAACCGCTGGCGAGAAGCCATGCAGGCCATGTCCGCTTACGATCGATTACGTCAGATCGCCTTATACCTTTTGTGCTGGGGTGAAGCCGCCCAAGTTCGATTCGTACCTGAATGCCTTTGCTTCATCTTCAAGTGCGCAGATGATTACTATCGTTCGCCAGAGTGTCAGAATCGTCAGGAGCCCGTGCCTGAGGGTCTCTATCTCCGGGCTGTCATCAAGCCTTTGTATCGCTTCATTCGTGACCAAGGTTACGAGGTAGTCGATGGCAAGTTCGTGAGACGAGAGAAGGACCACGAAGCCATCATTGGTTACGACGACGTCAATCAGCTTTTCTGGTACCCCGAAGGCATCGCAAGGATCGTTCTCACCGATAAGGTATGTGTCACCGTATATTTGGCTTTTGCTCGCCAGACTGACAGCTTTAATAGAAACGACTCGTCGATATCCCTCCCGCTCAACGTTTCATGAAGTTTGACCGCATCGACTGGAATCGTGCCTTCTTCAAGACGTACTACGAGAAGCGCTCGTTCGGTCATCTGCTCGTCAACTTCAATCGTATCTGGGTCATCCACATCTCGATGTACTGGTTTTATACGGCATTCAACTCCCCCAAGGTCTACACTCGGACCAACGAAACTTCACCGGCACCGGCTATGACATGGAGTGCAACTGCTCTCGGTGGAGCAGTAGCTACGATTATCATGATCTGCGCTACTCTCGCTGAGTTCTCCTACATCCCTACGACATGGAACAACACCTCTCATCTCACCCGCCGACTTCTCTTCCTCTTTGTCACATTGGCCCTTACCGCTGGCCCTACCTTCTACATCGCACTCTTCGACAATCAGAGCTCGCAACTCCCTCTCATCCTAGGAATTGTGCAGTTCTTCATCTCTGTCGTCGCGACTCTTCTCTTTGGTATCATGCCTTCAGGCCGTATGTTTGGTGATCGCGTCGCAGGCAAATCACGCAAATACCTCGCTTCGCAGACGTTCACCGCTTCATATCCCGCCCTTGAATACAAGAACCGTGTCGCCTCGATCCTCCTCTGGGTCCTCATTTTCGGCTGTAAATTCACCGAGTCCTACTTCTTCTTGACGCTGTCATTCCGGGACCCTATCGCGGTCATGGTTCATATGACGGTCCAGGGATGTAGTGACAAGATCTTCGGAACTGCCTTGTGTCGCAATCAGCCAGCTTTCACGTTGGCGATTATGTACATCATGGACCTCGTGCTCTACTTCTTGGATACCTTCCTTTGGTATGTCATCTGGAATACCGTCTTCAGCATTGCGAGAAGCTTCGCATTGGGATTGTCGATTTGGACACCTTGGAAGGATATCTTCACGAGACTTCCGAAGAGGATCTACGCAAAGCTTTTGGCAACCAGTGATATGGAGGTAAAATATAAACCCAAGGTACGTTCTGGATGTTTCATTAATGGAAATCTAGTTAACGATGGATGCAGGTCCTTGTGTCGCAAATCTGGAATGCGGTGATCATCTCCATGTACCGCGAGCATCTTCTCTCGATCGATCATGTCCAGAAACTCCTCTATCATCAAGTCGATTCAGGCCCTGATGGACGCCGAACTCTCAAAGCTCCCCCTTTCTTCATATCGCAGGGCGATAAAGGATTCAAAGGAGAGTTCTTCCCTCGTGGCAGCGAAGCCGAACGCCGAATATCCTTCTTCGCTCAATCACTCACGACCGCCCTTCCTGAACCGCTACCAGTCGACGCAATGCCTACATTCACTGTTGTCACTCCGCATTACTCTGAGAAGATCCTTCTGTCTCTTCGAGAGATTATCAGAGAAGAGGATCAGAATACGCGTGTCACGCTCCTCGAATACTTGAAACAACTTCATCCTGTCGAATGGGATAATTTCGTCAAGGACACCAAAATCCTCGCTGATGAGTCTACGGCGTTTACTGGTCCCAGTCCATTCAGCGGCTCTGACGAGAAATCGGCGAGCAAGATGGATGATCTGCCATTCTACTGCATCGGATTTAAGAGCGCTGCGCCGGAGTATACCCTCCGCACGCGTATCTGGGCCTCCCTGCGAGCACAGACCCTTTACAGGACTGTCTCCGGCATGATGAACTATTCCAAGGCTATCAAACTCCTCTATCGTGTCGAGAACCCAGAGATTGTCCAGCTTTTCGGGGGCAATACGGATAAGCTTGAACGGGAACTCGAGAGAATGGCCAGGAGGAAATTCAAGTTCCTCGTCTCCATGCAGCGGTATTCGAAGTTCAATCCTGAGGAGAGGGAGAATGCGGAGTTCTTGTTGCGCGCATACCCGGATCTGCAGATTGCATATCTGGATGAGGAGACGTCTAAGAAAGAAGGAGGCGAACCCCGTCTTTTCTCTGCCCTCATCGATGGTCATTCCGAGTTCATCCCTGAGACTGGCAAACGTCGCCCTAAGTTCCGTGTCGAACTCCCTGGTAACCCGATTCTTGGCGATGGCAAATCCGATAATCAAAATCACGCTATCATCTTCTACCGCGGTGAATACCTACAGCTCATCGACGCCAATCAGGATAATTACCTGGAGGAATGTCTGAAGATCCGAAACATACTGGGCGAATTTGAAGAATACTCTGTCTCTAGTCAGAGTCCGTATGCGCAGTGGGGTCATAAAGAATTCAGCAAGCCCCCTGTTGCTATTGTCGGCGCTCGCGAGTACATCTTCTCGGAGAACATCGGTATCTTGGGTGACGTCGCCGCCGGAAAGGAACAGACTTTCGGAACGTTGGCTGCACGATCTCTCGCCTGGATCGGAGGAAAGCTACACTATGGACATCCAGATTTCCTCAATGCATTGTACATGACTACTCGCGGCGGTGTATCGAAGGCGCAGAAGGGTCTTCATCTTAACGAGGATATCTTCGCCGGGATGAACGCTTTCGGTCGCGGTGGACGGATCAAACATACGGAATATTATCAGTGTGGAAAAGGACGTGATCTTGGATTCGGAACGATCTTGAATTTCCAGACCAAGATTGGAACTGGCATGGGTGAACAGATGCTCAGCAGAGAGTATTACTACCTTGGCACTCAACTTCCTATCGATCGATTCTTGACGTTCTACTACGGCCATCCCGGATTCCACATTAACAATATCCTTGTCATCTTGTCCGTGCAAGTCTTCATGGTTGCCAGTCAGTATTGTGTCTCGCTCAGATGGTTAATCACTCATCTTTTACGCAGTGGTATTCCTGGGTACTTTGAACAAGCAGTTGACGATCTGCAAGTACAATTCGCAAGGCCAATTCATCGGCGGACAAACGGGTTGTTATAATTTAGTCCCCGTCTTCGACTGGATTAAGCGTTGTATCATCAGTATCTTCTTAGTGTTCTTCATCGCTTTCTTGCCACTCTTCCTGCAAGGTACAGTCGTCTCTTTCGTCTTGGCTTCCTTATCTGACGCTCAATGTAGAACTCGTCGAACGTGGAACGGGTCGTGCCTTGATTCGGTTGGGCAAACACTTCTTGTCGCTGTCTCCGATCTTCGAAGTCTTCTCTACTCAAATTTACACGCATTCCATTTTGAGTAACTTGACCTTTGGTGGTGCTCGATACATCGCCACCGGTCGTGGTTTCGCGACTACACGCCTGTCATTCTCCATCCTCTACTCACGCTTCGCCGGGCCATCCATCTATCTCGGTGTACGAACCTTGATTCTCCTCCTCTACGTGACGATGACCCTCTGGATTCCCCACTTGATCTACTTCTGGGCGTCCGTACTGGCGCTGTGCATCGCACCCTTCCTATTCAACCCGCATCAATTCTCCTTCGCCGATTTCGTCATCGATTATCGCGAGTTCCTGCGGTGGATGTCGAGAGGCAACTCTAGGTGGCACAGCAAGTCATGGATAGGATACTGTAGATTGTCGAGAACCATGGTCACGGGTTATAAGAAAAAGAAACTGGGCCATCCCTCCGAGAAACTTTCCGGAGACGTTCCTCGTGCCGGTTGGCGAACGGTTATCTTTTCGGAGATCTTGGGTCCCTTGGCTTTGGCAATCATGTTCATCATCGCCTATATGTACGTCCGCACTTGTTTAGTGTGTCCTTCATTGACTGACTCGTCAACAGGTTCGTGAAGTCTTTCCCCGCCCCGAACGGCAGCGCGAACCCGGCTCCTCTTCTCCGCATCTTGATTATTGCCATCGGACCGATGGTCTGGAATGCCGCTGTCTTGCTTACCCTGTTCATGATCTCCCTTTTCCTTGGACCTATGTTGCAAAACTGCTGCGCCAAGTTCGGAGCTGTTATGGCCTTCATCGCTCACGTTCTTGGTGCCGTTGGTGTCGTTGCCTTCTTCGAATTCTTCGTGAGTGATCTCGGATCGGAGCCCGGATATCATACTGACTAAGCTCTCTAGTGGTTCTTGGAACGATGGGATATTTCGCATGCCGTTCTTGGACTCATCGCCATCATTGCTATTCAGCGCTCCATTCACAAGATCATCATCTCTGTCTTCCTCTCCCGTGAATTCAAGCATGACGAATCCAATCGCGCTTGGTGGACGGGTAAATGGTGGGGTGCAGGCCTCGGCGCGCATGCCATGTCGCAGCCTATTCGTGAATACGTCGTCAAGATCATCGAACTCGGCTTGTGGAGCTCTGATTTCATTTTGGGGCACATCCTACTGTTCATCCTCACTCCTCCCGTGTTGATCCCATACGCCGATAGATTGCACGCAACCAGTACGTCACATTCTTTCCATGTTCTTTGATACCTTGACTAATCTCTTTCGCAGTGCTTTGTACGTGATCCATGGAGTTGATTGCTGAACGAATCCTAACTTTTCCTTTCAGTCTGGCTCCGTCCTTCAAAGCAGATTCGTGCTCCCTTGTTCAACTTCAAGCAAAAGAGACAGCGACGCATGATTGTAAGCCTACCAAACCATCAGACTACTGCTCGGCGTGACATGCAATGCCTCTAGGTTTTCAAATACAGCATCGTCTATGTCCTCGTCTTCGCACTATTCGCAGCTCTGATCGCTCTTCGTATGTTTCTCTTCTGTCTTCCCAAAATTCGGTCTCTGATTCGTCCATCTCCTCAGCCATTATCTTCCGCGATCACCTCGAGTTCTCATGCAGTCTATGCCAATCAATATAAAACTTAATCGGACCCAGCATCTTCGGACCCTTCTGTAGCCCTCTCTACATCATCGCATTAGGCGTTATCCACTCATTTTGCATCGTATTGAACAATGGATCGTTCTCATGGACTTTCATACTTTTGTACATTGAATCAGTCGTATTAGTTCTGCTTCCCTTTTCTTACACAGTAGCTCGAATTTACGGCCACCACTTGAATTTGTCCATACGTAGGACAAGAATATGATCTGAGATCAAACGTTCCTTGACGCAGTGGCATTCTCTCTGGCTTAAAGAGCGAGACCCAGCGATCTTGTATTCAAGTGGTTATGGTGGCATGCCACAGCCGCAGCGGTTTTCGCCTAGACACATTATGCCACTAGAAGGGGCGGGGGTAGCTTGGTTGTCTCTTGTTGCCACTGACGGTTCCGTAGGATCGGTTCGCAATTGACATACAATATGGTGGCACAGGTAACCTATAATATATTATTAGGTGCTCTCATTCAAGATTCGGGAAACGTCTACATTCTCGTAACGGCTTCTACATCTTGACGTAAAGCTCCTCCTCCTCCCGCCTTTGCCAAAGGCTTGCACCCTGTACTTGGCAAAGATGAATAACTCGACGTCTACACTCATTGATCTCACGGAGGATGACATTGAAGTGGCACAGTATTTTCGAAACGTGACCTTAGATGCAGGCACTACCGCACAGACGCGCCGTCAGAGAGGCACACGCATCAGACTGCATCATTCCATGCCAGTAAGTACAGCTTCGACAAGCTCGACAGAGCCCCAGTCGGCACCAATAGGTGAGTGCGATCACCTCTTTCTAAACACGCGTTCTTGACTGAGTTTCACCAGAAACCAGTGAGAGTACTGATCCCGATGTCCCCTCCGCTTCACACGTTGAGACTCGTGTTCTGACTTCGGTGCCACTTGACACTCAGTGAGTCGATGGAGTTCGCTAGGCTCTGCGAACGTGAATTTTCTGACATGGGAGTATCCTGATGCAGGACCTCAGATTCAACAAAACCCTTGTCATCTCGGGCTCCGTACCCAGACCCGCAACGACCTCGTCCACAGTCTTGGCCACTTGGTCGCGAAAAATCGATGCCTACAAAGTTCCTGTGCTCGGGGGCCCACGTCGATAGGAACAACTCTCAAAGAGCTCATTTTGAAAGCGGTGATCAGACCTGTGATGAAGGCACAGAGCTTGAAGACATGGCTCTCAACGACATCACACATGATTCAGACGCCTTCTCCCTGGAAACCGAGTTCAGAGGGGCTGGAGGCTTTTCCGACGATGATGAGGACGAGGACGATCAATGGGAAGAATATGATCACGAGTTCAACAGTTTGTCGATCTGCTCTCTTTCAAAGCCCCACTTCTGATATTTTGAGCAGACAATAAGCGGAAAAGGTTAAACGTCCTTGTGAAAAGAGCTCGAGATGGTTTCGGTTGGATGAAGAAAGGCTCACTTAAGTTGACTCTGCGAACAAGAAAAGGGAAGAGAAGAGATTGGATAGGAAAGCGTAAAAGAGATGTATAGTATAGTACACTTGCACATTGTATGGGTAGCTTTCCATATCGATAGAGTAAACTTTACGTCGGAGATTGAAATTCTCTTGCTCAATGCCACGCAGCAACCAACTTGCTCCAAATCAATTCTAATCATCGTTAATATCTTCACTTTGATAATGAGCTTTCGATAAAGATGGCTATACAAAAGTATCCGATAAATAAAGCAAGCATATAACTTCTCGAAGTCAGCAAAGCAGTCGGATGCTATGGTAAAGGACTTAGTAAATAAACCGGGTGAAGTAATCAACGACATTTGAAGAACATTGAGCTGCTTAATTTACCACAAGGTCTCTTTCACCTTCGCAGCGCTCGCCTGATCCTCCTTCTGCGCAAGAACAAGCTTGTAGCCTTCGAAGAATGGCAAGGTAACGAGATATTCCTCGTAGGTCTTGCTCCGTAAGCCATGCTTCTTGAAAAGCTCGGTGAAGGCGACCTTGGGAGGGAACACATTGAGCTGTATTTCATACTGGTTAACGTGTTGGTCCCTAACGGTTGTGACGAATTCATCGAAAGTTTTGGGGACGGCTGGCGCGGGAGGCGCGAAGGAAGATCCCTGAAGGGGCGTGTACTGGATATGAGAGATCCCCGCCTCTCCTAAGGCGATGTAAACGAGAGTCAGGACTTTCGCGTGAGTTAGGCGATCGAGTGGTCCGTAGAGTCCTACGATGTTGTAGAGATTTTGTTTCGGGTTGGCCTGCTCACTGGTGGACCACGACTGGGGAACGACGTCCCGAGTGTTGTAAAGATTAGTGTTCCAACCTTGCCAAGGCAGAGGTGTACCGCCCGGCCTCTTGATAGGATTGAAAGAAGCGAAGAGATTCGCAAAGCTCTTGTTTCCGGGCGATGGACCTGCAGAAGGATAAGTGACAACATTCTGCAGGCCCTTCGCAACCTGAAGGGTCAAGGCCAAAGTGGGAGCTAGCGCCCCACCCAACGAATGGCCGGTGAAGATAACCCGAGAGGTCTTCGGGATACTGACCAGAAATTGGACGATGGTAGCGCCGGGACTCTTTGCGGTTGAAGGAGCGACGGTGTTGAGAAGAGTATAGATGGCGCCGGCGGTGCCGTAAGCAATGTAGCTGTTGAGGCTGTCGTTGATCGAAGTGGCAGGTGTAGGAGGTACGGTGAAGTTACCGGAAAATTGTTTGAAATCGACGACGTTGCTGACTGCGAAGTCTTCTTGGAACCAGTCGAACGTACTGGCGGTACCCGCAACGGCGACGATGTAGGTGTCGTATGTGCCATCGGGGTATTGGACGCCTGATTTATGGCCGATGTACCAGGTATTATCAGGGCCGGTGCACTCGTCTGTCTCGTCGGGCTTGAGAGGATGCTTCCAGACGGTAGGTCCCCAGACCACTTCCCAACCCTTCAACCCCTTTGCACCCTCCAAGAGAATGAAAAGGGGGACCAGACCCTCGATGCCTGCTTGGAGATCAACGAGTTTGCCTTTTGTCGTCTGAAGGGCGTTGGACGCCAAAGACAAAGCGAAGGTCTGCTGGAAAACGTCGTAGGTGGTCATTGTTTGAGCTACCACGGAAACTGTCCATGAGTGATGATTCAAGCAACGGTTCAAGCGGACGGACAGACCTTTGAATTCAACCTGTCAACGATAATACGAATGTTGGGTTCTTGATGTCTAAACTCGAACGACGATTGCACCCTCTATATACCTTTTGTCAAGGCAGCGGCACAGGGACTTGGCCACATTAAGATCACAAAACGTGAAAATCGGAACAGGGAGAAGTGCCAGGCCCTCTTGACGATTGCGTGCAAAGCGTTTAGCATTCCGTGTGGATCCGACAAATACATTGCCTAGCGAATTTATGGTAAGGTCTCTTGTCTCGTAAATGGGTAAAAAATAGGCACAAGACCTGCTAAACATTCTGCCGGTGCTCTGCCGGGTCCGGAGCGTCACTGGTTTTGATGTCTCGACGGGAAGACAATCCTGCCAGGCCAAAGGACCAGTCGCGGGTTCGGCTTCATCGGAACAAATAGGAAGTTGAATGATTGAGACTCGAAGAAGCGATGTTCGGCAGGAGAATGATAAATATAGTCAGGCACGGTACAGAGTTATTCAAGTTGTAAATCGTGCATGTATAGCTGCATCTTGAAAGGACCGGCAAATCAGAGATCCAAAAAGAAAGCGTCTGTTCTGATCACTCTAGCATCAAGGAGAAGCTATATACGCGCGAAGGTATCCCGTTTGGCCGAAGGATGCAGACCCGATTCGTGCCGATGCAAGAGCCTAGTACATCGCTGTCGAGTCGTGTCAACGAAACTGGGATGAAACAAACAAACAATTATGTGATGAGCCCTATTTTCTCCACTTCACTCGTGGCGAACCGGTAGACCAGCGGAGAGCAAGACGACAGCAGGTCGGGGAGAATGCCAGCGTATCAGCGAATTTGCCTGCACATTCCAGGGAGATTCAAATCCCCTCCTCTAGCTTAGAGGGGGTTTTGTTGGACGATGATCGTGGACGTGCCTTGCAAATCGCCTTTTATGGGGATGGATACCCACGCTTGCTCTTCTTTTCTCTCCTTTTGGGATTGCTTTCGCACGTCCAACCGATAATTGCCCGGCAGCTCCGCTGATGCATGCGATAAAACTTTTATCTTGCGTCCTGTGTCCTGCGTAGTCATTGCCTGCTTTTGAGAATATTCCATCCATTTGAGAGCTCAATTCGTCTGTCAACATCACGCCGTCTACCCTTCTTTTTGACTGGCTTCAGCGCTGAACCGGTGATATCGACTGCTCGCTTCCTAACTAGAGATCTTTTTAACCGGATTCATGACAAGATAATCTTCTACGTTAATCCCGTTACTGCTGGTCGAACTTCAAGGCTTTCACTACGATGGCATGCCTGTTCTAAAGGCATACTTGCTCACAGTACTAGTAATGCCTGCTCTGCCTGTAGTGCTTTGCCATCGTCGTCATCGGTTGGATCGTTGAGGATGTGCTCCGCAGCCAACCGTTCGGCATCCTTGTCCATCTTTGCACCATTGCTTGTCTCCGTATCCTGAGCCATACTAGTAGTACTTCCAACTTCGGAATCAAGAGTCCATGGCGTCCTTCTTCCGGGTGTTTGATGGTCATGATATCAAGCTTATCAGCAGGAACGTCAACAAGAATCGGACCGGGTGAATTCAGCGTTAGCTGATCGTATGTTTTTACGTGCTCATCACTCTGGCCTTGCCGGAACGGGTCTCACAGTCGATGCGTGAAAGTTCTCGTCTCTGGCCCGCGTTGTTGAACCGGATTTGTAACACAAAGGCCTGATGTATTATCCCGCCCTGGCTTAGAATTCTCGCATTTCCCCACCTTAATGTCCTAGATCAAGCCCGAAGGTCAAGACGCTATCAAGGACTTGCCGGGGCTCATGGAGGTCGAGATGGTGCTGGAGTATGTGTGATTAATGTGACTGCGGAGCTATTGTAATGCAGATCGATATTAAACCTATATGGAAACATCATTATTCATTCAGAGAGCACCCAGACGTCCTCAAGTGAAAGGAAACCGCACGTTTAGCTGCTAGGGAGAGGACTCAGAGGAGGGGACTTAGGCGCGCAAGCGCCGCTACCATGACTGCATGATGGAGAGCGTACCGGCGAGACAGGTTGACTAGCACAAATTCTGATACTGTAAATGGGGAGAGCGAGCTCTCAGATCTCAGTCCACGACGGACCTCTTGGGAGATTGCTGATGTAATAGAGACTTCTTGAGTAAACTTTGGGGGTTTTGGACATTGAATTTCCCTACTCGGTCTCTCTTGCTTGTCGAAGTCAGCCACAGTTCAACCAAACCGATTTCGATTGCCGAGAAAGATCTTTCGATAGCGGATTCGGAACCGGGTACATATCAAGACAGACATACGATGTTACATATGGGAAGTTAATGAAGCGACAAGAAATCACAACAAAACTGGTTAAGTAACCCGTAACTAACGGAGTGATTTATTGACCAGTCTTTGCTTCTCTTTACCACAGAGTCTTCTTCGTCTCAGCCGCGTGCAACTCGGCTTCCTTCTGCTGCCGGAGGACAACTTTATAGAGCTCGAAGAACGGCAAGGTCACGATGTATTCCTCATACGTCTTGCTTTGCAACCCATGCTTCTGGTAAAGGTCAACCAGTGATGCTTTCGGGGGGAAGACGTTGAGCTGGATCTCGTATTGATTCACATGTTGGTCTCTGACGGTCGCAATGAACTGAGGCAAGGTTGAGGGTGTGGGTGGCGGTGGCTGCGTGAAAGAGAATCCTTGAAGTGGCGTGTACTGGACCTGAGAGTCATCGGCTCTTCCTATACCAATATAAACGAGGAACTGAATGAATATGCGAAGAGCAGAGTTAAGTACTCCGTAGATGCCGACGATGTTGTAGAGATTCTGTTTCGGATTAGCGACTGGGTCGGTGGACCAGGCTTGGGGGACGACGTCCCGAGTGTTGAAAAGGTTGGTGTTCCATCCTTGCCAGGGCAGAGGATTGCCTCCTGGCTTCTTGATGGAGTTCAGCGAAGCGAATAGAGAGGCGAAATTCTTATTTCCGGGCGATGGGCCCGCGGTAGGATACGTAAGAACGTTCTGCAGGCCCTTCGAGACTTGAAGAGTCAGAGCCAAAGTCGGCGAAAGCGCGCCGCCCAAAGAGTGACCCGTGAAGATCACGCGAGAGGTGTTGGGGACGGTGGATAGGAATTGGACAATGGTATTGCCAGGGCTCTTTGCTGACTGAGGAGCGAAAGTGTTAAGGAGGGTATAGATGGCACCAGCGGTTCCATACGAAATGTATGAGTTAAGATTATCGTTGACGGAGCTGGCGGGAGTAGGAGGGCTGGTAAAGTTGCTGGAGAACTGCTTGAAGTCAACGACGTTGTTGACCGCGAAGTCCTCCTGTACCCAGTCGAAAGTACTGGCAGTTCCCGCAATGGCGACGATGTAGGTGTCGTATGTGCCATCGGGGAACTGAACGCCTGACTTGTGGGCGATATACCAGGTATTATCAGGACCGGTATCTGCGTCAGTCTCGTCGGGCTTCAAGGGGTGCTTCCAGACCGTAGGGCCCCAAACCACTTCCCAGCCCTTCAATCCCTTCCCAGACTCCACGGCAATGTAGAGGGGAACGAGACCCTCAATGGCCGCCTGAAGATCTGCGAGTGTGGCCTTCGTATCTTGGAGAGCGTTGGCTGCCAAGGACAAGGCGAAGGTCTGCTGAAAAACGTCATAGGTCGTCATTTTGGCAGCTGTAAGGAGACCGTTTGTGAGTGAACGGATACATAGCGACAAGGCAACGAACCTTAGGGAGCAGAATGTTAATGAACAGTGTCGCGGTGCGGAAATGTGTGATGAACGGCGTCCATTTATATAATCTTTGCCTGGGTACTGGAGGGGCTTGGGAAGACAACGAATTCAACGGTGAGAGCTTGAGGTGCAGGAGGAGCGAATTCAGGCACCCCGCTCCAGGGCTGTATTGTACAAAGCGTTTAGCATCCCGTCTAGGTCCGAGAAACGCAGCGGCCAGTGGATAAAATGATGGGACCTGTCATTATCACACAAGGACATACCATACCAAGGACCTCTTTGAATTTTGTTGGTTCCGGAGCGTCACTGGGATAGCATTTCAACAGGTAAATAATTCTGCCAAATAGAAAGGCGAATCGCGTGTCCAGGCTCGTCGGAACAAGTAGGAAGGCGAGTGATCGAGACTCGAAGAAGCGATGCTCGGCATGGCACGATTGAATATCGATAGGCACAAAGAAGGGGAACCATTGACCAAATGCAGAACGTATAGAGTTGAACTCCGGAATGACGAGAAAATCCCAGGTCCATGTCAGACGGCGCTTCTCGTATGTGTCAGCGGAAAGCTTTTCGGATGCACTCTGATATTTCTGTTTTCCGACTATCTCAATGCATGATGTGGTATCACGTCAGCGTCAGGTCCCTTGCTGCAGAGATGAATAGCGTTCCGGATCTGTGATACCAAGAATCCATATCTTCAGTCAGCAAGAAATCAAAGAAAATGTCCCTGCAAAGTCGGATTGCGTTCTATATAGATACCAGGGAATTTCCCTCGTGATTCTGAGAATGCAGAGTCGCAGGGCACCTGAGATCGAAAGCCAGCTTCAAGCGAAAGTCGGTGAGACTGGGTTTGCTGAGGTACATGATATGCTTCTCACGCTTCCAAATACGGTATCTCCGTCACTCGGACTCGCTGACTGGCCGGTTCGGTTCCGGGCCGACACTCAGATTCTCTGCTCTCAGGCTCAGGCTCAGGATCACTTACGAGTCCCAGATATGTGGATATTCCAGGGCAGTCAACGAGATAACGCTCACCTTGAGCAACAACACCCAAGGCCCATCCGATTCTCCAGAAATCGTCTGAGAGTTGAGAACGAAGATGGTCGCGAGGAAATATAGAGTTGGCATCGACGTCGGCGGTGTGTTCATTCGTGCCTATTAAACGAGCTTATCTTAATTTGACTTGGTCATCTTCTCCTGAATTGAACAGGCACGAATACAGACTGTGCGATCTTGGACCTCTTCGAGGACCATCCACGTGGCCAGAGCGTTGTAGCTTGGTCGAAAGCACGAACGACTGCCAATGTGACCGATGGGATAGCAGCCGCTCTGGGAGGAGTACTGCAGAAGAGCCAACTTGATCCATCGTCCATTTCGTTCATTTCAATTGGAACAACAGTACGTGGACTTGAGCGCCCCGACTCCTGTTTCGAACTCTAATCTGCTATCAGCATTTTATTAACGCCGTCGTTGAAGCCGATTCGCGGAAGCTCGCAAGAGTTGCTGTGATTCGATTGGGAGCTCCTTATACAGCCCAATGCCCCCCTTTTCTCGACTGGCCTGAATCTCTGAAGAAAATTATCTATGGTCATTACGCGCTCTTAGACGGAGGACTGCAAAGTTTGAGCTCTCCCCAACGTGATGCTCCTGTTCTCACAAGTTCGAACAGTTGATGGCCAGGAGATACGTCCGATTCGGCCAGAACAACTCATCGAGGAATGCAACGTCATCAAATCGCTTGGAATCACGAACATTGTCATGGTAGGAATATTTTCATCAATCGCAGCCGAAGGCACTCAGGAAGAGTACGCCCGGAAAATTATGTTGGATCATCTTGGAGAGGGATACAATATCATATGTTCCGGTCACGGTCCGTATGTCCAAGCCTTGACATTCACACTCCTTGTTTACATCAACATCGGCATCCAGTTGGAAATGTCGGCCTCCTTGAGCGCGAGAATGCCGCAATCCTCAATGCGGCCATCCTACCTTTTGCGCGAAAAACTGTCAAGGCCTATAGACGAGTCCTCAAACAACTGGGGGTATCATGTCCTCTTTTCCTCACTCAGGTACCCGAGACAATCAACTGAGAACTCTTGTCAATCTGACACTGAACCTTCCTCAGCTCGATGGGACACTGATTGAGGCATCGAAGGCCGCCGAAGTGCCCGTGAAGACATTTGCAAATGGACCCACTAACTCTATGCGAGGAGCTTCATTTCTATCCGAGAGCGATACTAGTAATACACGCGGCAATGAGTCGGTGATCGTGGTGGACGTAGGCGGTACAACTACCGACGTCGGTGTCTTGTTGCCTTCCGGGTTTCCCAGAAAAGCCGCGGCCTTCTCTGAAGGTAGCTTTCTATTGAATGCGACGAAGCAAAAAGTCTAACCAATATTCCAGTGGGCGGCATTCGGACAAAGTACGTGCATTCCTAAGACAGAAATTGTTGCTCATTTCGATATCATCTCCGCAGTTTCTCGATGCCTGATGTCTACAGCATCGGTCTTGGAGGCGGCTCCAGAGTTCGGTTCACCGAAGGTAACAAAGTTACTATTGGACCAG
This sequence comes from Sistotremastrum niveocremeum HHB9708, assembly GCA_001630475.1. Taxonomy (NCBI): domain Eukaryota; kingdom Fungi; phylum Basidiomycota; class Agaricomycetes; order Sistotremastrales; family Sistotremastraceae; genus Sertulicium; species Sertulicium niveocremeum. Next base: position 160,227 of record KV419435.1, read on the forward strand.
ATTCCGTCGGAAATGCCATAGAAAGCGAAGCCATCGTCTTTGGAGGTTCAGTCTTGACAGCAACCGACATTGCCGTTCTAGCGGGTCTAGCTCCAGATATCGGGAACGCAGACCTAGTTCAAGGAAAGCTCAGCGAAGAGAAGATATCCCTCGCGATAGCCGAGCTCACTCGAATGCTAGAAAGCGTCATCGATAAAATGAAGATTCACGCAGGAGACGTCACTGTTCTCCTCGTAGGCGGTGGATCTATCATTGTACCTCCCCGGTTAAAAGGAGTCAAAGAAGTCGTCCGGATACCTCATTTTGGAGTTGGGAATGCTGTTGGTGCTGCTATTGGGAGGGTTTCGGGGGAGGTTGATAAAGTTGAGATTATGGCGGGACGGTCGTATGACGGTGTTTTGGAGGACTGCAAGGAGGAAGCTAGGGCGAGAGCTGTGGCTTCTGGTGCCAAGGAGGGGACGGTTAGTATTGCGGAGGTTTATACGAATCAGTTGCCGGTGAGTGGGGGATATGATATACGAGGCGTGACTGACTGATATGTTTGTTGGTAGTATGTGTCTAATCAAGCCACCCGAATAATCGTCAAAGCCGTTGGAGATCTTGATACAGAGGTGATAGTAGATCGAGCCGCAGACGTACTGGAAGACGCTGGCGAAGATGGCGAGGACGAACAATTCGAACGACAACCTTATGCACAAGCACAGACTGGAAACCCGGATACCGCTCGTCCCGTCATCATTGAAAAATATCGTCCCGAAGTGACCAACAAAGGCGAATGGATCCTCAACGAAACCGACCTAGGTATTCTCTGTCGTCGTCTGACAACCTATATAATATATTGACGGATTCTTCCAGCTTGGATATCCGAAGGTTGTGCAATCCTAGGATGCGGCGGCGGTGGAGCACCCTATCCCGCCTTCCTAATGGTCCGCCAACTCCTCCGAGAAGGCCATCGAGTTCGCTTAGTCGACGAATCATATTTCGAGAATGACGAAGATGTAGTCGTCCCTGTCGGATTTATGGGAAGTCCGAGTGTCAGTTCGGAAAGGATTCCGTCTGGAGTTGAAATTCCGACTGCTAGTCGGCTTTTATTGAAGTATGCTGGAGTTGAGAAAGTGGGAGCTGTCATCTCGTAAGTCCCTCTTCGATGTAAAGAATATCGGTGATCATAATGACGGTGTTGATAGAGACGAGATTGGAGGAAAGAATGGCATCGAACCGATCGCGCTCGCTTCATCCAAGCATTTCGATTGTCCATTACTCGATGGTACGGTCACTTTCTTTATAAAAATGACCACTGGTGTAACCTTGAGGTCGAACATCTCAGGCGATCTGATGGGTCGAGCTTATCCAAGGATGAATCAAGTCATACCCTGCGTTTATTCCGACAACGGGTGAGTATTGCGATTTTCATATCTAATACATCGATCTGACCATAGTGCGAAGATTAGTCCCCGCTGCAGGTGCAGATGGAGTAGGCAACTGCGTTGTACGTGCCCCTGCCCTATCACCTCTTAATCCTGCCCCTGAGTCTCCTGCTAAAATAGATCATCCCAAGCACGATCTCATCACCCATGGTCGAAACGCTCTTCCGCTCAATATGCACCGATCTCGGATCAGCGATAGGTGTTGCGATGGCGCCTTTTACGATCAGGAGTTTTAGGGAGTGGGGATTATCGAGATCTGTCAGTATGGCTTGGAGGATCGGGAGGGCTGTTGCGGAGTGTCGAGAACGAAGGTGAGTGCACTTCGTTGGTTTCAGGTTTAGGTGTTGATGGGTGCATAGGGACATGGATAAGATTGATGAAGCGATATTGAAGGTACAGAAGGGAAAGTGTCTGTTCAAGGGAAAAGTATGTCGGATAAGCTTTACTTGTTACGGAATGTCCGATGTTGATGTTGGTATTGGTGTAGATCGTTGATGTCAGACGGGTAAGGTCGCCCTTGCGTCCAGCTTAGTATTATTCTGACGTTATCGTAAAAGGAAGTCCGTGGGGGCTTTACATGGGGTACCTTGTGTTAAGTTTATGTTTGTTTGGGCAAGTCGCGTAATCGTAGATATCGTAGTCACGTGTATTTGTAGTTGTTTGCGCGCGAATATCAACATCCGGCCATCCTCTCTGTGCTCGCGACTGGCTCTGCCGTCGCCTCTGTGTTCGTTCCTGCTCTTGCGGAACCTCTGTGCTTTTCTCTCCTCATCTTAGTGTGCTCTAATCCTAACACCTTGACTATTGCCCCTCTTCTTCTATCCGAACAAGAAACTGTGCCCTCTACATCATCAGGAAAAATAAGGAGTCCTTTTTCAACTTTGGAGTACTTTGGAGTACTTTTAAGTCCTCTAAAGTTGAAAAAGGACTCCTTATTTTTCCTGATGATCCACCAACATCCCGACCGCTAATGCCGCCGGCGCCGAGTACGAAGTCGAATACAACGAAAACATCCGCATCGTCATCCCCTTCCAAAACGAGAACCTCCAAGCGATCCTACACACAAGGCTAGCCTCCTCAACTCGCACCGGGATTCGCAGCCTCATCAAAGAAGTCACAAAGACGATCTGTACGGTTCCGGATCTCATAGCAGTCTTAGATTCCCAAAGTGGATCAGCGATCGGGACGCAAGATTATAGATATGGACTGAGAGTTACCGTTATTGCTATGGCCGGAAATCCGAAATGGACGACAGAGCGTGGTTTGGAAGTTGGCGGGCCGAGGGCATTCGGGTAAGTCTTACACCTTTTCATCTCATTAGTTGCGGGAAGCTTATACTACTTTGGTGGTGTAGAATTAACGTTGCATATCAGCCTATTGCTCCGTTTGAGGAAGTGCGAAGTGTGATTGAGGAGTATCGTCCGACTGTTAGTCTGTGATGATCACCGATCTTCCTGGAGCAAAATAGAAAGATTCGGAGCAGGCGGCTGCCTGATGGATTCATGTATCGACATAGAGAAAGCCAGTACGACTGATCTGGCAAAATCATTATTTCGGAACAAAGTGAATCCAAACCGAAGCGCACCGAATCGATTACACCTCTCATCAAGATCGAGATACTACTATACAACCACCAACTTGACTACCAATCACTCATACAAATTTCTTGATTCGCCTCAAATCTCACATCTCGAAATCAGAAATCTTCCCCACTCCCCTCCTCCTCAATCCAGTCAACGTCCCCAAGCGCCTTCTCTCCCTCCTCATAAAGCCTGTCCAGCCCCGTCAACTCTTCAAGATATTTAGACTCATTGAATGCGCGGAGGAGCATTTCGAAGCCTTTCGAGCGGTATTCGTTTATCACCTGTGGAATCGCGGTCAGTTTGGTCCCGGAGAATAAAACAGAGAGGGAAAAGAAGACAAAGATGGCCGAAAGACCACCACAAATAGGAAAGTGAGCGAAAGACACGAAGAGAAAGACGAGATGCTCGAGTACAGGGACAATGTCAAAAACCAAAAGAAAGAACGACAAGGAGAACAAGCAAGAAACGCACGATATCACTACATCCCGTACACCTCGAATAAGCATCACCCTTGATAATCATATTCCTCCACTGAGCAAGGAAGCCGCGAATCTGATGCGGTACAATTCCCAGCACACTTTCATGCGATGTATCGCCTGAGTCGAGGCTTGATTGTTTTCCGGTGGCAATTTCGACCGGGGGTGCTGGGGCCTCGATCCTTTATGCCAGAGCTGAGAATGGGCGGGAAATAATAGGAAAGGAGAGGACGAACCCAAGTGGATGTTGAATCGTTGACACCATCAGTTCTACAGCACTCGCTGCGGCTATACTTGCCAGTCCGGGTCGTGTGACGGTGCACATCTGATCGAGGGTTCTGTCGCTCAGACTCTGCATTATTTCATTATTAGTACGCGGTGTAGCGAAAGGGCATGAAGAGAACGTACGTCTGCTGGGGCGACGATATCATTACAGAAATAACAACCCAATTTCTTCTTCTCTCCTGCTGCTTCTTCCGAACTCGAAGTCGATGTTGATATTGAAGGTGTGTGACCGCCATGTCGCATGACGAGGTACGTATCAAATCCCAACGCAGCATTCAGCACCAGCTATCACACCCCGCTCGTAAACACATGTCCAAAGACGAAATTGGGAGAAACGGGAGCTAACCTTGTTCTTAGCCGCTCCAATCAACGTGGGCAGCCACCTACTCTCCCTTGAATCCATCAATAAAAACACAACATCGTGCTCTTCAATCAACGCCTCCAACTTCGCCACATCCGCTTTCGTCTTGTTGACTATAGCTTCGTTTGCAGGAATAGGGTGGCCGGGCATGGGGATTGAGAGTGTTATTCCTTGAGCATCCTAGGAAAAGGGTCGATCGTCGCGTTTGATTACTAGGTGAATAAAGGAAGAAAGATCACGGACCACCCCTGGGAATATCTTCGTCAGTCTCTCCGCCGCACACTCCGCCTTCGGTTTCCCGCCCTCTAGACAATCTTCAAATTCAAAGAGTGGTTGACGGACGGGATTTGAGAATGAGACGCGCGAAGAATCGAGCAGTGTTATTTTGCGGATTCCCCAGCCCTGTATCATGATATCAGTTAAGTGTCGGTATATGCATATAGAGGACGAGCGGTACCATTAACACTCGCGCGACATAACATCCTAACGTCCCTGCACCAAGTAACAGACATTTCGTCCGACTGACGCGTTCAAGATCCAACGCCGGCAAAATCCTCCACCTCATCAACTTGAGATTCAAATCGACTGCTTGGTCTGCCAATCTATACGCCCATCAGTACCGTCAATAAAGCGGGAGAGGAGAGGTACCGTCGAGGATCCATCATGCCACCAAGATCGGCTAGTCGAGGGCTCATCTTGCCCTTTCCATCTCTCTCCCATCCAATCGCGTTCCACCTCACCACTTTCTCCACCTCCGTACTCGTCTTCCCTAAGTCTGGAGCGGCAGGCAGATATACCCTTCCCAAAAGACTCTTCCATCCCTTTCCGCCGTCTTCAGAAGGAACGTCCGTATCGCGCCATGAGATGATCTTGAACGAAGGTGGCTTGGGAGAGGTTGCAGCGGGAGAAGCTGCTGTGGAGGTGTATGGTGCTGAATGGCGGACGAGGTAGGTTAGGAGATTGCGCAGTGGCCAGCCGGGATTTTGAGGAAGTGATGAAGGGTCGATGAATGCTACATAACGCTGTTTCTTATCAGACTACTGCTCGATGACCAGAACATGAGGGCGTACGTCTTTCTCCGGAACGTCGGTGAAGAAACCTGGATATGCGGATGCGATCAAAGGTGTCGTTTCGATTTTGCCACCAGCGTTGCGGCGAACGAGGAAGAATGGAGCATTCGGTTCTTCACGACTCGCAATCGTTCTCAGCTACAGCCCATGTCTCAGCCCGCAATCCATCACAGAAATAGAAGAACTCACATCTTCCTCCCCAAACGACCCGCCAGAACCGACACTCTCCCATCCTCCCTCTCCAATCTCCCAACTCGGCTTGACCACAAACGCTGGAAACGCACACCAATAGTAATATTTATACTTCTTCAAATCCGCAAACGTCAACACCAGGAATTTGTTCCCATCTTCCGGAAAGTCGGAGGACCACAGTTCATCGGCAAGTGCGTTGAACAGAGCAGCCTTATCAGACGATTTGAATTCCTCGATCGTGTTGAAGTTCTTCAGTGTGCCTTTCACCGTCACCGAATGCGGGCTTGCTGTATGTGCCCTTCAAGCCACTAATCAGCTCAACAAGCCCAATTAAAATCGCAGTGGACTCACGCATCGAAAGATTCGCCTGAAAGACCGAGATTACTTCCTAATGCGATCTCCTTCCCACTCTCCCTATCAACAACTGTCTTCCCATATGTATACGATCCCGTGATAGGCACAGAATCCGAAGAGAGCTTCAAAACATCGATTTTGAGCTGGGTGAGGGTGTGCCAGAACGTAGGGTTTATTAACGACGAGAACGGGGCGAATTGGATGATTGGCATTGAAAAAGGAGGTTTAGTCTTTTTGACGGCGTTTTCGCTGAGGTTAATGGGGCGTCTACTTGGACTGATGTAGAGGCTTGACCAAACGTGGATGTTGTACTGGTGTAGGATGATATGGAGATGGAATGAGATATGGATACGTCAACCCCTTGCCCCGCACGAGGCTACGCGCCTTCGATGACTCAGCAGATTAGCGCCCGATCATTGACTTTCCTAATTTGATTCCGTCGCATGACGAGCTCCTCGAAATCTCGAAAGTAGTGTCGAAGGGCAAATAAGCAGAACAACATCATACTACATTTATATCTACGGAATTTGACTCTGTCCTATTCTGGGAGATGATTTTCCCGGCCGGTTCCTCAACAAAAGTTAAAATCAGCAACCTTCGCCACAAGGAATGAAGGGACACGATCTGGATTTTATATCTCAATACAATGCGCCCGAAAAAAATGGTGCTCATGACTATTTCCACCACCAGATCTTCAACGCTTTGGATTGCCAGAAACTGGTGCGATGACCCACTAACATCCCAGATTGCCGTCCCAGTTCGAGACGCAGTTGTCTGTTGTCAAGAGGTTAGAATACTATAAAGGGAGGTATGAAGTTTCTCACTCGTCTGCAAGCATGTGAAATGAGGATTATGTTCATCGTCCTTGCAAGTACAGCAAATTTGACCGAAGACATCCTGTGCATTAGCAGAGCAGCCACTGCATGAGCCTCCAAATCCACCGCTGTATCGTACCGTCAGTGACGTCTGAGATCAAATGATTTTTTCAATTACTTTTTTTCGCAAGCTAGATTTCCATCATTATTGGTGATGCAAGTGTTGAAATTGATCGAGGCACCCGAATGTGGATTCCCGTGCACGTCACGGCAGGTGCAGGTCACTTTGCAAGTGGAGCCGCTGCAAGTCTCGTCGCAAGAACTGCAGCTGGACAGATAGCCCTGTCCCATAGTGAGGGGGAAATGTACGGTGACTAGCAGAAGGGAGAGGAGCAGTCCCTGGGAGACGATTTGCATGATGCCGGCAGGGAGGGAAGGACTTTCGAGAGGCTCAGTCTGTACGAGTACAGCGACCGGATAACGATGTATGACGGGGCAACTTATAAGTACCAGTCGAGCTGACGGAGTTCGGGAGTGAAGGACTGGTGTCTGCAGCCTCTGAGAAAGAGAGTACGCCCACTGTCATCTTTCGTGACAGCTGATAGGTCAGGCTCTGGAGTTGAGCCAACGTCTCCCGGCGATTCTTCATCTACGATAGGGTGAAAAAGCCGGCGCTTCATGTCTGTTGATTTGCAGTCTGAGATGTAGCTTTTGTCGATCCATCGATGTATCAAGCCTCTACATTGGATAGCGATTCAGAGTGATACATTAGAGACTGAAAAGCGCTGAGATTGTTCCCGTTGTCAGAATACGAGCGGCAGAGGAGCATTTTGCCAAATGGCGCGGCCGTTTTGAGTCCCAGGATCAAATTAACGGTCTTCATTTGGGAAGCAAGAGTTTTATATATTGAATCAGAGACACGCTCCGCATTCGCTCGGCCGGGGGCGTGCATGGAACCATAGGAACAGGACCTCGAGTATCCATTTACTAGAGCGGCCAGAACCCTACGTCCTTCTTCGTCGGTATACTTGGGAGGACAATATCGACTTCGACCAATTTCACCGTATGGCGAAATGAGGTAGCCACGACTATATGATAAACGTTTTGAAAGAAGGCTCAAACGCTCATCCAGCTTCTGATTTGACAGTGGTGGTACCGTTTTATTAACGAACAGTGGCCCGTCTGCCAGTGTAGTGACCAGAAGATCTCCGTGTCCCGATGGCAAGCAAATCCAAGTCAGAAAAAGTTTATTTGGGCGCGAAGACCAGCGTTGATTTCTCAATTCGTGCACGACAACAAGAATGTCAGGCGAGCAAGTGGTTTAAGGGCTGGGTGTTGAGTCGTCCGTGAGCGCGCCGAAAATTTCGTCTGACAGAAAGGGAAAGAAGCAGAGAGAAGAATAGGAGCGTAATAGAAGGTATCAGAACCTCACCCATTCTTTGAATTGAGAGATTCTCTGTCACGGGTAACTTGACCGATAATGAATACTATTGTCGAAGTTGACGGAGATATTATCGCCGCGTAACTGGCGTTACAGTAAAGAGAGCGTCCGTTGGAAAGAATCCGAGCTGTATGGAGTGAATCCAAAGCTTTTATCTGGGGAAGAAGCAAGAGTATGTTAGCGTCAAATTACGACGTGTCTTCCTGTCTTCGAGAATTGAATGGTATACCTCGAGAGAGGCGTACTTGGCGGACACCGTGTGCGCAAGAACGATACGCATCCGATTCAGCATCAGCAATACTATATGAATATGATCCATCTCGTCAGACCGGGAACCTGGATAGATAGATCCGTTCAACCCAGCATATGTGAAGAACGCAAAGTCCACAACATCTTCATGATTCCTCCTGGAGTCCTGGTCGATCCGCTAAATTCAGTTCAGTGATTATAAAGAATGCAAGAGGGAATGGACAATTCAAAAGGTAGGCACACCTCGGCAATATAAGAGGGGTTCTAGACCAAAACAAGAGCTTGGATTTCCATCTTTAATCTCGACAATATTTTGGAACGTGCATGGTCTGAGAGCTCATTTTGGATTTGTTACCACCGTAGTAGTAGGTAGTAGTACCAGCAGTACCAGTACGAGTAGTAGCGTGCTGTGATCCTCCGAATTCGGGTGTCTCGCTTATGTGTTCAGTTTTGACATTCTCGCTGAGGTAATCACCGTCTTGTCATGGCCCCCAAAGCCTGGATACAGTAAATTTTTGAAGAACCTGAAGAAGATCGAGACTAAGCACAAAATTTCCATTTTCATAGTGGTTGGTGATAACTGCCGTGAAAAGTACTGCCACTCTACTTGTTACCACCCTTGTCATTCGTATCCCACCAAGTTCCAGTATACGTCCCATCCAAGCCATCCTGAACACCGGCACCTGAATAAACACCCACAATAGTCGTACTTTTCGCGCCAATACGCGTTGAGAGAATGAGGTCAACAAGCGACCCTTGTATGACGAGCCGGAAGGTATTATGCCCTGGATTGCCCCCGACTGCGCCTGTCCCTGGACCCGTCTCAAAATCGCCTGTTCCGGTATGACCATTCGCGGATCCGACGCCTTCCAAGAATGGCTTGATGATGGTCCATTTAAGTAATGTGCCGTCTGCATGGACGGAAAGATGACCAGGAATTCTAGACACTAATTATGCAACGAGAGTGAGATTAAGCTCCTTGAGGGAGATAAAAAGTGTGCTGACCTTCAATTATAGGCTCAGGTGGGCCCGCGCCCTTCTCCTTCTCGTAGTACTTGACAGTCCCAAAATCGGGATCACGCCACCAATGCCCATCATATATACTATCCAAACCCGTCTGCTGCCCAGTCCCAGAAAACGTAGCGACGATAGCAGTAGTAGCATCACGAAGAGTGAGCTCTGCATAGTCGCCACTGATGATGAGAGTGAACCTATTGAGGTTCCGGTTCTTGTCGTCGAGTTTTGCTTCGTAGTCTAGTTCGTGCTCATGGGACGAGGAGGAGAATAGACCGGAGCCTTTGTGCGACTTGGCTGGACCAAGGCCGTGAAGGATGCCAAGGTCCCATGTGAGGTCTTCACCGTCGGCTTTGACCCCGAGGGATCCAGCGAGATTGAGTGCGTTCGCGTTCGGGTCCCAAGTTACTGGAATGACCCTCACAGTCAGGTGTTAATGGATATGATGTCAAGTCGATAGGGACGCACCACCACCGATACTAGCACCACTGGACATGATAGTTTTTTGTTAGAAAGGAAAGGTAGAATCTAGGTGTCTGATCATAAGACGATCAGTAAGGGATTGAGTGAAAAATTAGAGGCGTCGCTTACATAGACTTCCACTGCAAGTCTGCGGACAGGACCAGACATCTCACTTAACACCTGAGTTATAGGAGATCTCTCTCAGCGGAACATGTACGCTCCTAGGTCGAATCCGAAGAGCATGGAGTTGTACCACCGTTCAAGTTCCCAAAGACTTCATCTGATCCGCCGGAGAGTTGTGCACGAGTGCGCGGCACTTGCATAAATCCGAGACAGAATAACACGAGACAGTGCCACTAGTTCAGTTGATACTTGAGAATTCGAAGCGCAAGAACCTCCGGCGAATATACAAGTCGCCGTAGATAGGAGGGTTGCCAGTGGATTGGCGAAGCGAGAAACACCCGCGATCGAATTTCCGTTCGAGATCCATTCTGAGAGACCTTAGAGATGGAATAGATATACGAACAGCGTATGGGCGAGCCAGGCGGTCAAATCGTCGCGCTCATACAGCGGCCAGGATGCAGATTTTTGAAACTCCGACATTCTTGATCGTGTCGACGAGTACCCAAGCCCTTTCTGTGCCTGCTACACGGACAACGTGCTCGTTGGTTATTGACACCCATTCCGTTTGAGAGGAACATTCGCATGCCCCTTCCTCGTGTCCACTAAACTTGGAATTGTCTTGAATGAATTCGTAATCACCTGTCTCACACGCTGACGTGACGCTGTGTGCGATTCGAGAGCAAACTTTAAAGCAATAACATCACTAGCTGAGGCCATGGGACTATGAGCTCTTGATATTGGGTGTCGGGCCGTCCGAACCCCCCTCAGTCTGAATGATCCGGGTTCTCATCAACTTCTCAAGGACAGGGAGGTTCGAAGCTGTTTGCACGCTGTTTTCCGTGGCCCGGCTATATCTGTACACCGGCTTAATAAAACTAGTCTCAAACTTCTGCTCGAAATAGGTTCATATTCACTGCTGTCGGCCAGGTTGATTTCTTTACAAACACCGGCTTGGTCAAGGAAATTCAAAAGGCTATCATATCACTACCACAGTTCTTAAATCTGTCTTAATTTTTTACAGGTTTTCCACCACTTTCACACCGTACCTTCTTAATGGAACTCACAACAAGTACCGTTCAATCGAAGCGCTGCATGACTCCATATACGTACGGTTTCCTTTCGACATAAACGATGGCATCTGTTACGAATGTATTGGCCTTGTACCCATTATCATAAGAAATCTGCACACGCAATCGATCAGCCTACATTCCGGTGCGGCCCTTGTGGGGTGTCATTTTTGTTCTTACCTCGGACACGCTCGTCTTGCAACCATTAAACTGGGCAAACTCATCGGTCTGCTGCTCATATGAGTGGGAACTTCAACTCACTTCGAATGTCCGAACAGCCTCTACGCCGCGTGTATCATCAAACTCATCGTCTGAATCGCCGTCGTGGCCGAACTCAAGCTTCAACGTGGTTGCTCCCGCAAAAGGCCCCCACGTCAGAACGCTAACACCGTCGCCTATGGTAATTTCCAGAGGTCCGCCTTGACCTTCGAGGACGGGTGTTTTCTGGCCATCATTGGCTGCGAGTAAATTGCCGTCTTTGTCGGTGAGCTTCAAGGTGACGGACTGCGAATTGCTGGAGATTGCTTTCTGCAAAATTCTTGATAAACGGGAGGTCGAGTCTCAAACGAAGGAGAACATACTCCGTATACCACTATGGTTGTGCTTTTCACGATGTCGATTGTTACTGTTTGTTTATTCTTGACAACTGGTTCTGCCAGCGGCTGAAGGTTAGTTAAGACGCTGACTTCTGCGTTGTTGACGTCATTGCGTGCTAGGTAATTTGGAGAATCGTCCTTGATTGCTATAACATCGCAACCTCAGCCATTAACATAATATCAAACCGATTTCTCGGGGGTCTGAAAGTAAATAGAAACTCACACGTCTGGTTCAGAACACCTTTGAGAGATAGTGTTCTCAAAAGAGTTTTCATATCAGCGGGCGTTCGGTTGCCATAGAGTTGGATCAGATAAGCGATGAGCCCCGAAACGTGAGGAGCGGCCTGCATAGCTCCCGTGAGCATCGATGAGGGATTTATAAACTTTGTCTAGTTACCATGGATGTCCCGCTGTACCGTTTGGTTTGCTGTTTTCGAGGGGTGTATAAATACAAAATTGACAATAAAAAGAGAGAATATATCAACCTTATCACTGTCAATAAATGCACTCCAGATCCACTCTCCGGGCGCCCAGATGTCGATACCAGAGCCATAGTTAGATTCTTCATTATCTCCTATCCAGCGACCGTCATTGATGTCTGACGCGCCGACCGTGATAGCCACGGGAACACGTGCTGGGGTCGTTCCACTGACATCCTGGCCAGCGTTCCCTGCAGCAATGACGACATGAACGCCAGCCTTGTACAGCTTCGAGAAGCTATTAGACAATAGGTATAGACCAGATCAGTGGTCGAGGATCTTACAGAGTTGACGGCGATGTCGATCGCGCTCTTTGCCGGGTCTTTTTCATCGTCGGAGGCTGACCATCCCCAACTGATATTCACGATGCTAGGCCGCCCACTAGCTTTCACTTGGTCCCATACCCACTCAAGGCCTTTAATTCTATTGACCCCAGTCATCTTAACATCTCGTATCTTTTGGGACTCGGAGATTCAGTAGTAGCTCACCTGACGCAGTGGCTATCTCTAGAAATCCCAGTCAAATGATCATCAATAAGGAATGCAGAAGAATACTTGCGATGCTTTCACGGAGATTAGGCGGACATGTTTAGCCACTCCGTATCTTCCGCCTCCGATGATTCCGCTTATCTTGATTCGTTAGCGAAAAATATAACAACGCCACTGGACTTACGCAACGTGTGTCCCATGACCATACGTAAGAGAAGACTCTGAGTCGAGGTTTATTCCCACTTCTGCACGACCACGGAATTCGTTCTGAGCGAAGGTTAGTCTACAACTGCATGCAGAGAGAGTCACTTCATCCATGAAGCGAATAGAAACATACATGAGTGATCCGAATCCCTTCAAGAGCGTCAGACGGATGATCAAAGAAGAGGATAGATGGTACGAGAGTAGCAAATACATACCGGTGTCTATAAGTGAATGCGTAATGGATACCGTAACATACAGGGAAAATATAACGTACCAACGACATAGACGTCGACAGGAGGGAGATTGAAGAAGTGGTGGTACGTCGCGTCCGCTGTGGTCATATTTCCTCGGTCCAGCTTGTCAACGCTGATGCGCCGGATACCCCAGGATGCATCTCTCCTGCATCATCATCATTTGCATGACCAAAAAATGAGAGATCGGGGAAATGATTTACTGTTCGGCGGCAAACTCTGCGTTTCCGGTCAAACCATCCTCGGCAATGGATTTGATATCGGGCGAGTAGACTAGGATGCCTAAAGCAGTCGGGTGAAACTCCCCTGAAGGAACGAAGTTTGAGACTGACAATGCAAACGGTGATAGGTTGAACTCTGACCGATATAGCCGTGCAGAAAATCGGAATCAAAATCATGAATGACTCCTTCCAATGAGTTCGATGGTTGAACTTCATTGGCCACCCATTTGAAATGGTCGTCCTTCGAAACATTGTCATGTAAGAGGACGATATAATGATTGGGCCTCTGAGTCGTGTGGGTCTGGATTTTGATAGGAGTTTGGCGTGACATGACTTGAATTTGAAATTGGAATCCGTTTACTGGTAGTATTGTGTGGAACGATGTTTCGCAACGGCAGTTGCGTCGTCATATATACACAGGACACCCAAAAAATTGAAGTTGTTTCCCGGGGCATGAGGTTCTGGGCCACAGCCTCGTGCTCACTCTGAACTCGAGAACAGCTCACCGAATCGATCTGATCTCCCATCCTACATGGAGCGGATTCATCGTTCGTGTCCGCTGATCCGCCCTGGAACCACAACGTGGACGGACGAATCGACGTGGACTCGGGAATTGTGCAAAAGTGACGGTTGTACATCAAGCCCGGTTGTGTAGAATGGATGCACCGTGCCATTCGGTCCATTCAACCTTCTCGTCGACTTGCCATGTAAATTCGTACCCCACTTTCCTTCATCCATTCTGTGATTCCGGTCACTTTGTCTGAATTCTTGATTCAGTTTCGCACCCCATTCCAAACTTCGCGAAGGAACACGACGCGTAGAGATGTGCCTGCTTATCTCGACCCTATGATGAATTTACAGCTATTCAAAGCATAAACGAGGCACCACGTACCTCTCCATCGATCCCCCAATATTCCCGATTTGGTCTAAGTGTTTGCAGATAAACGCTTCCGATCAAAAATAAGGTTCGGCGAATTATTTGAACCCCGAGAATCGCCTCGAGAACCCGTGATTGACGATTGAGTGGGACTGCCACGAAACGCAACCCTTGCGATAGAGAGCCAGATGAGCATTCCATATGGTACGAGCTTGTCGGAGGATCAATAAATTGTCGGGACAGGCTTCTTGCAATGGCAAAAAATAACAGCCTCGACTAGTTTTTCAGAACAGGCTTGTGCGATAATTGGACCTCATTCCGTTGTTTCAACATTTTTTTCTTTTTCTGACAGGTGCTAGCAAAGCGGCATCAGACATATCCCTGAATGTGCGAGCGATAGTGATGCATGGAGGTTCCCCATAGTCCCCTTCGTGCCGATTACCACAGGATGAGGGAGAGAGCAAGGATATGATCGACGCGATGAGCCGGGCTTTTCTCAATGCCGAACGAAGGGAAGTTGATATCCAGACGTGTGATTGAACCACTATGCTCTTTGAATACATTGGGTGGGAGACACTCAGGTTATTTCAAGTTCAGGTCAACGCAGATCAGACATATGGAGATGAAGCCACGGCGAGAGAGCTGTGCGATGTTCCCCGTACAGGATGATCAGTTCAACGAGGATAACTCAAAGGGTCGGAATAAAATGTGTCCGCTGGCTGTAGTACACTGTACCTGAGGTTCCTGTATCGTTGTATGTACAGACATCATGATTCGCCGTGAGGATCACTTGCCGAGGCGGAGTTTGACCCGGCACTGTTGCTCTTGCCAGTGCTGTCAGTCAATTGCAGGCTCTCATTACCAGTGAAATCCTACTGGTAAGAGTCCGTGATACAGGCGACGTGACTGACTGACCTTTCAATTCAATTGCCAGTAACGGATCTTCCATGGCGCTCACGCTGTCTTCTTCAAGTTGACCCTGTTCTGATCTCTGCCAGATAGATGTGGCAGATGTCCGATGTTACCACACCGTGGCTTTAGTGCCAGTATAAAAGCGCAGGAGTAGCAGTCTATCCTTCCCTATCACCACCGTTTTGTCGAAATCTACGTACATCCAAGCCTTCCTACACTAATCACTAACTAACCTCTAGTACCCCGTTTGTCCGCGTCCATCCAGTTGCAGAGATCACCATGTCCACGGCCAGCGAAAGCGTCTCCGAATACCCGGTTCACTTCACAGCTTCTGGTCAGAAACTATCATCACAACTCGTTGCCCTTTCTCTCATCCTTCTCAGTTAAGCCGGAAGACAAAAATAAAGAGGCCACACCTCTCAGCGCGACGAGATTGGCGAGTGTTTACTGGTTCGATAGCGAAGGTGCGTGAGGAAAGGGTCCGCTAGACAGATGAAATGCTGATTCTAGAAACCAAAGGTCGTCATCAGATCAGAGTCTACTTTCAAGATGCATTTCTCTGGATTCGCGAACTTCGATGCACCGATGGCGTATGGGCAGTCGACAGCAGACCTTGCTTCCTGCCTCCAGAGTACACGATCCGGCCTCCTCTTGCTGCGATCACATGCCCCTCTCAATGGGGAGACACATCTGCCCGCGATCCTGAGCCTGAGATTCGCCTCTATTACATTGCAATTGCAAGTTCTTCCAGCCCCGTCATCGCATACTACACCAAACCAAAGGATAAAACTGAATTCTCCATCACCCCCTAATTTGTCTATTCGACACATGGCAAACTGTCTCCCTCTTCCTGCTTGGCGGTCGCCGAGGCTTCGGACCTTGGCATCCGTGTCTTTTGGCAGGACGGTCGGGGTCATATCTGGCAAAACATCTGTCAGGAAATCGGGAGTACGAAGAAATGGGAGGTCAAACAGGTGACCCCAGATAAGGACCCCGCGCTTCAGGGCACCTACCTTGCGAGCGCCGTGGGTGTCGGATACACTACGACGGCGGATGCGGAAACCATCGTAGCATGGCAGAAGCCTGGCAACGTCCTCGCCGGCGCGACATTCAAAGGGACGACAGATACTCCTACATCTATCGTCTTTCCCCGTGCGTATCGCGTCAGTCCATCCGGCTCCATCACAGTTGCAGCGTGGCACCAAGGAAGGACTCTGATCTACTACGACGGTCGCGATCGTGAGAGCATTCAGAAGCTCTCTATTTCGCCTGTCGCCATCTCAGGAAATGACAATAAACTTGAATCCTTAACCGACGACAACGGCCTACGTGTTAAGACTGCCAGCGTATTGTACGAGGGTCCATTCAACGCTCTCACTGGAGATATCAGGCTTGGTGTTTCGCCCGGACAAGCTAGTCTTGCCTCGGCAGCCTTCTCAATCCAACTCAACGAAAGGTTGGGGAATGTCTTTTATTTACTGCCCGGCCAATCGAAACTTGGCGAATTAGATATCTGATCTTGTCATGCAAACATGATCAGTTTTGTGCATCGGAAATCATGTTCTTACTAGTAATTCAATTTACGATGACATCGAATTGTGATTTCTCTTTTTTCGCGTACCCTCCTCTGCCCAAACTCGGCTCAGTCGCTGCAGCGCCTATTTGGACGGCCGTCGATAACATTTGGGATGTTGGATCTTCACTCGCACGAAACCTGAGACTGCACATGTACACTTAGAGCGATCGATATGCCTCTTCCGCTTCGAGGCTACACAACTGGAGGTATTCTTTTTTCCAAGACGTGACAAGAACAGCATTGTAGGGTTCCCACTTCACGCTTCGTTTCCCAAGACCGTGGGCACGACTGTGCCACAACAAACCTGGAGCGAGATGTTAAAGCATCTGGCGGAACAAAAGCGGCCGGCGCATCTGAGAATAAAGGGGGACACGACTACTGGCGATTTGAGCGAAGATGTTATCAACAGAATTCAATCGGATACCCACAATGTGAAATACGAAGATGAATTGGAAGTTTGGAACTTGGCCGGCCAGTTCCGTCCAATTATTTTATGTCAATACAGTTGAAACTCAAAAATTGAAAGTCGACATCGTGCTGGCCCAATTTAGGGTGCACCGGCGACCTGATTGAATACCGAGAGGCTTCTATTCGAAGCTCGCGGGCATGTGTAGGGCACGTGTTCTCTTGATCTTAGGACATGCGAAGCTCTTGCAGGGCGTGTTAGGGGGCCTATCTCAGGGGGCCTGCGGAGAAAGAGACCTACATCTTTCAAACCCCTCCAAAACATGCCTCAAAACATGCGGCAAAGAGAAGACACGTTCGACATACCCCTTGAATTCCGAGAGATTCGCCAAGATGAATGATAGAACTTGGAAGTGTCGAAGTAAGATTTCATACACTTCAACACGAGGCAGAGCGGCCTCTCAACTGGCGACTTCGATGCACGGACTGGGCAGTGTGTGAGATCGCGTTGCGAACAAAATTGCGAAAAGGTTTGTTCATCCCGGCCCGGGTATTCATAGAGAAATATTAAAAACTTGACCATAAAATGTGGAGATACGACGGGCTCATCATGAGCGTGAAGGACTGGAAGGATGTTGCACAATTCCTCTTTGACACGAAGAGCGGAGTCAAAGAAAACTCGAAATCGAGATGGGCGGACAAGAATTGGTGACAAGACAGCCAGTCGCTCATGGGGAAAACCATGTGATCATAGTCAAGTGATAAGATTGCCGATCACGACTCTGTTGGGGGCGCTCTAGATTCAAATTGTTCATAGCCCGTGGACTCAAAGACCAGGGTAGAGGGTCGTGTGGGAAACGGGGTGATGAGGAGGGGGGTTACCCAGATGAAGACCGCTTTTTGATTTGGACCGAGGAGAAAGATCAAAGATTGGTCGTCATACTATTAGTACGTTGTATTTAAACCGCAGCGTTTTCGATCCTGCGGTAAACCTGCAGGCCTGTCAACAAAACATTTCAACCCAATGACTCACCAAGGACCGGCGAAGATATTAACTTGCTCCGAGCACATAGCCAACTCCTACATTGTTTTATTGAACGCGGACGTAGATAAACAAGAGCATTTCAAGTGGCTCACCGAAGTAGTACAACCCAGGAACGAATGCGGAGGAATCACCCACGACTACGACTCCAACTTCTTGCATGGATATACAGGCACAATTTTTATCACAACAGCGACCGTTAATGCTGACTTTTCGTTACCATAGGGGAGTACGATGAAAATGCGTTGCACGTTCTGGTCAACTCGACGGACATCCGGTCTATCACCGAGAATGGCATAACGAACGATCAGGAATTTGCCGATCAGTGCGTGCCTCCACTGGCAGGCCCTCCATGTTGATGCCATCCGCTAATCTTTATCAGGCCCGATGCTCCCTGGGGTATCTCGCGTGTCAGTGTGGACGATCAAACCCAAGCAGACAACCTCAAAGTGACCGACTTGTCATATGACTACTTTTACAATCTGCCTCCGGTTGATGTCTACATCGTTGGTAAGTGAATCTGAGCTCAGTGTTTGGTCCATGGCGAGCCTAAGGGCGGATCCTCTGTTTCAGATACAGGTAAATCACGTTGTCGACGTACTCAGGGCTTCACCACTAAATTGGCAATCGTTGAATCACCACAGGTGTCAGGATCAGCCATGTAGGCCCGACATGGCTGCCAGGGATTGCTTGCCAGCTAACAGGATCATAGAAAGAGTTCGGTGGCCGCGCGGAATGGGGAGTCAACCTGGACTCCGATGACACAATCACCCTCGGTCATGGAACCCACGTTGCGTGAGTCGAAGGTCGCCGTTGTCCTGCCAAACCATTGAACGAGGTACAGAGGTATTGCCGGAGGAGTCAAGTACGGTATCGCAAAGGACACACATATCATCGCGGTCAAATCATCGTACGGCACTCTCCGTTTTATTTCTTCTGTTCTAAGTCCATTTCGATTCTCTAGGGATAGTCACGACATCAGGTGAGGGTAGCTCCCAAGAGCTCACAATTCGCCTGACCAAGATATGTCGCATTCGATAGAATTCAAGGTCTTGAATGGGTCTTTCATCAAGTCCAATCAACAGGGCGACCAAGCGTTGCGAATCTGAGCTGGGGATGGCCAGTTCCAAAAGGCGAGGAAGACCCCGAGGACAATCCTTGCGACGTCGCAGTCAACGCGGTAGGAATGCAGTATTAACTGAGTGCGCAAATAGCTCACGTCGGTTTAGATGATCAATGCGGGTATTCACGTCGTCATAGCTGCTGGAAACCGCAATTGGGATGTCAGCAAGACGACACCAGCTCGCGTACCCGGCGCCATCACGGTCGCATCTGTAGACATCGACGGCAACCGAGCCACTAGCTCTAATTATGGAACTGGTATTGATATCTTCGCTCCGGGGGTTAAGATAACGAGTGCTTGGATTGGCAGCGATGAGGTCTGTAACTTCGTATCCGTCACAATTGCCTTTATCATAATATCGATGATGCTCAGGATAGCAAGGTTCTCAGTGGAACGTCAATGGTAACCACATTCGCTGCTATCTCCCGTGCTAAATGTGCTTATTATGTCGACCAGGCTGCTCCTCATGTTACAGGCCTTGTCGCCTATTTAACAAAGCTGTACGGTAACCGAACACCTGCCGACATGAAGACTCTTTTGCAGGAACTCGCTCTCAAGGAAGTCCTCCACGACACTGATGACCATCGTAAGTCTCCAACAAACTTCCCCGCGACAACGTCATCAGTCTTCATATGTATCTTGACCATTAGCCCTTAATGGCTCTCCGAACCTCCTTGCGCGCAACGATTTTAGCAATTCGCAGGTCGGAGTCCTCTCTTATATTCCACCTCAGCCGAAGTCGGAGATAGAGAATAATCACACAGCAATAATTGATGTTGAGAAAAGCACAAGCATTGCTCTGTACGGCGTACGTTGCCTGACGTCTTTCTGAATTTGCCCATCTCATATATGATTCAATGTTAAGACGGCTCTCACGGATAAGGCGCAATATGTCTCAGTCCTTCTCCTCGATTCTGATGGCCATTGGCTTGCAACCAATGACGGACAAATCCACCCTGCACTTGCGGGAAAAAATGGACCCCTGCAGATACTACCCAATGGACGGACAGTTGTGTCCTGGGGTCCGTTCGCAAATGTAACGCGGCTTGTTATCTACTTCGGTCTTACCCTCGGTCTCGATCTCGGTCACGGTCTCGGTCGACCTCCCCATGGGGGAAGCATCATTGCCAACCAAGTCCAAGAGGTATAACATCACATCACGGAATCCTAGAATCGAAGCATTTACATTATTTCTCTAGTATGATGGCTTCGACACTGCCGTATCTATGGTGCGAGGAATTATCTTTTGAACCCCATATACTTACTGACTGGTGTTCCAAACAGATTCCGTATTGCGATGGTCGTACGCCAGGCAAGGTGGCGACCGATGTCATCGTCCACGTTGTCCGCAAGGCATACGTATACGGCCAGATGCAACAATTCACAAGCAATGGAAGTAGCCCGCCACCTGTACCGCCCATGCCCCCGATTCAGCAAACGTAAGGGACATGTCTCTTCCCGACCCTTTAAACTGACCATGTTTCTTCAGGGAACGGTACTCTTGTGGATGCATTCCTGGATGCTCAGATCAGGGACTAAAGCCACGTGTGTGTGCTGCGAAATGCCTCACATGTCCTAGTTGTACATACGGCTCCGTCACTGAGACGTTTTCAAGACATCACCACCACGGATCTCATAAATTGGGCGCGGGGGTGATTCAAAAAGAAGGGCTCTGTCCCTGTCACCAACTCTAGTACCCAAGAATTGGAGTGGGCTGAATCAAGCGATATACACAGTGGTGGATTGGTTGGGCTGTAACAATCGGGTGCCCAGGATGCCCACAATCGATAGATGTGTAAACCCTTCCATCTGCTATCAGTAACCAGAGTGTGTTAAATTTGAAGATCCAGTATTCCTGACCCTGAGACTACGAGAAGTCGACACTCAATAGGATGCCTGTCGACGATCAAACGGAACAGAATGTCCGCCTTGAACAGGAGGAAGCGAGTTCGATGTGACTTCCAAATTGGACCTATCTGTGAATCACTATAATATGATATAAGATATAAAGTACAGGATTAAGGCTACATGATCAAGTCCAGGATATCTCATCCGCTTACACCTCAGATTTGGAAACATTTGCAAACGCGCTCCACGGCGCTTCAGAGTCTGACGCAGGGGTAAACACTTCCGGACCATCTTCCTCCAACCAACTGCACTCGTCAATATCCCCAAAAGACAAAGACGGTGGTTTGGTTGATAGCGAATCTTGAAGCGTTGCGACGGGAGCAAATACTACACGTGTGATTGTCTCTGGATGGGTTTCGTATTGCAAACGAAGCGCAGAGGCAGCAACGCGGAGATTAAGGACAAGGCGAGAACTCTGTAATTGATGCAGAACTGTGAGAGGTGGATCCTCCTCGTATTTTGTAAAGACTTACGGCATATGTCAACGCGGCGACGAGCCAACTGCAAGAATCATGAGATGAGCTGCATTCTCATCCAAAGACGATAAGCCAACTACTTACGCCGCAGAGGCTTCTGGACTGATACCGTGCCACACAATGACCCACATATAAACACCTATATAATAAAATAATATTCAGATGAACAGCTCTTCGATGATTGGAAAATCGAGGTACATACCTGTTATGACGGCGAACGTCCAAGTTCCGTCGAACAAGAAGACCTGAAATAAACTCGGCCGCTTCGCTAGTGGATCTAGCTCCTTGATGTGATGCTTGATGATTCGTACGACGGTGAAGCCGAATAGGACGGCTTGTACGATGACAGAAGGTATCCTGTTCATCATGAGATGCGATACTGAAGGCAAGTTAAGCTGACACTCACATCATAGTGGTGACATCGTCGATGAGCAGGTCTGTACCACAGCCACGTCCAGGGCTGAACATGATGCCCTATCAGTTCCGACTATGAGTTGATGGCACGAGACTGGGATGACGGAGACATACGCAGAGGACAATGCCACTAGTGGTATGTAGAACGAAGATGAGAGTTAGGATATCCTTCGCGAGTCGATTATCGTGGTACAGAGCACGGACTAAAATCTGATGAGATACAGATAGCTTCCGAAGCTGGCTGAACAGGCGTACCTCGTAGAAACAAGAGAAGGTCCGCAGCAGCAACCGCCAACCATGTTGCGCAAATTTGAAATAGGACCGGAAATGAACATCTCTCTCCAGGGATAGATAGTATCTCATGACGGAAGTCCATGTACACCATCATGCTGATTCGACCTGTAAGCTACTTGGGAAAGATAACAATCATAATGGAACATACCTGACTGTCGCCAAGCCCAGATATCGTACAACGTAGTACAACGCTTTGACATGATTCCATGACGCTCTGTCAGATTCTAATCAATGGTCTGATCTGGACCGATGTCTCCAATGGTTTTTCGTACCTCCACACGAGGTTGATCTAAAGACGAGACTCGATTAGTGAACAGCATATGACAAGCTGCGAAAAAGTAGCACCTCGTCGCCGATAGTCAGAATGATCTCCCAGATCAAGAAACACACTGCAGAAATCCCGACCAGATGTGAAGTCTGCTGCTGGACCGCCGTGCGTATCGACGCATCCGGGACCATACGAGTCCAACCAGTACTCCTCGTGATGTAGACTCTTCCACAGGCGGGGAGAGGGTGAGTCGGGGGAAGAACGATAGACGTGCCGAATTAACGAAGACGAAGCATTTGAAGATCAAGACATTGATGGCCACGGAAGTAATTTGAAAGGCCCGGCTAATAGTCGGATATTCTTAGTGCAGGGCACGGGGCCTGATCGAAACACTATTGCGCCGACAGCGCTCCGAAGTAATATTCGTACCCCTCACTCCGTTCCCGTACCTTTCTTGAACGTTAACTTGGATGTCGATGGACGACTTTCATGAATCTCATCATCCAGAAAAAAAATCCAAAGGGAGGCATCCCTTATGCGACCCAGGCACTGATCAAGACTCACGTAAGGTGATTTCCAATAAATCATTTTATTGATCATTCCACTATGACTCCACTGAGGACCGCCTGGTATCACTGTCTCAGTGCTGAGCTCCTCGCATTTCATCGAATTTGTCACGAAGCTAAGAGCCCCCCCGTTGATGCGCAGTATCCCCGTATTTCTGATTCGAGACCAAGGGCCCTCCACTACCCAGGCACTCGTCATGTCTCGTGTCGTTCCGCTCCTCTCCGGGCCGCTATGTGCTTTATGACTGAATGGAACCTCACAACTTGGTACCTGAGACAGCAACAGGTATCCCGTCGATGGCCGGGTTGTCTGCAGAGAACGAGTTCATCTGGTTTCTACACGGGATTTGCTTTGCAGTAGGATGAGTTATATCCAAACCCACAGGTGGGGGCGACCCCAATTGCAATCAATGAATCTCCATTTTATAGACCTGAATCTAACAGTTCCTGCTACTTTGGTAGCGCTGAGCCATAGAGTCAAGCTGCTAGCGCCCAAGGTGAATGATCGGGACGAATATCGATTGCATTCCATCAGATCTGAGCCCCGACTTACTTTTACAGGAAATATTTTCTCCGTCTCATTGACTCAGTGTAAGACTGCGAACTAAGTAGCGGAAAGAGTGACTTCATCGAGGTAATTGATATTTTTCTGTGTTTCATACTCAGCACTCATCATTGTCCTTCAATTGTCCAACCTTGCGTTGGCGGACACTCTGATCGAGGATGTGACTCTCATGTTATTCTCATGCAACAGTTATACAGAAAGCGCATCCACAAAAGTCACCATAAGCACCAAAACTCGATCCCCGACACCCTCACAGCCCGTCCATCTCCCGTCCGTCCCTCGTCCGCTTCTGCAGTCCTACTCTCTAACGACCCATAATCTTCTTCATGGTTGCATCGGTGGAGTCGAAACGGATATAGTGATCATCGTTAGTCCAGGTGTCGCACGTGTAGACGTCAGGAGATGCGTCCTTGAACTGATAATCGTAGTGGATAGTGTTCACGAAGTGTAAAACATATTTCCAGTACCCATCGTACTCGTAGAGCTTGTACTTGGTGATCGCCGCGTCATTTTGGACCTGGCTGCTCGTGGTCTTCCATTCGGAATCTCCGACAGGCCAATCGATGAAGATACTGAATTCTTCCTTCACTCCATTGGCTCTGACGATCGGCTTCAGTCCTCCGGCGGCGATTGCCTTGGAGCGAATTTCGGCGGCAGCCTTCGTCACGCCGACTTCGTAATTTTTGCCGCTCTCGGTCGTAGCCTTCGTCCACACAATGTGGTCAAGGTTGGGGAGTTGAGAGGTGGAGCTCATGTCTACGGCGTCATTGTGTTAGAGAACGGCCACGACTGGGATGAAGAATTAATTCGCACCTGTTGTTTGGATATAAAGTGACTGGGGATGTCTTGGAGGATTGTGGGTGGTTGTGCTAAGAGAGGTGCTCAACCGCGAGTTAAATACACTTTCGCAATAGGTTGCATGTGACAGCATCTAGCACCAATCTGTCGGTCTTCCCGTTCATGATAGCAGAGTGCATCAAGCCGGCATCCTATCGATTCACGGACGATATCATGCTCCCAAGGTACACGCATCGCGGTGGTAGTGTGTACAGTGTCCAAGATAGAGCGCACGAGGGCCGAGATCGTGCCCGTCCCATGATCGCGTCCGAATGCATCACTTGGGGTTTCCGAAATCACAATTTAGAACATTGTTGCAACTCGAGACATTCAATTCCAAGGGAATGCAGTCATTCTGGAGTGAAATATGGAGAGTAGGAAGCTCAAGGGTAGCGGAGCTAGAGTGACACGGCCCTCCAAGTAATATCAATATTTCATCCACTGGCACGTTATTTGTGAGTAGGGCGCGGACACAAGCAACTTCCGACTCACCTTAATTCCATGATCTGTCTTCCCAACATAGTCATGTAGATTTTCTTGTTCTCCATCTGGTAAGTTGTATTGATGCCGGCGACTTAACAAAATGCCGGTGATGATGATCGGGTAGATCGATAGGTAGATGTCCCCGATTGACACACAGCACTCAGATTTATCGAGAAGATCCTTTGATGTAGTAGGCTGCGGATACTGAAGACTATACTAGATGATCGGTCCCAGTGTACAAGACCTGCAGAAGTCTTGACGGAAGGTAACGAAGCTGAAGCCATCCAAACGCCACAGATTCAATCCAGCGTATTGAATCCTAGTCCCAGAGTTTAAACTGAACTGTCTGATCGATCAATGTTCCGCACTAGCCCTTATGGTATATGCACCATGGATTAGCGACTCGGCTTGCATCAAGTTGCATGCCTGCACGTGCACGAAGACACGAGGCAGTGTGTCAACTCCTTTGCCAGTCTGAACAGATTCCGGAGGGGACCATATGGAAGACGGGGCCCGGAAAGATAACAAGACTTTAAAATCAGGTCGCAAGAGCATCCATAGAATTGTAATTCAATTTTGAAGCCTCGGTGTTTTACACTGGCATTATTTTAGCCTGACGGCGACAAGACCGCGTTCCTTTTCGCCACCACATGCTTTCTCACATGGTTCAGAATGACATGATTAAAGAGTCCTCCGATGCCTTTGACAGTACTGGTAGAGAACGGCTAGGGACGACCGCAGTGAAGAAAGATTCTCAAAGTTTTATAAACTCCGCCGATGTCTCTTGGACGCCTGCTTGAACGTCAATGCTCTGAGACTAGTAGTAATCGTGCCGAACGAGCTTCGATGTCTCTCGGCATCCCGTCAAGAAGAGCAAATCGACACCAAAGAGGTTGAACGGGATTGAAGACGTTTTATTAGGTCTGCCGCACATTGCACTCCTTTCGTGAAATAGAAGTCCATGATAGGCTGATCCCTACGTAAGAACCGAATTCAGGCATTTTGTCAAATGTTTTCTTTCTGACGTGCACCCCAGCACAGACAGCGGATGGAAATGGATCGGGCGGTGAACCGACTCGGAAGTCAAACTTAAATTCATGGAACGGCTTCTTGTTTTGACCTCGAATTAAAGTGATTAATAAAGCTCAGCTGGTCTCTGCTGGACTGTGATGCTGACGTTAAAGATGCTCGGCGGCACCCTTAAAAGCGCATCTGACCAGTTTTGCTCTCCCATGACTGGCATGACTCCGAGAGTCCCGGGACAGATCAAGCACTCGTGAGATATTCTCGGGTGAAATAGCGTCATATGCTTCTCTCCGGAAAACCCAGAAGGCTCCGGAAAGTCTAATCTCATGGACGGCGACGATACCCGATGCTTCTCCTCTTCAGTACGTTGGCGCTTCTACTACGCGGCGGACGACCGAGTCTTCTCGTATCGATTTATTATTCATACTCGCCCTCACGACATGCATTCCTGTAGACTTCCTGTAATAGGCGGCGTCCATGTTGACAGCCTCGTCAGCCACACAACACCTTCGCAGCTCGCAAACGAATAGGCTCATTGTATCATGACATTGTTCGGATGAGAGACTTCTTTTCGTAGAGATACAAAAGTCGAGGCGAAGGGCTGAAACAGGTCCACCTTCTCCCCTCCCCTGACTGCAGTCTGGACCTCAGGCTCAGATATCTACGCTCACGATGCTTCAAGCGATCTTCTTCCTGACCCTTGTATCTCTCATTCATTGTTCACCCCTGCTCGTTGCACCCCAGCCGGCAACTTTCCCCATCTCCAGAAGATTCAATCTCGACCTCAGCTTCGGAAATCTCCTTCAACGGGACCAGGCGAGAGCCAGGGCTTTTCTCGACCGCGCAGGAAGAAACCCCGGTAAACGGGCTCCTCCTCCCGCCAATGTCGGCGTTGAAAATAGCGGCACCATATATCTGAGCACCGTTGGGATTGGAACTCCTCCAACAGAGTATACACTCCTCGTCGATACCGGGAGTTCCAACACATGGGTTGGCGCGGACAGATCATATCGCCAAACTTCCTCTTCGAGGTGTACTGGAAACGGTACGGGTCCTGTTTCGATGTCGTATGGCTCTGGATCTTTCAAGGGCCAAGAATGTGAGTCGCTAGCATGCTCTTTCTTGAGACGCAGTATTTAATCTTGACCTCTTAGGTTTTGATACCGTCACGCTCGGAAACGGTCTTACCATCACCAATCAATCCATCGGTGTCGCTTCTCAAAGTTCAGGCTTTGGCGGCATTGATGGGATACTCGGACTGGGCCCTGTGGATCTCACTTATCAAAGTGTCGACGGTGTTTCCAGCGTCCCAACTGTCATGGACAACCTGTACGCTCAAGGAACGATCCCACAAGAAATCCTCGGAATATATTTCCAACCTTCCTCCGAGTCACATTCTCCCAACGGCGAACTCACCTACGGCGGCGTTGACGCCTCCAAATACACCGGTGCCATCACTTATACCCCCATCACATCCGCTTACCCTTCCTACGCTTTCTGGGGTATCGACCAGAATTTGACGTACGGATCAACCAGCTTATCTCCTCGACTATCTGGAATTGTGGATACCGGAACCACTCTTCTCCTCCTCGCCACTGATATATACGACAAATACGTGCAAGCGACCGGAGCGCGTCTGGACAAGAACTCGGGACTCCTTAGGATTACACAGGCTCAATATCAGAATCTACAGAATCTGAATTTCATCATCGGAGGGACCACATTCACCCTCACACCGAATGGGTAAGAGGTTTTTTATCCCTTATTTCTTTTGAAGTCATTAACGGAGTTTTCTTATTGCAGTCAAATATGGCCCCGCTCATCGAATAACTACATTGGAGGAGACTATGATTCCATATACCTCATAGTCGGAGATGTGAGTTATACCATAATTCTAGCATCGCCCATTGCTGACTTCTCGATGAAACAGATGGGGTATAAGTCCGGTCAAGGGTTCGACTTCATCAACGGCTACGCTTTCCTGGAACGTTTCTATTCGGTCTATGATACCACCAATCAACGGGTCGGTTTTGCGACTACGCCCTATACCACTTCTACTTCAAATTAACCACATGAGCGTATTTGTACAAAGTCTTGAGCGCTTGAGGCTGTCTTCGGGAATTCTGTTCATGATGTTTTGTAATCGGATTGATGGATATGTGATTTTTTGTTGTATCGGGAAGGAAGCGTTGGACATTAGACCTGGACTTTTTGTTTTAAAAAAATCTCCTGTGACATAAGTATGAGTAGTGTAGAAAGAACAAACAAACGCCCGAAACAACGAGCAAGAGCTTCAATTGAAGCTTCAATCGAAGTCAAGATCGAAGTCTAAACAACAAGAGAATTTATGACCACCGAAGCAACAAGCGCCTAGTAAGCGCTCACGAAACTCCCACGAAGCGCTCAACCGAGCCACCACAGCAACCATCAGTGCTCTGATCAAATCCAATTTATCAAAAGTTCGCAATGATACCGAAAGTGTTCAGCAGCCGACCGACTCAATTTGACCTTCTTCCTCCATCTCGACTGGTACGCCAATGGCTCGAGCGCTGTCATTCTTTATTTTGGGATTGAGCTGGATCTCAATATCTGTATCTGGCAACAGTCTCGTCGGCAGTCATTCACTCGAAGCTCGTCTTACTGGCAATACCACGTGCAAAGGAACGACGCTTGATTGGTATACTTCCGTCGTTGGGGAAACGCCTTGTACGTGCTTCGAAGTATGTGGCATCAAAGAGGCTTGACCACTTGAACTCCAAATTTAGGTCGGACGTATGAGAGGCTGAGGCAGATATGCGCCAGTTCGTGTGAGTGTCGAGTGTATCTGGATAAGTGAAGAAAAATTCTGACGCGTGCCCTAGACACGGTTGGTCTGATGGCGACGAATACACCGCCCGACGTCTGTAATGATCAACTCGGTGCGTTACCGAATAAATCAGTACCTAGATCATCTCTGACAGACTCCCTGATAGCATCTTGTTGCTGCAATTCGATAGCATTCGCTCTAAGCATGCTCTGCTTAAAGTTGGTTCCTGATCTTCCCTATCGAATCAGGTCTGATTCTGTCTCAGTTGTCAACAAGGTGTTGGTTCCGGGATCGGCAGTGATTCAGGTTATGACGCGGGTAAATCTGAAGTTCATTACCGTAGCCTCTAATATTCTGACGATGTGCTCGTAGGTAAAGGAGCATACCAAGATTACCTGAGTAATTTTGGGACCCACGACTGCTCTCCTCAAACTAATCAAGCGTTCGTGTTGTGCTTCACTGACGTCACCTTGTCTTACTCTTCTATGATTGATCCGTAGACTACCGCAAGACGTGCAAGCGGCGGTCTGCAACCAAAACATGAAGATAGAGGACGACCTGTACGGATTGTTCTGGACCGATGGATCATGGTGCGTTGTCATTGTCAGTCATCTGAAGTGTGGCGTTGATCCAATCTTTGACAGGTTCTAGTAAGTCTGTGCTGTCTTTAATTATGGTCACAAAAGCCTAAGCATGAATAGTATCTACACAAAAGAGACGATCCAGAAAAACAACTTGGCGACCAATAACAACACTTTCACTCATTGCGCATCCACGACCATTGATACTACCACAACCGACACTTCATCCTCATCAACATCTTCAAGTACAACCTCATCTTCTTCATCGGGTTCTTCAAATTCTTCTTCGGCTTCTTCTCAATCATCCTCCGCGTCTTCGTCCACATCAACAAAATCCGCTTCTGGTACAAATACTTCTTCGTCGGTTGGAAAAGGGAGTGGAACTTCTTCTTCATCCCCCAACTCCTCTGGCGCTTCAAGCTCTACCGCCTCATCCGATAACGCGCACAGCACCGCTGCAGTACTACCTGGCTCAAGCTCTGGATTGAGCACGGGAGCTGTTGGTGGCATCGCCGCTGCCGGCGTTCTCGTCGCCCTTGCATTAATTTCTTTCATATTCTGTTGGTATCGCAGACGACGGTTCAATTCAAGACGTGGAGGCACCGTGGATATCGACGAAGACCCTGTCATGGTTATGACAAGCGACCTCCCAGTTGAACAATTCACGATGCCTTCGTACCATCAGCTACCGTCTTCTACGGGCTCCTCTTGTAAGTCCAGCATCATATTTGATTTTTAATTTGGTAACCAATGGTGATGCAGCGTCAATGATACCTCCCGCAAACAACTTCACTCCTTCAAGTAAACACCAAATTCCTCCACCTGGCGCTCGACCCTCAGCTTTCTCAACATCTTCATATCCCGTTTCGTTCAACTCACCCTCATCGGATACTGCTCCTGAGCGACCCCCCGAAATCTCAACCAAAGCAAGCAGCTCGAAATACCAAGCTGTGTTAACGACGGACGGAGAAGAAGACCCAGAAGACGATGACGGAGGTCGAGTGGGGCAGCCCTCGTCTTCTTCGAATTCAAATGAGCCTGAGATGTCGAGACATCGTGACGCAGGGCCTGTAGGGGTTGCTCTCGGGCGATCTGATTCTGGAAGATTGCCTCCTGCTTATGGAGAGTTGTTATGATGAGTCGGGACCGAAATTGTGTGAACCAGGGATTCATTTCATTGTTCATTTTGTATCTGAGGTTGAATTTGACTGATCATTCTCACATCTGACGAAATGGGATATCGTTACGGCACGAGAGTTTATTGAGCGCCTCAAAGACTGAATTACAAAGTTTCGTCAACAGGGCCATGTTCGCAGATTGAGTATGGTTTCTATGGGCGTCCTCAGGATGAATAGCTGCAGTGAAGAAAATTTAGTTCTTCACTTCGTCTACAATATTCTACTTTTGGAGCGGGTACGCCTGGCACCCTCGATCCTCAGGTGATCACAGATCAGGCTCCAGTTCCAATTTCGCCGACCATTGAGGAAGGCATTCACTATTCCGCCGGGGTCCTGCTTGTCTTGCACCTACACTGTTTCTGTCTGACTGAGCATTTTGTATCATTTAACTCCTCGAATTTGAGGGCAAAGACTAGACATAAGCGTGACAACTGTGACAGGCACGCAAGTTCTGCGAGTCGTTGCGTGACACATGCCGAAGGATGCCGAGACCCCGGCATGCTCCGATCTTTCTTCCCTCCGATCCCTAGCGTAATTCTATTGCCGAAAGGGGATGATAGACCCACCAGAATGGGTCTGGTTCCTGTCTAGATCCCGATTCGAACTTAAAACGCGGTGACCGGCTCCCGAGGACCCCAAGACCACATGTTGCCTTATATTGGCTGGATTTTCGCGCCCCGGGGTTTTTTTGTGCCCGCCATCCTCTGTCTCGACTGCGACAGTCTCTGCACACTCTTTTACTGTCGTCTCTCGAAACCTCCGGCCATTAGACGCGATGTTCGGCTCCAAGCTCGCCACTCTGTTTCTTTTTGCTATCCAGGCGTGGGTCGCAGTGGCCCACATGAGATTCAATGGCAGGGCACCATCCACCAATCTCAGCGTGTCCGTTCGCATTGAAGGTTCGACAACTACGATTTTCGAAGGAGACGTACGTTCAGTGGCATGCTATTGAGCGAACCAGAATGCTGATTTGTTTATCTTGAAGGTTTTCACCTCGCCTCGTGAGATCACCACCGCGTCGGGTGGCACGCACGAATGTGATGGTACGAACGACGGCACGAATCCCACGCCGGGACCCACTTGTACCACAGCATTGGACTCGGCCAGTGGCTCACAAACCGATTTCACTTACGACGGGTGAGCTTTTCTGTCATGTAACCCACCGAATGCCATCCTGAACTTTTGCACAGCACGTTCGACTCAGACTTTGATGACTTCTTTATCACGCGAATTGCTGGTGACTCACAGAACGATGTCCAGTTCTGGGGCCTGCTCGTCAACTTCCAATTCACCCCCGTCGGTGGATGCCAGGAGGAAGTCCAGACAGGCGATCAAGTCCTCTGGGCATTCGACGCGTTCGACAAGACTTTCTTCCTCCATCTCACGGGCCCGTCTGTTGCCTCCCTTGGCGTCCCAACCACTTTCACAGTGACCGATGGGATGACCGGTGTCCCTATTGCTGGTGCTACTATTGGAAGTAGTACTTCGGACGCGGCTGGACATATCACCATCACCTTCACTACTGGAGGAAAATTCACGCTCAAGGCAGAGCAGCCGGACAGTCTTCGCTCGAATGCACTTGTGGTTACTGTGTCATGAGCTGTTGCCTGCCAGGGTCCCAAGCGGGGAAGTTGGAACGCCGTGTGGTCCCTTTTCACTCAATCTCTCTCTGATGACGCGTTGATGGCCCTGCCTGAACCTTGTTAGTGACATTCAGAATGGACCCGATCTCTACGTATGAACAATAGTCACGAACTCTTCTCTTGACTCTTCTAGGGTTAGTGTAGTACTAACTTTTCGTCGTGTTCTGTCATACTCTTCACTACTGCTACAGGTCTTATTGTTGTAACACGGACTTACGAAGAATTCAGAATAACAATAATGACACAATGGCGCAACAGAACTTCTATCGCTTAGGTTTTGCTTCTCAACTAACCTATTCTAGTTTAGCATATAGCATAGTGAATCGCTTACCAGTGACTCATGATCTCGACTCATGAAAGAAAGCATCACGGTGGTTTCTCTTTCTTCGTGACCCTAATAGAAAAGAGAAAAGACTCTAGCGCTGGTTCAATCTCTTCGGGTCACATACATTCCTTCCAAATCTCTCAAATCGAATCTTCCTCTAGAAATGCAGACGACTTATTGTCAAGCTCTAGAGCTCTATTCCGATCGCGCCGGCGTATTCTCATCCCCGGTCCCTGCTCAGGCACTTAGGCCCGAAGCGCGCCTGAATCTGAGAAATTTGAAGGGTGTCGATCCGGCAGCCGATCTCTTATCCAGATATCGATAAGATCTGTTCAAGGGTGGAATGGAGCCGCAGTACTGCAACTGTACTATAGTTGTACGGTCAAATATTGAATCCAGACGACTGTACATGAGCCACTTGAAGTTCTTCAGCGTGGTAGCATTCATCCTCTCATCATGGCTACAAATTAATCTCTGAGCAAATGTTAGATGTCTAGAAAACCCGCAACATGTGCCCTAGGTACCATACCATAGTCCCGTCCCCCGCTTCAAGTGGCATTCACGATGCTGGGGCTTGCTCCCGCTGGCTGTAGGATATTATGATCATTTCCTCATGAAAACTAAGAACTCGTGTGCTATGAAATTCCATACCACATCTGAGGCGGGCAACCGACTGAGCAATTGCAAGGGTCAACAGAAAGCCCAGCTATCCGTCGTCGATGGATCAGTTTTTTGAGATCTTCCGGGAGTCCCAGCTGATAAGACACGTACTCCTAGCTGCTAAACCCTCCAGTCCCAGTATAGGCGTCGCCTTCACGCAAGCCACGAGCAAGCAGACATTTAACAACAAAAAACTAGTATTCATGCTTGAAAAAGTTGAAAGAGAGGCAGGAGAGGAGATAGACTGGGTCACTTCGCACAGCTCATCTGCATAAGTACTGTAGTGGACTGCGCCATGCGGTCGTGCCCCTGGTTATTCTCGGTATCTGGGACAATCTGTGCTTCGTCAATATAGAAATGGAGGAAGAGCGGGCTTGGTGCCGATGAGAAAATGATAGCAGCAAGCTCGGGATCTCCTTCTCAGGAGCTTCCGTAAGTAGATTCGTATTGCGCGTATCCAGCATCACATATGGTGGCAAGCAGTCTTGGGCAATTGATATATATGGTTCATGTTTGGCATAGTGTTTTCATATCGATAATAACGGCCTACGGAGATATTCGTCTGTCAATGTAGAAACAAAGAACCAACAATTATATAGAGTTCCAGTTCATAGCAAGGAAGTGAATCCGTCAGAGTTGAGTCCACTTCCTGCCGTTGCATGTTGTCTTTGTGCGGCAGTTCGCCGTCGTGTCGCGATCTTTTCCTGAGAAACAATACTCATTAGAAGGAAAACACATATATCTTCCGCGTCGCCAACATACCCTGAGCTGACGATATAAGTAGGACTCTTCAGCGTCCAGATAGGTACAATCGTCGTCGGTCATTGATTGTTGTTGTTCTTCCTCAACCTCTGGTAGATCGCCTGAGATTGAAGTCATGGGGCTGGGCGGGTCCGAAGGCGGCAAAGGCTCTATGATACCCATAGACCGTAACAAATCTGCCCAACTTATGAGCAAGAATGGCACATGAATTGCGAAACGAGATTTACGTTCGGGTGCATATAAAAATATAAATTCAAATGTTGGAAGGTTCGTCAGAATGACCGTCGATACTCGTTCCAAGTCCGAGGAAAGGGGAACTAAAGATGACACTTCAAAAGCCAGGCGATGGAACAAATAATTTCGACCGATACCTGGATCTCCTAGCGTGGCGAGGTGTCTAATAGAAACATCTTCTGGACGTTCATTGGATGCAAAATGTGAAGGAATTGGACGAGGAGTAATTTTGCGCGGGGCTGTCTTCTGTGCGTTCCTTAAGAATCCAACGCACGCTTTGATTTCGCCAGTTCTCCTTGTGCTAATCTGTTGTTTCACTACACATAAGATGCAGTGCTCGGGTGAGACATTGATGGGAGATTTTTATGCAGAACACTAGTTACCTGATATAGGTTGATTGAATTCCTGAAATAAGAAAGGTAGTTGAGACTGAGAATCTCTGATGTAAGTCCCAATTCTTCCTGAGCCTTCGATGTATCGACGAGTCATCAGAGCACCTATGGAAAAATTTCAAGGCACCAATCCGTTAGGAACGATCTCAAAAAACGCACCATCCAGAAATACATCCGTGAAGACCAGGTTGTTGCGACCACGGCGGTTATCCACGACACAGATTTCGAATTCCTTCCTATCAGCTTATGAGGCTGATCTCCTTCGTCAATCGCAACTCTCAAGATATCTCACCTTACCGGCCTCACTAGCAATATAGCAATTTATCTTGACTTTATTCTCGGAACTCCGTAAGTCTTCGAAAGAGGCAACATGTTCAGGAAGTCGCTCATCCTCTATTTCAACCCAGATCTCAAAATCTTCGAAAATCGGCATTCGTGTTTGAAAAGGAATCAAGTTGCACTCAGATCTGACTTGTGAGACTGGAACGAGGAATTGGGAGGAAAGCCAATCAACCTGCAACACACAACCTCGCGTGTCGCGACGTCGGTGCTTTCGGAGTTCGTCTCCGTCCACCATTCTTGCTCGACGCTATTTCGACTCCCAACTGGCATTAAGATTCGCGACTTCGTCTCTGTCTAGATCTTTTGAAAATATATCTGGCCCAATATTTTAGGCGTCGTGGGGGATTGCAAACCTGAATAGCCCATTGGATGCGCTCGCCTGGCACGAGCCGTCTTGTAAGTGGTTAAGCAGCTGCAGTTGAATACCGGGCCTGAAGGTCATACGCTCAAGGGAATGCCCTGGGAAAAATCTTGAGTTGATGAAGAAATATGGTTTTCGAGAAAGCTTGATGGCGTCGTCTAATTCTCGAAGTACTGAGCCTTCGAGGAACACCTTATTGCGCCAGGTGCCTGTCGACCACGCGGATCGGATGGCCCAGTTACTAGAGTTGCGCTAATACCTCTTGGAGCTGTAGGCGGGCTTCTAGTGCGCCTGTCGAACGATGACCACGAGGTGTTATCTTTCGGTATTCATATACAACTTGGGCCGACATGCTCCGAATGGCATTCAGACTGTTCATCTGTCCATCCCCGCCAGAGCGCAGAAAAGGTTCTTCGAGCTCTCGATGTCGCACGGATATCGTCTTTACAAGTATGTCGGTTCAACTGTCCATGCAATCAATAACTTAATCAGCTGTACGCAGGTATCGATTTCGTGGGAAATGGACTGGCTTGAGTTTGATTTGAGGAAAGACGTTATACATCGCCGTGGGATCGAAGATAAGCTGGCCTGGCCCCTAAGAGCGCATTGGTCGCGGGCCTGCATGCTTACTTGACCCATTTGCAATTCCGACGTTCGTGCGAAGCTGTGTCACCTTTACGCCATCCCCTTATCGCGCCTCTTCTGGGTCTTCGAGGGAATCCTTTCTAACACAATGATTCACAACCCATCTTTGCAGAACTGACGACGCACTTTCGCATTGGGTTGGTGCGCGCGTCATGTTTGTGGGAGTACGGTTTTTAGGAGTTACCCCTGATCTTCCTTGCGGCTATTTTGGATCTAATGGGATATAGAGCATCCGCGCGGTGCAGAAGACAATCCACATGGAACTGCATCCTTACCTCAACACTGCTCCGCAAGGCCTGATGCTGAACAGCTGAAGACAGTCCTGCACACCGTATAAGAACCGACACACAGATGATCGCCCCCATCCGGCATTCTTTCTCATGGCTCGATTCTCGTCGGTCTTCCTCGCGTTTGCGCTATTCAACTTTGTGGCGTCATCTCCGGTCGTGGAGGTACGCGAGCCTATCATCCCTCTCCCCATCGCGCGTAGAATTGCAGCCAACGGCATACGCAACCTCGTTGAACACGACAAGGCACGGGCCAAACATCTCATATCGAAGGGAAAGAAGAACTTGGGGAAACGAGTCGTCGGCCCCACCAACGTGCTCGAAGTGGATGATGTTGTCAGTTATGTGGCTTCTGTCGGCGTCGGCACCCCGGCGACCACATATACGTGCCTCATCGACACCGGAAGCTCAAATCTGTGGATCGGAGCTCTCAAGAAGTATACTAAGACTTCATCGTCCAAATGCACAGGGACAGGGACTGGCCCCTTCTCTGTAGAGTACGGTTCGGGGAGTGTTTCCGGATCATATTGTGAGTATGTCGTGGGAGGTTTAGAGCATTCTGCTCACGCTGTCTTTTAGGTTTTGATACAGTTACCCTAGCCCCGACGCTTGTCATCAAGAACCAAGCTATCGGAATAGCCAGCAGTGCACAAGGATTCTCCGGCGTCGATGGCATCCTTGGTCTTGGTCCTGCCGACCTGACCGAAGGCACCGTTTCTGGGTTGCCTGCAACTACGAATGTTGCGACGGTCATGGACAACCTCCTTGCACAGAAACTTATTCCTACCGAGGTGTTGGGCGTGTCTTTTGAGCCTACAAACTCGACCGTACCCGTGACGAATGGAGAGCTCACGTACGGCGGAACTGATTCAAGTCGTTTCACCGGAAGCTTGGTATTCACTCCGATCACTACCACCTCTCCAGCCAGCGAATTTTGGGGGATCAATCAAGCTGTTGCTTATGGGACTACGACGATCCTTTCGAGCACAGCCGGAATTGTCGACACTGGTACTACACTCCTGCTTATCGCAACCGACGCCTATAAGAAATACGTCGCTGCTACTGGTGCCAAACTTGATCAGTCAACTGGTCTTCTCAAAATCACTGCAGCCCAATTCGCCGCATTAAGCAACGTAGTATTCACAATCCAGGGCACCCAATTCGTTTTGACCCCTAATGCGTATGTGTTCCAGGATGGCGTTGATGCTCACTGACTGAATGATCTTTCTATGCAGTCAAATATGGCCCCGCACGTTGAACACTGATATCGGAGGTACAGCCGGATCTATCTATCTTATTATCGGTGATGTAAGCTTCTCGTTGATTATCTGCTTTGTCCTACGAAGTCTGACTTATGGTACAGCTCGGCACCCCTTCCGGAGAGGGTCTTGACTTCATCAACGGTTTTGTGTGGTTGCAGCGCTTCTACGCTGTCTTCGACACCACAAATAAGAGATTCGGCGTCGCCAATACGCCGTTCACCAACGCGATCGTCAATTGATCCATCATTCCGAGTGATAACTTATTGGCAGAACAGAGCGGGAGTTTTAGTAGAATCTTGTTATACACGTCAGCATTTTCTTCGTAGATTCGTCCTGTGAAGAGGAAAGCGCAACAGCTTAAATAAAGATACAACAATCATGACTGATAATCCCTGTAATCGGGAGATGTGATATGTGCACGAAAGACAGAAGGGCGAAAGGAAAGCCAAAGACCGCAAGGATCAATTCTGAGCGAAAATTAGGACATGTTATACGAGTAGAAGAAAGCCGGCGTACTTCGGGAATTCTGAATAGGGTTATCTCCTACGATCGGCATCAGTATTGGAATTTGAACACCCAATATTAAAAGATCCGCTTACCTGCTGCTTGAAGTACCGTCGGTTTTCTTCGTCGATGAGCACCAAATTGAGGTAGTATCGTGTACTGAATTTTTTGTTGACCTCTCTGAACGTCGGTGTTAGTTCGAAACCTCCGAGGAAGAGTCGAATGGGTATAGTTTCGCCTTGCATGAACATCAAATTTCAATTCAAAAGATAGAGCCGAAGCAAGGTGCACATACCGCGAACTGGTGCGCCATCCATAATTTCAAATTTCGTGATTGTTTCGCTCTCATTGTACTGGTTAGGCACTGCGCCAGTTGTTTCTCGACGAATGATGGACAGTTCCATATGTTTGATCTTTATACGAACTAACAGGAAGTATATCTTCCCGACGATGACGTCCTTCAGATGGTATCTGAAAGAGATAACGTCACTGGGATGAAGGAAGGGAAGACGGGATGTTACACACTTTGATTTGTTGTACTCGAATTCAATGTGGAGGCAATCCTCAATACCCACTTCCATCTTTATCAAACTATTCGAGTCTGGCGGCATGCGATAAGAATGAACCCAGATGTCCCGTTCCTTGGTAACGTCTGCTAGCCGCCGCGATATCGTTACACGAACAAAATACCTGAAGAAGTATAAAAATCAGCAACAGAAGCGCAATAATGCCGTCAACGACAGCTGACCTGAGCTTCACGTTAATGCCTTGATAGCTCTCGAACTGTTTCTCGACATTCTTAAACACGAAGTCGAAGGTTTGCGCTTGCCGCATTTCGCCCGGAGCTGAGAGCTCTTGAGATAATGATAGGAACTCATGATGATGTCCGCGGTCGTAGAAGAGTTCTAATGATGCCGTCGTAAGGTTGAGGTAGGGTCGGGATAGTGTTTAAGTCACCTATGCTTCCTACAAACTCTACTTTGATCCCATCGTGGACTAGTTTCTTCCCGTCCCGGACCCTAACAGATGCCTTACCATCCCAAACTTGTCAGGACAGACACAAGCATTACTGGATTCATGACGAACCTGGCCAGCAACCGAATCGCCATCGAAGAAGACAGGGAACGACTCTCGACGTTCCTTTTCCAGCTTGACCTCAACCTGCTTCCGGCTTTCTTCGCCTTCGAGTCTGATATCTATGTCGACGGGTGACGCGAAGAAATAAGCTGCCATCGTCGACTCTCTTAGGTGCGCAGCGGGACCCGCTCAACGGTGATTTGGCCGGATGGCTGACTAAGCAGACTATGGCCCGTTCTCGACCACTGGCAGGGCAGACATCCGAGTATTGGGCTCCAAATGGTCTCAAATATTGAGGAACACGAAAACGAAAAGCAAGCAGAGGTGGGTAAAAGAAGACTCAATGACACAGGATCACTCCCGCCCCGTCTTTCAAAACGGTATAAATATGAGTAAGATGGTCGTGTTGAGAGGAATTCCGCGCTAAAAAGGCGTGCAGTCACCGTTTAATGGAAATAGTTCAGAAAGCTCAAGAAGAAGCACGATTGAAGGTAAACGACTTTATATCTAAGCTTCCACGAATCAAAGTTTTTTTCCAGGAGATTGAACGTGACATGTCCGCGGATGCGACTTTCGCAGAGACAAAGCAAGTCACGCTCACACGAGACGTGCTCTGTAGCCACTGCTCTTTAGAATCTTTCGAAAAACTCATAAAAGGTAATCAATCATTTGCTCTCCTTTTGGACCGGTTCGAGATGGACCATGATAGGCGCAATGGTTCGATATTCAATGGGATACAGTAAAACAGGCGAAG
Organism: Sistotremastrum niveocremeum HHB9708; assembly: GCA_001630475.1. Classification (NCBI taxonomy): domain Eukaryota; kingdom Fungi; phylum Basidiomycota; class Agaricomycetes; order Sistotremastrales; family Sistotremastraceae; genus Sertulicium; species Sertulicium niveocremeum. Next base: position 199,970 of record KV419435.1, read on the forward strand.
CTCTATACCGTCTATACGAAATTATCGGTTAGTTCCAAACACTGTTTCAGTGCGGGCCTTTGGTTAGTTATGACTGATTTATAGGCGTGGGTGAGAACACCCCTGAAGCGTATCGTGTCAACGGACAGAAAATCGATCGCACTCTCCAGATGAAGCACGGAGACAAGGCTCGCTCGTTCCGGTTGGACAATGTCTCTAATTCTAGCCCGACCAAAGTAAGCCGGTAGCATTTGATTACTAGTTTATGAATCTCACTGCAAGAGAAGGCTGAGTTTCAAGCTCTGACGGAGGCACGAAAACAAGGCGGTGTCAAGATGCCAACGAAGAGAGAACTCCGCGAGAAAGCTGAACAACTGAAAGAGTGGCACATCGAAATCGCTGAGCCAGCCCAGGTGTGCTATTTTTGGCTTGTGGATCTGTAGCTAGCCAACAGCTTTTCAAGCAGGCATCCCCCATCCTACCAGCGGCTCCGCCGGCCAAGACATCAACCAAGCCAAATGACCCACGTACTCGCACTGTTGTGAAAAAGAAGAAAATAATCATGGCGCCGTTCAGTGCTTCGAGAAAGCAGCCTCGATAAAACCTTGCTTTGGATCAATCGCGCTCTAGGATCTGGGTCCCAGTTTGTATACTTAGGCTCGCAGCAGTCCTCCTTCCGTGCTACAGATTCATTCAAATTAATTGACTATCACCTCATCTTGATTCTTATACTAATCCTCTTGTTGCCCATTCGTGTGTATTATATACTTTATGTTTCTTTCTTGCTTCTAGTATTTGTAGTATAGTCTCTGTGAGATCGATTCTGGGAATAAAGTTCCCACGTGGAACCGGGGATGGACTCCCCGATCGGTAGGGAAATCCTCCCTACGAGACCAGTAGGATTTTTAGGAACTCTTCTCCCGTATAAATCACCATACTCCCCGGTCTCGAGTAGGCACAGGTCCGCTATTACATTTGCGTTTGTATTCAATTTATTTGTAATGAAAGATAAAGAATGCAGTTTATTCTGAAGCATGCAAATACAAAATAGACTACTGTAGTAATCATACGAAAATGGCACCCCAACGCTTCACTCGTCGTTTTTTTGCTATCCACTATGCTGCTCCTGGCCCTCTGTAATTCCCTATTATCCATGCTATCATTTTTGTATGCGCGGCGAATCTGAAAAGAATGCGGATTATTAGAGCGGGATTTTTTGACAGCGATGAGTACTTACCGACATCCGGTATTAGGCGATGATGACCACTGGCACAGGATTGCATGTCAGTAGGTACGAGGAGAGAGGTAACAAAGAAGAAAAACGCACTCATTCTCTCGCTGTCATCACCACCCTTTGGCCGCACTGACTCTGGATGCTAACTCCACAAGCCCATCGGTCATCGCGTTCGGTCTTGGTCTTGAGTTTTCGGGGCGGGTTCTCGCGTTTTCATGGGCGTCGAGACTGACAGGGGAGCTGGGGGAGGAAGGACGAGGGGAGTACACGGTGGGAGAGATGATGGTTGAGAGGAAGGAGGGATTGAAGTCCGATGACGCGGATCGTCCGATTTGAGCCCGACTTCAGGGCCAGCTCGTATTTGACTTGACAAATTTACTTCGATCTGCGCGAATCCTTGCGAATCCTTCCGGTTCCTTCACTTTGCGCTCTCTTCAGCTCCACTTCTGACACGCGAGAGTTCCCGGGGATCGGGGAATGTGGTTGGACCTCCTGAAAAGTGGGAACTAAAGTCCCGCGGCTCTTTTCACAGTGAGTGATTCTAAGTACTCTGTTCTCTCGTCATCTCTATTTGGCAGTCATGAACTAGACTTGAAGTTGAGTCACCGCGAGAATCAGAGAACTGGGTGTGGACATTCCCGGACTCACGTTTCATTTGCCTTGACCCTGAAGCCCTAGCTAGGCTTCGCATGAACTACTGATCGATAGCTAGATTTACCGACAAGAATATTTAAAATGCAAGGAAATTTGCGTTTAGAGTCCGATTGGACTGCGCACTTCTCTGCTGTGTCAATGGGTGTATTGAGGTTAATGCATTAATGAGGTATAAGTAGAAGTTCAGCGTAGCAATGGCATGAGGAGTCTAATACAAGACTGGTCAGTACGTCAGTAAGTGTTACTTGGAATAGATGAGGTTATTAGGTTAGTATTTTAATGTAGGTATAGTGTAATGGGCGAGAAGCTACTTGGTACCTGAAACTACTTTCCATGTATAAGTACACTGTATCTCGCCTCTGCTAAGAGTCTGCTTGCGCTTAGGAGTGAGGATTAACATAGTTCAGTGAAGCCAAAAACCCAAACAAGACGGAAGAAAGCAAGATGAAAATGTTGCAAAGTATCTATGTCGAACGACTCACCTAGGATCCCGAGGTCCTGGCACATATATATTATCGTCAGAGCCATACCGAGAGGCTTGGGGAAAGCCGGACGTACCAATCAATGGTGCCATTAGTGTTACCAAGACGAAGTGAACTCCTTAGTTCGAGACTGAGCCTGGGACTGGCGGCTCAACACACCTGCCTTCCGTAATAAAGTGCATGTATGCCATTTGCCAATGGAACCAACCGGTCACAACATCTCGACTAAACAAAATATTACAAGCATCGAACTATTGCAGACAGAAGAAAACTCTACAAAGAGGGGCTCCCATAACCGATATCGTCGACGGGCAGGCGGAAGTAAACCAACACGACCGTATGATCCTGAGCATTGTTGATCGTATGGCGATAGCCTCATATTTGAGACTAAGAAAATTCAAAAATCTCCTAGATCAATCTCGATCTCGGATACTTTAGCTTCAAAGGCAGATAGTTTGGGTTTTGAGGAAGATCCAAGATTTGAGGGCAGAGGTGATGCTGTAGCAGATAAACCAGACGGAGGTAACGGCGAAACTGAGCCAGGTGTCGGAGTTCCAAGTCCAGGAGTGCCAGGTCTGAATGCGGGGATAGAGCAGGAGGTATGCAGGTAGAGAGCTCAAGACAAGATCTTAATAGAGGGAAGAAATTACAGACCTTGATCGTGCATGGACAAGTTTGGGAAGAGTTTTGACTCTGGCACTAGCATCGTACGTGGGCGATGACGTCCCGCTTGCCAAACCAGCAGCTAGTGCCTTGCGTTCACGTTTCTTCCTTTCGGCCTCGGCACTTTCTATTCGCCTCATTGCTTCGAGGTTGGCTTTGCGGTTGCGCTCATTGACGATGGCCATCCTATCGGCCTCTTCGTTGACTCGTCCACGTGCATCGTGGTCGCCAGATTCCAATGCTTGCATCTCTTGGTCTAGTCGATGCACTTCATCCATATCTTTGCGTTTGAGCGCGAGATTCCGCGTGAGTTGGAGTCGAGATTTGACAATCGCTGATTGCACGCCGCTGCTCCTGTTGTTGTGTGGATTCAGCTGCCTCTTCTTCTCCAACATTAGGGCAAAATCAGCCTGAAACACATCAGCATCGCATTCTCCTACGGATAGAAGCATTTACCTCGGATAGCGATTGTTCTGATAATTTCTGGATTTGAGCATGCTTCTTCTCGAGCTGTCTCTTCGTGGGAGGAGGGAGCTTCTCATAGTCAAGAGTCTTGAGGTAGCGATCATACTCGCGCTGTTAAAGGCAAAAACGTTTGCCAAGATGATAGGTATGCGCCACGATAAGTGCACACCTGTGGCACACGCGAATTTGATATCTTGTCCATGGTGAAGAGCCTGACCGATTTCCCATGCTTGAGTTCCAATAGTTGGTTGACGAGTTTGTCGTTGACTTTGTACGGCTTGACAAGATCGGGACCAACATCTGTTTGTCTGACTCAAGTCACTGATCACCAAATCAGGCCCGCAGGACGTACTAGTTATTTCACATAGACGATAGACAGACTCGTTCTGGTCGGTACCTATGAGATATCGAACAAAAGCTCCTGTGACACATCGGTTAGGGAGGTTCATTTGACCGTATGCGAACTATTCATACCCTTCACGAAGTCTTCGAACCAAGGATTTTCCGTCTGTTTGAGAATAGTATCACGGGAGAGAGTGATGTTCCACATGTCGTCAATGGTAATCTTGGCCTCCTTCTTCTGGTTATCGGTCGACTCGCGTTCCTTTGCTTCTCGTTGTTCATCTCTGTTTATCTCGCCATCTTCATCTGAAGATATTTCCATGTTACTCGGGGATGAGTCTCGGTCTTGTTTCGGCGACGTCGGTCGATCTTTATCGGCCTGGGACAATGTAAGCAAAGAAAAGACACGAAGTTAGCGCGAGCTGTACTTTCTTGCGTTCATCCTTCGCTTTGCGTTTCGCCTTCAGCTCGTTGAGCTTTTCGATCTTCGTTTTAGTCGCTCCACGGATGGTATGTTTCCCTAACAGAGAGAGGACGTCATTTGATTGTGAATGTCGTGTGAGCAGGTACTGGACCTACGCTTTGCTGCTGAGGCAACGCTCGGCTCTCCGTTGGATTCGGCACCTCCACCTTGAGCCTTCAACATTGACGACAGATTTCGTGCATCCACGATCCTTTGTTGCTCTTCCAACCGTTGGGCAATGAGCTCTTCACGTTCAATCTCAGTCATCTCCATGATTCTGTCAACGTGTGAACGAGTCAGTGGGCGAACGAGTAAGAGTCAAACGCAAGTGGGTTAGGGGAAAGAGGAAGAGTAAACGCAACCAAGAAAACAGTAAATAAAGAAGATTATAACAAAGCATCGACCAAGAAAGGGAATAAAAAGAACGAAAATCGGACCTTTGTCGATCTGCCTCGTCAATATATTTCCCTTCCAGTGGATATTTCTCCACTGGTCCCTCTTCGCTCTCTGGGTCTTCGTCCGAGTCGCTCTCAACATTGACGCTGCTAGAAGTTATTTCAGATATATTGTGACGAACATAAAGGCGGCAGCCTTACTCTCGCTTATGCCGTTTTGATGACGGCTTTGATTCTCCTGAGGGTCTTCGTCTTTTTCGTGGCTTCTCGCTGGTGTCGACGAGAGCCATCAACTCGTCTGTCAGCTCGCCATCGGATTGATTGTCAGACATTTGGTGTGATGAAGAAGAACAAGAGAATGTGGCACGTTGGCAACCTTGCGCAAGACAGTTATCACGGCGTCACGGTCACATTTGTCACATCACTCCTGATCGCAATCATGAAAAGATCCCGCATGTTCCGAGTAAGGATATATAGGAGTGCTATATTGTACAGATAATATAAGGTACCAATAACCAGATATTCGAACAGACAACATTTTGAGAGACGGCGGAGATGGAGAAAATTGGACAGCAAAATAGAAAGAAATATAGAAAAAACCACAAAGATATCGGAGTGTTCCACAGTACGCTCAGCTGAGATGCCCATGCCCTTCCCGATCTATTCCGTTCCCACTGGAAATGGGTATGGGTAAGGGTGGGGGAGCAGGAGAAACATATCCATTCAAAGAGGAAAGAGTAGGCATTGTTGACGCCGAGGACGCCGATCCGGTTCCATTAATTATCGAAGCAGGAGGTGGAAGAGGGGTTGATCCCCCAGAACCAGGAGGACCTAGAGGAACTCCTAATTTTGAGATGGGTGATAAGGTCCTTTTAGAACGACCTGAGGAAGTATGGTGTGAATGTGAGTGGGGGTGCTGGAGGGGATGAGTGTGGGAAGAAGGGCGAGGAGGAGATGCCTGTTGTGAGCGCGATCCATAGGCGCCGTGCTGAGGTAGGCCGTATGATCCAACGCCGGACGAGAGCGAAGGGGGCGGAGGGAGATTCATGGGCGGACTAGGTTGGACCCGCCGGTGTAATGGAGGAGATGGAAGGCGTTGGATGGAAGATACTAGTTGAATGCCTTGAGCACCTGCTTGCTGTGCACGAAGTTGAGCATTTGTTGGACCCAAGCCATACAAGAGACCCGGACCAGGATTGGAATTCTCCGGTCGCCTATGCACGTCGTGCCAAGGAGGCGTCCATTCTCTCGGGCTCCCAGTAGACATCATAGAAAATGATGTATGATTCAAGCGGTCGTGAGCTTGGGATCCTGATGGCGGAGGAGGTAACGATCCGGAGTGTGGAGGATGATGCGAAGAAACCGGTCTCCCTCGCTCTCTTGCTAACTCAAGCGGTGGATGCTCGTCTTTCCAGTACCCATTGGGATGAGGCGGAGGATTCACGTCCATCGAAGAACTGGGATGGTGGTGGTGATGGTGGTGATGCAAATGACTATGTCGGTGATGATGATGATGCGCCTGACTCTGACTCTGCGCAACTGAGGGCTGGATTTGGGAATGTGATGACGCCCCATTGCTCGTAATTCCAGAATGCTGATGAGCATGGGGGTGAGGATGTGGCGGGTGAGAGTGTGTATGGGTGTGCGATCGATGACTGCCTTCGGCCATCTGCTGCTGCTGTTGCTGCAGAATTAGCCGTTGTTCTCTTTCTCTCTCATATTCTCGCTCTCGCTCTCTATCTCTATCGCGGTCGCGGTCACGATCACGAACCCTTGGCCTGTCATCTTCATGTGGTTCACGCTTCCTCGTGTCACCCCGCCCGTTCTCCATTCCCGATTTCCCCTGACGTTGAGGGGGCCACATATGCATATTAGGTGGGGGTGGTGAAGGCGTTCGTCTCTGACCAGGATGTAGAACATGTTGAGAAGGGTGGCCCTCATGCGACGGATGATAAGGTATAGCTCCTTGCATCTGATGTCCCATCTGCACTGGTGTCGGAGCAATGTTTCTGGTCGTGGAAGGGTAGGAGCCACGAGGTGGAGGGGGTAGCGCTGGGGGCGGAGGAAGATTTTGCTGCGTGGAACCGCGCCAACTCGGTCCCTTGTCACCGAACACAGTGCTATTGCCGTATGCATCGACAAACGATGGTCCTGCGTAATGCGGCCTGTGTCCAAGACCATGATCATTGGGGTGTGAATGCCATCGTCGTGATGGGAATATCATATCGAAGTCTTGGTTAATGTCGGCGGGAGTGAGCTGTTTAAGCTTTGGTTGCAGATGAGGAGGATGAACTCTCATGTTGGGATCGCGGAGTGCGTCGACGGGAACACCGTATTTGTTTTTCGTTTTAATGATCTGTCTGAGGGTCGGCGGTAGAGGAAGTGCATGCGTGATAAGAGGTGGATTTGGGATGTTTCGAGCTGTAATGGAAATCTGTTCGACGCTATGTCTTCAAAGGACAAGACGAACAACTCACAAGGAAGGGGACGTTCAACTAGACGTCGCTCACGTTCGAGACGGCGGCGTTTTCGGTTGGTATCTGCCATCATTTCGGATTGGAGCTCGTCACGCTCGTGCTGAATTGAAATTAGTACCGGATCGCGCCAGGGATAAGACCCATACCTTCCACCAAGCCAGAATACCATTCCCGTCCACTCTCCTTTTCAGTTCAACTGCTTCCTCCTCATATTTTCTCTTCTTGTCCGCAAGCTCTTTCCTTCGTTCTCTCCGCTTCTCAAGTTCATTCTGCAGATGGATCATCTCCGGATGAATGTTCTTCAGCACGAGTTCCTCTTCCACTTGAAGATCTTCCATCTTCTCCAAGTAAAGCCGTTCTCGTAGTTCAGCGAACTTAATCTCGATGGCCGTAAGGACGTCCAATGCCTCAGCTCGGTGTGCGGATGAAAGATCATGCTCAGTTTCGGCGTCCACCTCCTGGTCAGGCTCTTGCTCGTGATCGACCTCAGCTTCTTGCTCTGGATCAGCATCCTGGTCCATCTCAGCGTCCAATTCTTGATCTGGATCTCTCTCAGAGTTGTCATCGATCTCCACGTCGGGATCACCATCCAGTTCACCGTCCATGTCGACGTCGCCATCTATAATCTTGGGAGGATGGGAGTGGATGCCTGAGGAGTCCGGCTCGGGTGAAGAGAGGGGTGATTTGGGGATAGTTGGTGGGATGGGCAAGGGTAGGATTGCTTGATCGTCTGGGGTGGGTGGTCGACTGCGATCAAGAGAGGACGAGCCATCGGCTTCCTGGTCGTCTTCTCCATCGTCATCTTCTGCCTCTTCTGCGTCTGCTACGACGCCGTGTTCTGTGCCCGCTTCGGTAGCGTGTTCGTCTTCCTCGTCCTCGGTGGCGTCCTCTTCTTCAGGTTCATCGTCGCCATTCACTGGATGGGTGATTGGCGTCGGCAGTAGACCATTCTTAGAGCCAGAATGAGAGAGCGAGGTAGATATCGGACGCGTATAAGGGGCTGCAGAATTGAGCCATCAGTAGGCCACTGCAGCTGAGAAAGTCTGAACATACACTTGGTTTCGAGAGCGAATGCCTCGTCTTCTTCGTCCTCTTCTTCAGGCTCTTCTTCTTCCTCTTCTTCCTCATTGAAAGCAGGCTCGGAAGCAGTTCCGTTCTTCGCATGCGTCCCCGCTGGCTTGGACGAGGAGGGAGCATGATTAGCAGTACCTTCTTTCGTACGCTTTTTATAAGCCCAACCCCACATTGGCTCCGGCAATAGACTACCTTTCTTCCGATGGGCCCTAGAACGACTTCTCGTGGTCGAGTCGTCGTCGGCCTTGTCATCCTGGTTTTCCTCATCTTCGTCTTCGTCTTCCTCCTCCTCCTCTTCGCCCTGCTCGAGAGGTGCTGATTCCGGGGCCTTTTGTTCTGTTTCATCGTCTTCGCTCAGCTCGGAGAGTTCTGACTCGGAGTCGAGCCCTGCTTTTGAGAGTCTTGGTAGGAGGCGGGGCATGGCGGGGCGAGTGGCAATTGGGACGATCTGTTTTGGGGGAGACGGCCGAGACAGCGGTGATGGCGATGGCGATGGCGAAGGCGAAGGCTCTGTGAGGGGCGAGGCCATAGCAGAGCTGAAGATCAGATGCAATGAGCCAGGTCGTCTTGGGGGTGCATTGTGATCGTCCTCACTGACCTTGGATGTCGTCAAACGCGTCTGAGAGCTCCGTGCACTGTAAAACTCGGGGTGAAGTGACCAAACCAATTGACGGTGGGAGGGACGTAGACCGACGCTTGACGTCGTGCGCCTGTGGGCAGGGAAGGACTAGGACGCTTTACCCTCAAGAAAGAGTCGTGACGGCGTGACGGTGACGAATTCTGTCACGAGGCATTTCCGAAACGTCCGACCATCCGACTCCGACATATCATGATCATCTTCTTCCGTGCCACGACTTGCTCGCTGAGTGCGAGCCCATATTCGAGTGCATCTCTGAGGCTCAAAAAATCCTTTGTTTTAATCAAGTCTTTTGGGAATAATTTATTGCGCAATTTCCACTCATTTCCGACTATTGACTTCGCTTATCCGAGCTGCATTTTGATCGTCTCTACTTCGGGCGTTCTGAGCCATGGGAACACACAACCTGAATCAAGGATGTCTCTTGGTTCTCTTCTCGATTGAGGCTATAGAGGCATAACAGACGAAGTGAAACCAAATGCCGAGTGTTCCTCCGTCTGAATCCGATAAGGCTCAGTCACTTCGCCCATTCTGCAGATCTGCAATAGGGCATTCGAAACGAACCTGGGCTGTTTAGCGATCCCTCAGGCTACCATGCTATGACACTGGAATGATTGGACTGATGCCATTGATCGATTAATGTCGAAGTCAGTTACATATACATAAGTGAGACCTAAAGGGATATACTACGAGGAGGCGAAGAAATCCGGAAGAATATCAGAACAAGTAACGCGCCAGGCGATGCTATGTCTGCTCTGCCACGACCACCTTCTTCCGCTCAGCCTTAGGCTTGTTTTCACCGGCCCTCGTGTGCTTCCTCCGTCTGTCTTCCTTGACCTTCCGGGCATCCACCATCGTACGCTTAAGCGTGTCAGCATTGTGGACAGCCTTTGGCAAATGTCGACTCCTTCGACACAAATGAACAAACAGCACTCAAACGTCAATGGAAAGGCAACATACCTCGAGATTCTGCCAATAGCTTTGTCAGATTTCCATCGTTCTTTCAAGGCGTCCCTGTATTCCATCGCTGCCTTCTCTCTTGTATCAATGATACCCAGTTTCTCATTCGCCTTCGCCTTCCATATTCTGACATTACCGTCATCGCTTCCACTCAAGACATATCGTGCATCGGCTGTGAACGCCGTCGATAAAACCCTGTTCAAGAATTAAATCATCAACAGCAATGAGATAGCAGAAAAAATGCTACCTTTGCATACGTTTCGTATGATAAACTTCAGGTTGTTTACCGACACCTTCTTTCCATATTCGGACCGTCCGGTCCCAGCCTCCACTGACGAATTCTAATCCAGTAGGACTCCAATCGCAGCTTATCACAGCTGAGACGTGAGCTTTATATATCTGTGTTGGTGATTGCAAGGACCGGATGTCGAACGTGTAAAGGTTGTGGTCTTCGGATGCAAGGAGAATAGAGGTAGGGAAAGTCGGTGACCAAGCCAAGTCATTGGATCGCATCTAATATGGATTAGATCGACGGCCAACGCGAAAATGCAATTTATAACAACGAACCTGCATTACCAGTCGACGCTCAGCTTTTCCTGTCCGAATGTCATACAGTGTAAAAGTTCGATCACTTCCGATAGACGCCAGTACTGAAGGTTCTGATTGGTTAAATCGGATCCCTGTTACTGTCTCGGTAGAAGTCGAGAACGTCAGGTCGGATACTGGGGTGCTTCTAATATACTGGTCAGCCCCTATCCGAGCGATGCAAGAAAAGGGTAACGAACTTGGTTTCGTCCCATATCTGAACGACATTTGATGCTGTCGCAAACAGAGGTTCTTGAGCGTGATGATCTATCCCACTTGTGGATGATGTATAAGTTCCTCGTCAGCCTGTGCGTGAAGTTAGCGACATACCTGAAAGCTGCTTTCCCAGGAAACACGGCCAGCGGTTTTCTCTGGGGCGACCAATGTGATCAGCAAATGCGGGCGAAAAGATTCGATTGCATGGACTCACGTCTGTGATAGGATCTTTGGTGGAACTTCCCTCACCACTCTCCAATGCTGATCGTACATCCCATAACTTGACATTCCGGTCGACACCACAACTTAATAACCGATCTTCATCCGCAAAACATAGGGCAGAGACTTTGCCTTTGTGAGCATTGGGAAACCGTACGAGTTGTTGTCGCAAAGGAAGGTCGTGCAGGATAATTTCTGAAGAAAAAGCGTCAGAGCCTCATTCTTGCACGACTGGATGGGAAGTAGCTGGAAGGGATGAATGATGAGACACTGACCTCCATCCCAACTTGCACTGGCAATCACGCCCAATCTCTTCGGTCTCCGTACAATGCACTCAACTCCCTCAATGTGGCCTTCCAACGCCGCTACAAATGGTTTTGCGAACATTCGTTCCATTTTCACAGCATTCAGTGCGCGCATTCTCTCTCTTGCTCGCGCAAATGGGTGCATGTGAGGGCTCAGGTTACGGGATATCGGTGTGGGATCGCCAGGGCGTTGAGGTAAATGGGAGGATGTTGCATGTTGAAGAACAGATATTTTCTAAGAGAATAGTAATATTAGGACAAATGGAGCCAATGCCACATTTATGAGCATACCACCATCGTATTGAGAAGTTAATGGTTGACGGACAGGGCCTGGATGAACCGAGAAGAGGCTTATGGCGTTTCAGCCCCAGAAACAACTTGAAAACGACGTCGCTGAGTGTTGCGCCGTTGATGTGAGCAGCTGAAACAGATTATTGGAAGCAGCTAAATGAGTTTGAAAGCCTCGAAAGCTGATGCGCGCCGTAGTTGTCTATAGGATGGACAAGATCTGCGTGTCCTGGCGGTTGCTCAAAAAAATCGTGTGTACGGAGTTACCGCATAAAGCAATGGCCTCCGTAGCCGACAGTAGGCAGGGTCTGAATTTAAGAGCTGACTAAGCATCTCCCTGCTTGACCACCCCCACCTGAGGCCCTCAGGCTTCAATACGGAATCGATCTTAAATCGTCGCAAAACATCTGTCAAGTATGTGCAGGAGGAGCTGGGTTTGAATTAGAACCTACAAATATCTATGTAGTCCATGGCTTTCTCGGGCCATGAAAGTGACAGCCGCCCCGCAGCGTCGGTAATTACATGTACTGTATAATGGGATGGGATGAACATTGGGAGCGATGTTTGCAACGTCAGCTGTATCGAGTGACACTGATTCGGCTCATAGTGCCCTCACTACTTCTTCGGCTGATGCGACTCAATTAATAAATCGAAACATCGGAATTTGTACTGCTATAGGCTACGTATAGCATCCCGACGGAGCAGTTGCATATGCTTGACTATTAGCATCAACAAAACTTTACAATTGGCACTAATGTCACTCAGTAACGACACCGCTTTTTTTGTCAAATTAACGAACCAACATGACCACAGACAAATCTACGACAACCAAGAACAAAGAAAGCCGGTAGCGCTTAGGCAGCAGACCCCGAATCTGCATTGAGTATCTTCTCGTTCGTAGCGGGTCTCGCAAATATCTTGTGAATGGTGTTCCAACCTGCTTTGAGAATATTGTTGAGGCTGGAAAGGACATGGAAATGGGAAGCAGGATGTGGAGATGGAGGATTCACAGTCGGAGCTGCCGGAGCTGAGGGAACAGGCGCGAGTGCAAGAGCAGCTTGACGTTCTTCTCTTTCTATATTTGAAGATATTAGTAAATTGACATGGAAGAATAACAAGGATCTCACCGTCGAGTATCCCCAGATATTTTGTTGCCCGTTGACGGGTCTTATCGCTGGTCTCACCTCGATCATCCCGAAGTTCATCGCTGGTCTCACCTCGATAATCCCGAAGCTCATCTTCTCGTTTGTGGGTACACAGCTCGTAGAAATGGCGGGCAGGTTGTGAATCAAATGGTTGGTCCAAAGGCACACAATCCATTAAGAAATCACTATATTTCCTCCAATTCCACCGTTTTGGTTTTTGGCGAGTCACAAGGTCATAGAGCGAAGTTAAAGCTGATCCCAAAGGAAGAGAGATATCCTTCTCCTTTAGTGCAGCGAAAATATCAAGAATCGACAAGTCACCGTTCACTTCTTTTAGCGCGGGAGCTAACGGAAGAATTTGAACGATTAGGCCGGAGAGGTCGGTGGAGGTTTGCTGGGAAACATAAGAGAAGAAGGGTTTAATGCTGAACCAATCCAACAGATTGCTTTTCAGGAAAGATGCGAGAATATCGAGATGGTCCTTCTGAGGGATTCGATCAAACCCGTCGAGGGTGTTTGTGAGTAGGAGATAATTGCAGTGATTAACTGCTTGTAAGAATCCTTTTTTATCTTCGGACAAACGATCCTGCATCGGAGTATAGTAGGTGAGCTTATACAGCAATTGGTCAATGGCGGGCTTTTCCATGTTCGAAAGCGCTGCCACATAAAAGTCAGTATAAGAAGAAGATCACAAATAAACACACACGGGCAAAGCTATCCCGCAGACGCTTTATATACTCATTGGCACGCTGACGAACCTCGGAAGTCACTGCGCGCCCTTCAAACGGTGCTTTGAGATTGGAGGGGTTACTGAAGAAGAGGAGAGGGGAGGTGATATTCGACAGCTTATCGAATACCCCACGACCGAGATAATACAGCAATGCGCTTTGCGAGGCGGGCAGGATCGGATTTCGGAGGGCAAGAGAGAATAGAGAAGACAAGTCAAGATTGTAAGGAACGGAGAAGTAGGGTGGAAGTGAAGGAAGTGAGGGAAGTGAGGGATCAGGGATTGAAAGCTCAACGAGGAACCCCAGAATGGCCGGAGTGTCTACTCCCGACAAATCCGAAAGGAAGCCGGTCATATAGTCCAAAAGCGTCTGAGCACTCATTCCTTTCACCATTGTCGAGACAGAAGAGGCGATGAGATTCCAACCTGGCGAAGCTCGAAAGAACTCCTTGAGAAGGGAAATTCGATCGTCGTCGCTAAAGTAGCCAGCTTCGGCAAACGATCCGCACTGTCTGACGGCTTCTTCGAAGATTTCGAATTGGGTTGAGGATCTCATTGTCGGATCATATGACGTCACGATCTCAATGACGCAGTTCGTGAATGCTGCCTGAGGTTCGTCGCTCCATTTTAGTTCGTTGTTGAATTGCCGGAAGTAAGTCAGAAGCGCCGTGGATCGGAAGGATGAGGTACTGGGGGAATAAAGATACAACTCCTTGAACTGCGGCATACACAACCAAAGAAAGTCATCGTCAGACTTCTCTTTCCGTTTCTGTTTTGTGATCCAATCCCAAAAATGCTCAGCCTGAGGAGTAAGTGTCGCCTGCACTCGCAATGAAGCGCCGGTCCCTGAGAATCGTTCGTGGATGGCCTTGAATATAGGAAAGGCAGGGGCTCCGGCGATGCACCATGGGATGAATGAGAATGAGGGGACCACTTTGTCGAGAAGCTCCGTCTCCGATGCGTTGGTCACCAGCAGCCCGTAGACTTTCAGTGTCTCCATGGTGACCTCATACTGATACCACCGGATGGACGCTGCCTTGTCCATCTCTTGGACCTGGAACCGCGGCTCCCAGTCTGGCACTCGCTCTTCCTTTTGCTCCCGAGTTCTCCAACTTGGCTGCACCACTGAAACCAAGAGCTTCCATGTACGGCCTAACTCGCCGCTCAACGGACCCTGGAACGGCGAATCCTCGTGAGCCAATGCATGCCTTGTCGTCCACAAAATGAACACAACAATGACAAAGCACATGATTGCGAGCAGCGTGCCAGCGACGAATAAAATCTCTCTCTGCTTTTGACTCCCATACAACCCAGTGCTGAAAACTTGCAGGACAAATCCAACCAGAAAGAATCCAATTGACAGGCTCAGGAATCCGACGAGGTATCCACCCTGCGAAAATAGCAGTGACTCGGCCTGAACACTTTGTCGTACCACCGCGAGCGTTTGCTCGATGGGGCTCCCACTCTTTGGTGTAGTCGCCAATGCGCCGGCCCACTGGTTCGCCAGCATGCCCATCAAACCATTCACCATCTATGCGTTCTTGGTCAACATCCTTCTATACCTGCATAGGAAAAACACTTGCCCCGCACATCAGCGACAGGATGTAGAACAATAGAGAAAGCAGGAAAAGCGCTGATTGCATAGGTGGCTGTAGAATAGCTGGGGAAGTGGAAGTTGAGGAGCTTGGTAGCAGACTTTGGATCGCCTGCACGGTGAAACCAGTCACGATGGCAAGGAAAATGGCGAGCTGAGTCCGGCAAGTCAGAATGAGTCCGGCAAGTCAGAATGAGTCCGGCAAGTCAGAATGAGTCCGGCAATTAGAATCATTTACTTACAATGATGAAAGACGAGTCACTCGACGACAGCCACTTTTTAGTTCTCTTATTGATCTGCACGATTGCTTCCTTTCGTAGGGCAACCCATGCTTGTATATTGAACAGTGTCGTCACCGTGTACGCCCTGCTGTCTGCGATTCGCTAAGTATGTAGTCCAGCCATTGTCACTGCAGTGACGAACCTTTGACAGCCTCCAACGCCAACGTCTCCAGCTTTTGACCGTGCTCTGTGCGCAAAGCCTCTAGCTTCTGGCCATGCTCTTCGCGGTGTTGGTCTATCTTTTTGGCAAGATCCGCCATCCCAGATTCCGTCGCTTTATTTTGTGCCTGCATCAGCTGCACAAGCTGCGCTAGATAATTGTTGTCCTCGGACATAATGCGGGTTGTGAAAGACAATCGTTCGTCAGCGTTGTGAGGGTAGTCGAGGGGTGGATTACCGACGACAAGATGGGGATTTGAATACGAATGAAGGGAAAGTGGCGAGACGGGGTCGAATGAAGTTGCAATCGACGTTACAACAGGTTGCGGGACTCGCACATGTAGTGTGGCCCGTTACGTGTTTCGCATATCTAGCGCTGGGGAATAGAGGAGCAAATATTCGACCAATAAGAATCATCTGAACTGAATGCTCAGGGAGCGTCAGAATTGCCGTCCGATCGCTGCGTCAGACAGCCTGCGAGAGTTACCATCGCCACGAGGTATGGTTCAGGCAGCGAGTGACACATTCCCTAATCCTGTCTTATCAAGTGGGATGTAATGGAGAAAGAAGAGGCGCCTTACGAGAACGGCTTGTTTAATAGTGATTGAACTAGGAACGACCGTTCATAGAGAGGCACGATACGGTAAATGCCCTGGCATTGCGGTCACTGTCATCGCTATGAGTTCGGCTCCAGTCCACTGTTCGTATATTTCCTAGTGCAGTCAGGCCATCAGGTACTCGCACACAGTGGCACAATCGTACGGCGTACGTACGGATGTCCTTAATGTCGAGGGGAGAACCTAAAGGAGGCATACTGTCTGAGGGTGTATCGGCTGTGCCTTGAGTTGACTTGATTCTATCACCGGATACCTCGCTGCTGCTGGATATGATCCAAGACAACTGGACGCTGGACGCGACTCGGCTGGTGCGTATAAGTAGGCACTGCACAGGCGTGTCACAAAACCGTCACAACTTGACGCAGCTCATCACTGAGCAGTAACAATGATCAGTAAAGAAAGAAAGAAGAAAGAAGAAACTCGAGAAAGGAACGAAAGGGTGCTGCTAGTATTCAATATGTAGGCTGGCCGGGGGACACATGATTGTCATGAGATAGATATATTGGCTGATGAGTAGAAAGCATCGCTAACAACTGCATAGAGTTGTCATATACAAGACCGGGTACAAAGGGTACATACAATATCAGCAATAACACAAAGGAAGTCGCAATTGTTGCAGTGAGAGTCGTGGTGCTAGTCGGAGGCCGGCCTGTATTGACGAACGAATCGAACTTCTCTCAGCCCAAGCGCAGGAGCAACATGGTTATCACTAACTGACCTGCTCACCACAACTATACAACCCACTGCCCAAGTGTCCGCAGCGGCAGTGAGCACTCAGTGAGCGGCGGTGCTTGTGGTACATACTCGTGATCCTGCGGACGTGGCGATCTGCCCCGGCACCATCCAATGGTAGCTACCTCCGCGCGGCACCGTCGGAGGGGACGTTGAGAGTGTCGGATAAGATGCTGGAGTGCTTCGAATATACTTGCCATCCCCTATGCGTGCGATGTACCAGGAGGAGGACCAGACTTGGTGTCTTAATCTTGATGGTCGATCCACTTGTAGTTGATATATAAGATCCTCGTCGGCCTTTGTATGAAGCGAGCGACCTGAAGGCCGTTCTCGCTGTGGCCAGCAATGTGGATCAAAAAAGTGATCGTGGACAAATTCATTCAATGGACTCACGTCTGTGATAGTATCTTTGGCAGAACTCCCCTCACCACTCCCCAATGCCGATCGTACATGGCATAACTTGACATTCAGGTCGCCACCACAACTCAGTAACCGATCTTCATCCGCAAAACATAGGGCAAAGACTTTGCATTTGTGGGCATTGGAGAATTGTATGAGTTATTACCGTGAAGGAAGATCGTGCAGGATAGATCCTGAAGAAAAGGCGTCAACCCTTCATTTTTGTAGACTGGTTACTAATCATGGCGGATGGGAAGGAGGTAGAAGGGATGAATGGTGAGACACTGACTTCTATCCCAACTTGCACTAGCAATCACACCCACTCGACTCGGTCTCCGTACAATGCATTCAATCCCCTCAATGTGGCCTTCCAACGCCGCTACGAATGGCTTCGCAAACATTCGTTCCATCTTCACAGCATTCAGTACATGCATCTTCTCTCTTGCTCTTGCTCAATGTGAGGACTCAGAATACGAGATATCTATGCAGGGTCGCCAGGACGTTGAGGCAAATAGGAGGACGTTGCGTGTTGGAGAACTGAGACCAACGCTACCAAGGAAAGGATAATGTACAGACCACCATATGTGCCGCAGTATGTGGACGAAATATGGACCCTCAGACGAGAGAAAGTTAATGACCAGATATACTTGAGCTCGGCGCTCACCAGCAGAGCAGAAACACAACTTGAAAAAGTACAGTGTCAATTTTCTGGCTGTCACAAAGATAGTGACAGGTCAAGCCGAAGGAAAATATTGCAATGTATGGAGTGCTTGAGATGACTCGAATAATGGGTGATCTCAACGTGGAACAGAGATCTGGTATTGGAGCTGGTATTGGTCTCTGGGAAAGCGAGGTTTCAGAACCATTATCGGAGTTACGGGCTATCACCGTCATCCGATATCCGAAGCATCGGATCGGGACATCATTTTGTAATACCCAAGTGCTTGCCCAAGTGGCTGCACCAAAGTGCTCAAAGATATATAATCCAGAGTTCGACGCGATGGAACTCTCGCGTCTCGCCCTCGTGCACCTCTGCGAAATAGGAGGCTCTGTCCTTGCATGCAGTCTTCCACCCACCACACTTTCTCTTCGGCGAATGAATGACCCCACCCGCAGTCGTTTCATAAGGAGTTTCATGGGCTTATTGAAACCCCACATCAGAAGTTCTGCGCAGAAGAGAATTTTCACAATTCTCTGGTCATGGGCCGTTGAAGACCAAATGCCTTGCAATTTCCTCTCATCGATGAATTATGGTCCCATCCACCATCGAACTACCAGGTGATTGAACTGGGTCCCAATTAATGATCCAAGTGCTAGCCAGCCTTTTGAATTGGTTGAATCGAGGTGGCCGCTTGCCATGTCGAACTTTTGCGTAGACCGCGGGGCGCCATCGGAGTTGGCCGGGGTTCACGTCGGCCGGGCCTTACTCATCTGAAAAGATATCAGACCGACAACGCGCTCTCTCTTCCAACTATCTCATACCTTTGCGATGACTGCACGTCCAAGCAGAGCGGACACCGACGCTCAGTACCCAACAGTCGTACCCCTTGCCCTGACAGAACCTCGGGACCTTACCGAATCGATCAGTTTTTCAAAGAAACACCCATTCGCCGTCAAGATGGGGGGCCAAGCGGACATACATCTAGCCCAGTTGGATGGGCGATTGGTTGCTGTGAAAGTGATGAGACAAATAGAGGACAGAGGTGGCCGTGCCCTGAGTAAGGTGACTATCGATTACCATCGCCCAACAGTATCTTGACGAAGTATCCAGTTTAAACGGGAGATGCGGATATGGTATCAGTTGCAACATCCCAACATCCTGCCATTCTTTGGTTTCAGCTTCTTTCCAACCGGCTCCACCCATGGCAATCACGCAACCGAGTCCGTTCTGTCTCTTGTCTCTCCCTGGATGAAAAACGGCACTATCCTGGAATATATCAAGGCACACCATATCGAGGATCGGATTACACTGGTATAATCCCTCCCTACGCGTTGAATCTATCATTAATTTATGTAGCTTTCTGAAGTTACCCAGGGCCTTGCCTATCTCCATGAACAGGACGTAGTTCACGGTGATCTTAAAAGCGTATGTGCCCAACTCTCAACCTCAATGGTCACTGACTATCATTTCAGTCCAACATACTTGTGAACGACGATGGACATGCCGTCCTCGTTGATTTTGGCCTGACGAGACTGCTGCTGGACCCAACAGCTGTCAGTGTATCCTTCGACTCAGCCACCAATATCCGTGGTACAGCTCGCTATATGGCACCAGAGTTATTCCTCTCGGATTGCGACAATCCGAAACCCGACAAAGCCTCGGATATCTGGGCTTTCGCATGTGTAGTCCTAGTAGGTCGACCACTGCTTCGAATCAAAAACAGCTGCCCGAGTAGTTCCTAGGAAGTGATCGGAGAAACGATTCCGTATGCCAATTGCAAGAGTGATCCTCAGGTGATATATTGTATCATCTCTCAACGTCTGCCCTATCAAAGCATGGTCAATGGCACACGCAACCACCGGACAATCCCTACCGACCCGGATTACTCTGGACACAACAAAGTCCGATTCGAATCCCCGGGTTTATGGGAGATTTGTCTCCAGTCATGGAGCTTAGACCCCACTGCTAGACCAAGTGCTTTCAAGATATCCCGCATTCTGCAATCGCTCGCAAACGCGAAGGATAATCCTTGACATACTTCGACTAATTAGACGGAGCTATCAGCAGTGGTGCCACACTCCCCGATCCTATGTGTGTTAATTTTACAGCTCAAATATTCATGGCATCTTAGCGTTCGCTTTCACAGAAGCTGCTTTGTGAGCGCGACCAAAGCACTTGAGTCAGGCCGTCAACGTCCAGGATGTAATTCCCACACACACCCCAATGGATACCGAAGGTGTGCTTACAAGATGTTGGCCATACAGCTGTTTTGCTGTACGTGGCATTTGAGTTCAACAGCTGTAATTTTATTCCTATCTTACATGGGGGCGTATCCTTCAATCTAATAAATTTCTGTCTATGAGTTTTTCTTAGGAGAGGAGAAACATCATGAGCATACGAATCATTAGCTTGACGATGGGGGTGTGTTCGATACGCTACCGACTGCCGTATTCTCCACTGATTCCCATACATGCAGTTATTGCGTTCTGCGTGGAATTGAACTGTTTACTGAATCGGATGGCGACCGAATGAGCATTCCTAATGCTTCTCTTCGGCAACAATTCCGCGGATATGACAGGATCGTCGCTGGCTCTGGCGCCCTCTATCTGTGTGTCTGCGATGTCTTTCCAGTATTCAAAGGAGGAAGTATACCCGAATCCTCGAAACGTCTGCGCTCCGGATCCGAGTCTCTGTGTCTCATAGCTCCTCTGCTTTCACTTAACGTGGTTCACAACCTTTTTGAACTTGCTCGCAAGATGCGGAGGTCTCGAGACTGAGATATGCGCTCGTCACGCACTTTTGTGGGCATACTGTGGGCATACTACGGCGGCTATCATTTGGAGAGAGAGAGAGCTACATATTTCAGGCTGAGACTCCGGACGCTGGTGAATTACAAGAAGTAAAAGAGAACGACACGACCACTGGACGGATCACAACGGCAAAATGGAACAAGAACTTGGCTCTTACATCAACCATGACGAGGTCGAAGGGGAAAACAACTACAATTCTACGGACCCGATTCCATGGTGGTTCCAACGTGGGCAAGACGTGGTGCCTCGTTGATAGATCTGTCTTGGAGCCTGAGTATATATGTGTTTGTGAAAGGGCCTGGGTACTATACCTCAACGCTTGGTCTACATCATCAAGTGCCCTCTTCACTTCTTGAGCCGACGGGCGTAAATTCTCATCCATGTCAACACACTGGAGGCATAATTCCCATAAATTCGGATAACTCGCAAATTGCTTGGGTGGTCCATCTGGGAAGGGCCCGTAGGGCGGTTTCTTCTCAACCACCTTGATGATGACTCCCGGGTCCGCCGGGACGGTGTGATACGGGTTTAGTCCCGTCATAATCACCTGGAGATTTGAACGCCATCAGGAGGATGACAAACCTGCATCGCAAAATGTTCTCACCACTACAACACAACCGAGCGCCCAGATATCGACTGCGCGGGTGAGCGGCGGGGGCTTCTGTTGGTTGTCTGCAGTGTCTCTCGTTAGTGCTAGTGCCTGTTCTGGTGCCATCCAACGCGTAGTGCCACCTAGACCGTTGGTCTGGTTGAGTGAATGCGAGGTAAACCTTGAGTTGACATCGGCTAGCGCTGACATTCCGAAGTCTGTGATCATGGCTGTTCCATGGTCGGATACCAGAATGTTTTGCTGAGGGGCGTTCAATTGAATCACAGATGAGCGATGAGCTTCAGAATGGCGACTGACCGGTTTAAGATCCCTGTGGATAATTTTCAGTTCATGAAGGTAAACAAGTCCGGCTGCGATACCCGGAATCTATACAATCACATGAGACCCGCAATGATTGACTCGTTACGTCGATAAATGTCACACCATCTTCCATCGATTGGCCGATTTGTTGTCCCTGAGATAATCTTGTATGGTGCCGTTGTTCATCCAGGGCGATACCAAGCATAGGTACTTATTCTTATTCAACGCTGGGAAGAAGCTGAAGCCTAGGAAAGGGACGATATTGGGGTGCTTCAGCGCAGACCAGATTCGCCTTTCCCGACGGAGCTTCGCAGGATCAAATATGAACTGTGGGCTTGACTGAGTCTGTGCTGGAACAATGGTCCTTTCCACGACGGTATCAGACTCCGATGATTGCTGGTGGTAGAGTGGCAATAATAGTTAGCACTGCCGTAAACAACGGAATGCGAACCTACCAGATCAAAACTGTTCCCTACAACCCGTGCTTGCGATTGCTCCTCGGCTAGGTGACCGGGATGAGGGTCGGCTTCCTACAATAACAGAATGTTTCGGGGATGACTACCATGCGCTTTTGAAAAATCGGTTCAGTCTGTGTACCTTGATGTCCAGTTCCTAGAAAAGAAGTCGTGAAGGGGAAGGTCTCAAACATTGGACGAGGGGAGAGGTATTCAATGTACCTTTGTTAGCTCTTGCTTCTGTTCTTTCCCTATATTGAAGGACCTCAACAACTTCACGGCTACCGTCTTTTCTTGACCATGACTCGGATCCTTCAGTGTGGCCTGATAGACATCTGCTTGCCCTCCTGTCGTGAAAGCACGGTTTTCTGGGAACACGAGCAGGCATGTGAGGTCCACAGGCTGAACCCTTTCAAGTAGGTTTGGTCTGGCTTCAGACGAAGTCGTATTTGACTCGGAGGTAGACATGGTGATGTGAGGTCCGTAACACACAGAGAGTGTGTGGATGAGTGTGTCAAAGTAAGTTTTGGGGGGCGCGCTGACCTAAAGCTCTCGAGCACACTCGTCGATGTCTTAATAAACCGAGGTCTGTAATTTAAAGTCGATTTTGCTTTTCAAAAACAACATTTTAGGGTCCAGATACTATCAGAAGGTACGATTCTCCATCTTCATTTACGGGCAGATGCCACGAGTCGCTTCTTTGGAGACCTCGTGAATGTTGCCAGTGGGTACGCCTACTAGAAAAAGGGGAACTATCATGGCATCTGGACGCTTATGCTCGTGATCCAGAACGATGGGTGTTTCTGATCCAGTCGGAATCTAATCAGCTTATTAGTTGAATGATATACAGAATCAGATGCCCGGGACCAGGCCCAGCTTCTATTTGAATCCAGCACCGCAGCAGTTTCGA
The DNA here is from genome assembly GCA_001630475.1 of Sistotremastrum niveocremeum HHB9708. NCBI lineage: Eukaryota > Fungi > Basidiomycota > Agaricomycetes > Sistotremastrales > Sistotremastraceae > Sertulicium > Sertulicium niveocremeum. The sequence continues at coordinate 222,808 of KV419435.1, forward strand.
AACAGAAGAGTTCGAGGGGCCGTGTGTCAGGTGGACAGTGAACTCCGCAGGCGTCGCAGTCTCCTGAGGGCCAATGCGTCGGAATTCTCCGAGTCAATACCAGACTGGCACGCTGCTCTGAGCGCTACCTTGCGCCTTCTATGGTACCATTGTGCAATGATACCATTCAGGTCTGAAGATAAGGTCCTATTTGTAGGCAAACCTGTCAGGCACTCACTGGTCAGCCCGTCGGTACCTGCAGTATCTCCGCCAAGCCACCAGCCACTGTCATAACCCTTGAACTAATACTAGTAACATGCGAACCCCGGGTATTCATAGTAAGTGTTTAATTTTGTACGTTTGAGGTTCGCCATCAACGAAGAATTTTCGTGTTCCGGGTCCTTAGTACAGAGTCCTTCGAATTCGATGTGCTAGATCAGGAAACCGCCCTCCGACTACCGGCAGGATACATATAATACGGACGTGCCTCCAATGGTCCTATCCCATACCTTTCCAGGACCCCAAGTCTTTTGGGATAGGACAAGTCAGGGGCTTCGCAAATAAAAGAATATTCAACTCAGTTGCTTTATTACTAGGTAACCTTTAGATAATATAGATAACAATTTTCGTCTGACATGTATCTCGCACCTTTGTGGGGCCAAGAAGGTCATGGTACTAATTATAAGTTTTGACAGGACAGTGGCCAAGACGGACGGTTTCTGTTTATCAGTTTGGTTGGCAATTACTAATTTGAGGCTAGGGTCGGTTCCCGCACCGGTTAGCGAAATAAACATGAAAGGGTATGGGATATAGCCTCCGAAGACCATGAGTTAGGCACTAGGAACGGTTGGTGGACGACAAGAGAGGTTATGGGTTTTGCCAGTCATGGGATATGACAGAGTCGACTGTAATAGCGTAGCTTCGGACGTGCGAGGGTAGTGGCCTTGGGATGACATGGGGGACCTCAATAGTGACCTTCAATTACTAGTATAGTAGAGACCTAGGCTCAATTTCCGCAGAAGGTGACCACGAAGACAGAAGACACCCAATCAAAAATAGAAAGCCTCTCGTATCCATTGACTGACGGGTCATGGCATTCCTGGTCGTCTGTGCTACACCAATAGCCCCAGATCTTGGCTTCGTCACAAGCGCCCACTTTCTGTGGTACATGTCCCATGTTTGTAGCCACGACGTCGCTTTACACGGGGTGAATTTTGGAAGCCAGCTCTGAGCTGTTGCATAGCGCGCGTGAACCCGACACAAATATGCCAATTCAATCAGAAATATGCGACCACAATGGTGACTAACAAGCGGGATTCAGAGAAATATATTCCATGGTAGCCCTAGCTCATACTGAAAATAGGTCGCATGCTCGAGCTCAGTACCTCGAGAAAGAGCTCGATTAAAGCATCCAGATTGGTTTAGTTGCCGAGGGACAGCCATTAAGCCTACTTGATTTGGCTATACGATTGCCTAAGAAAGTGGGCCTGCGAAGAGTGAGGAAGTCACATACCCCAGAAAATTAAGCTGTTCGACCAGTTCTCGAGATGTTGGGCGCAATGTTGGATCATCGAGCATGCAATGCTGGCATATTTCCAAAAGTTCCGGGTACTCACGCCATTTATCAGGCGCAGCCTCGGGGTACGGGGAGTGCTTTTGGAGGACGTTCATGATGATCGCATGATCAGAAAGGCATTGTTTATAAGGAACGACTCCGGTGATAACTTCCTAATGTGACTTATATCTTCACTGGAAGACGAAGGCGTAGAAGCGATTCTCACCACCACCACACAGCCAAATGACCAAACGTCGACCGCAGTGGTTACTGCGTCTCCGGTAGAATAAGCTAAAATCTGTTCTGGTGCCATCCACCGCACGCTACCGCCGCCTGAACCAGAAGCGTTGAGAGACTGTTGACTGAATTGTGCGTTGACATCGGCCAGAGCCGACATCCCAAAATCTGTGATGACGGCTCTTCTATCGTCTGATACCAGAATATTGGTCTGTGGATGACAGTCCCAAGAACATATAGCGAATATAGCAAAGCCATAAGCGGAACTGACTGGTTTGAGATCTCTATGAATGATTCCAGTATCATGAAGATAAGCAAGTCCAGCGGCAATCTCGGGGATCTGGCAGGATATCAGAGTGGCTACAGAACAATGTGAGGTACCACCCACTGCTTTCGATCGGTCTGCCGAAGGATAGTGCTTCAGATAGTCTGAGAGAGAGCCGTTGGCCATCCAAGGAGACACGAGGGCCAAGAGTTTCACGTCCTGTCCCACATCGTAAAAGCTGAAACCTAGGAAGGGAGCGATATTGGGATGATCCAGAACCGCCCAAATTCGTCTCTCGCGCCGTATGTTGATAGGGCTGAGTCCATGAACATCGTTGGATTGGGTGGCGACAACTTGAATTATCTTGCAGTCATGATTATCACCGAGACGATTTAAATCGGATCAACGAGAATAGGGTGAAACTACCATAGCATCGGGTTCTAATGGAACCTCCTCCGCGTATGTCAACCGCGCTTCGTTCGGCGACAGGGACTGCAGAGCGTTAGCAATTCCGAAGGCCGGCGAGCAGGGATAAGACAATACCTCTGTTAAGCCTCTTTGCTGAATTGCATCAACCACAAAATGTCTGAAAACCTTGACCGCCACGACATCATTGGACCCTTTCATGATCGCTCTGTAGATATCTGCCTGCCCCCCTCTTTTGGCAGGAAAAGCAACGGGGTACGAGAGCTCGCTCGTAAGGTCCTTGAACGTGACCTTCTTCAAAGAAGTCACATGAAGCGACTGATCTTGTCTTGTCATATTGAGGGCGTCGTTTATCAACGAGGAACTGGGGAGCAGAGATTGCGATGGAGGGGGTTAATAGGCGTGCAGCACGATGGCATGAAACTTTGCTCGCTTAACCCACAAAAGGGATGGCGTATGACAAACTTCTGGGAACAAGCCGATAATTCCAACTCCGACCCTTGGCTTCATTTCCGTTCACCCTTTACCCGGTTTACCATCCAGCTTTCGAGTTTCGGTTTATTATCATGTAATGTAGAAAATTCGGGAAGTTGATGAAAACGAGAAGCTTAAAAGGTCTCTATAGCTGAAATTGTCACTGACTTCAAGACAAGAACTTGAATGCAAGCACAGGATGGCTAAGAACTTGAACTTTAGGGCCAGTCGAAGTCGTTGCTGTCGGCAAGAACGAGTAATACTCACAACTGGGACGTTGAGCGAGTTACCGAACCAAACCTTTGGAGCCGATCTTCAAGGTGGTGTCAAGACTTTTGTCAAGCTTCCTATTAGTCTCTAAATGGAGCATGTGCTTCTGCGAGTTTGTTAACTTGAACGGTGTTTGCTGAAACAAAAAGCAAAGGACTGCGCTCCCTGATTCTTTGTTGAGGGGGATCCTCAATTGATTGTCGTAGAAATCGATCCCTCTTGTAATGGTGATAAGTGGTGGGGGGTTTACGATCGGCGGACCAGATCTGGGCGCCTTGACCTTGGCTCTCTCTTGCCCTTCACATGCTGGCTCTGCTAAATTTCCTTTGGGAACGGAAAACCTTGTTCAGGCCCAATGGGTGAGATCGCAAATGGCTGCGAACGTCGTCGACACAGTGACACCACCATCGGCACTACTACGACCATTGTAGAGTTCTAACATCTCGACACACAGCGGAGTACGAGCGTTGAGATCTCGTTGAGATCTTGAGAGCCGAGGCAGCCGAACACTGACCCATGCGCGGGACACGATGCACACGTAATATGTACGCGATGACAGGTGCTGTTCAGCAACGAGTTGTGAGGTAATGAGCTCATAGCAATATTCCCTCTCAATAATTTCTGATTTGGATATCTAGCACTTGCGATGATCTAGCAGCCGCCATATTACAAGTCGGGTCAGCAGCGACTTCAGTTATAGAAGGCTGCGCACCGTGACGTTGTCGATCCCTTGATGGGACGCCATCAGATAGACACGGTCCGTCGCTCACATACTGACGGATGTCTCCCGGTGTTTCCGAAAGTTCGTTGACTTCGTTCGCTGAGAATGCCCCCCTCGTGCCCTCTCTTCTGTCCCTCTTTTGCACGCTCGAATGCTCTGTCGTGATATCGATTCAGTATATCACCTTCGAACTTCTAGGTTCTCGATTCACAATGCCCAAGCGACATCTATGTTGAGAAGGAGAGACTATGCATCCGCTCTGAGCATCGCATTGCTTGTTGAAACGTGGCTTCGTGGGTCCAGGGTTAATCCAGATTGGCGGACTGATAACGTGAGATGCAAGAATTTCTGTGCCGATCATGGCTGTAAGACCTCCAATTGAACATAATTCGGATTTAGACAACGTGTTAAGGGAGCGCTTGAGGTTCGGCGTCTTCAGCCTGTTGGGTTATCCATATATAGCAGATTGTTTCGAAGGAGGTGTCGACACAGTCGATGCCGAGATGCGGCATAGCCTGGGGAACGGGTGTTGCACTTATGAACACATTCGTGTCGTCAGTCAGCGACACTGAGCGACTTTCAACACTCGCGTTCCGCGCGCAGGGTGGTCAGTACCGGAACGGATCGACTTCGAGAACTGTGCTGCACGTCTCCACCGTCATCGCAGCTGAGCGTACAGGTGGGCTAGGGTTTGAAATGACTCAATGTCAGGCCTTGTGTGAACTCCTCTCCTGTGCCAGGGCGCATGTTTGTCATCTCCCGTTATTCCAATAATGCTTCTTTGGACCTACATTGTTAACAAAAACTTTAGTTTTAATACAAGTGAGCATTGTCGCGCCCATTCAAGTCGATATGTTAATTGAGGAATCTGATCCATTCAACTTAGGTCGTGATGACGCAGAGTATTCCCTGCTGACTAATCCACACAACCCTTGTTGCGGCTCTGGGTTGCGTGCGTGGATTGGGCCCTTTACCATGCCCTGCACGAGCATAGGCCAAAGTGGCTGTTGCGTAGTTCAATCTTTCTCACTTCACTCCATCGCTATCGCCACCCCCCGTGTTTCAGCCTTGCAAAATAGCAGCAGCAGGAGGAACAGATGGGATATGGTTCTGACTGCGAGGACTTAACGGACCAGATCGTCTACCGATCAAGCTGTCCTTATCCCATCGCCCTAGGTGGACAAGCCGATATTTATCTTGGAACTCTGTCAGAACGCGGTTATGTCGTTGCTGTTAGAGTGCTCAGAAATTTTGACCTCGACGCACGAAAGAAGGCCTCTGTATTGAAGGTCGGTTCGTCCACAATACTTGAGTAAAACAAACTCACGCTTTGCAGAAGGTGAAACGAGAGATAAGACTGTGGTCCTCTCTGAAGCATCAGAACATTATCCCTTTCCTTGGGGTGTGTTTCTTTCCAACTGGAGACCCGGCTTCAGATGCATTCTTCTCCCTCGTGTCACCGTGGATGCGTAACGGCACAAGCTGTGAATACATAGCAAGTCATTCCGACGTCGACAAAATCGCTATGGTATGACGGAACTACTCAAACATCGACCACTTCTGATAGAAAGATAGTTCCTCGGAGCCGCCGAAGGGCTTCTGTATCTTCACGAGACAGGGATCGTCCATGGAGATCTCAAGGGTGTCAGTTAGGTCTCACCCGAAATCAATGGCCCAGTTTTTGACGATCACTAGTCCAATATCCTGATCAATGAGAATGGACAGCCTGTCTTAGCGGACTTCGGTTTAGCGAGGCTCTCCAACCCAGATGGCGCCTTCGCATCCGATCGACTTACCTCCTCGAGCTCACTGCTGAGCGGCACTTGTAGATGGACCGCTCCTGAGCTCATCAATGAACCTGATCTTTACCCGGGACCAACAATTCCTTCCGACGTATGGTCTTTTGGGTGTGTCATGCTTGTCAGTTCATCTCCGCATAGATGTGTACTTGCGAATTCCCTAATCCTCCGATGGACAGGAGCTTCTCTTTCAGAAGGTCCCATATTTTCATCGTCGACAATCTGTTCTCGTGATTATAGCCATCATGAGGGGTGAGTTACCCTATGATGGTTTGCTTGACCCCGAACATGAGCCTGCAGAACTCGCAACACGTCCAGGACTTGGGTCACTTTGTCGCGCTTGTCTCGACTTTGAGCCAGGATTACGGCCCTATATGCAAGAGGTTGTGAGCCGTCTGAGACGGCTCTACGAAGGTCCCAATGGATAGAGGTTAGAGATTGCGAGTGAAAATATTGCACGCCATAGATAGAGAGCCGTTCTTGCCTATTGATCTGCCGATGTATTCTTTTTCTGTCTCTTTTTTTGGAGACAATATTTGTGCAGAAAGTAACTCTGTGCGTGCATACAACACTTAATGCATTGATTCGCGCTACAGTTGCTTGTCCTATGCTCTGTGCGAGACTTCTCCATACAATGAACTAGCGAAGGAACACAGAAATACGAGACCAAGATCCAATTTCAGTGTACACTTAACAATGGAAGGTTCGAAGCGCCGCTACGTTTTCTCTGCTCTCGTTGAAGACTACTAGTAGTATTGGGTCCCCGATGCTCCCAGTGGCGTAGCGTGCCCGTGGCTCCCAGGCCCTGATTTAGTCAACACTGATGCATACATATATTACTCTGTATCAAGGCTCAGAGCAACTGACTAAGTTGGGACTGTACCGTGCATGAGTGCTGTAAGGTATCCTACCTTAACTCAACGTTGAGTCCTTCATATTCGTCTTCGCCTTCGTTTTGCTTCGTCGAGCCCAGCGCCTAAAGTCACCGTGATCACGTTGAGTTTTCAAACTCCGACGTACGCCTTTTCGACTTCGTTTACTCTCGCCGTCTCGAACATCCACATCGTATTCAACGTCATTCTTTACGTCCTCCTTTACGTCCTCGACATCCAATCCATCCATATAACACTCCTTCGACATGCCAGCCCGCTCCCATCGCATTCCCACGCATCGCCCGAATGTCCCCATCCAGCCTCGACATCGCCGACACACTCGAAAGAGCAACCTACATTCCTTATTCCTCGACTCTCGTCTTTGAAATCACAATTCCACATGCTCGGTCATCGCATTATTCATCCTTCCCACACGCTCCGACGTCATGCTCTTATGAATGGCTTTATGTCCTTGCCCAAACCTCCCCCTTCTCTGAAGGATCCGCCATCGAAGACTAGGAGCTATTCGACGATTGGATATTGTGAAGGACTCCTATTAGACTGTCAAATGCGCGGCTCTTTTGTATTCAATCATGTTGCTTCGCACCCTCCTGTAGTCACTCATGTAGGCCTTGGCCAGGCCAAACTCTCTCACAGATTTTCATTGGTTAGTTACTGCATTCGAAATACTATAAGTACATGCATGTATTGACCGATTAAAAGTACCAATCAATCCCTCCTTTTCGTGCTATAACCTCGTCTGAAGTTCAAAAATCAACAAACTCATTATATTCATCTCACTCTTGGTTCACATCTTGTCGGCCCCAGTGTCGAATTCTTGGTTCGAGATCTCTTCAGATTTCTCAGTCAGCTTAACTGCTAGACTTACAAGTGCCACGATTTTCATAGATCGACCTTCAACCGATGCCGTGCCGTGCCGCTGATTTGGAAATGAAGAAATGACGGTTTCTGCCATTGAGGGATTAGTTGTTGTTGCTTTGTATCACCACCACTTTTGTATAGCGGTTACTGCACATCCAAAAAGGGTAATTTGGCTCACCCTTCTGATAGAAATGCTTGTATTGACGAAAAGAACAAATCTGCAGGAGGAATTTCGCGAATTCTTAAAACTGATCGAGTTAGAAACTTTTCTCCGGACCTACTATAATTGGTCAGACCCCGAAAATTTCCGTTTTGGGCCATCTCGGACATGATTCCCGTTATTTCCGTGACTCTGATTTGACGTTTTTGGCTCAAATTGAGTGCCCAAACCCTGAAAACTTTCCCAGATCCAGATTGGCCGGGCGCTTAACACAAGTAGCAGTGACTCAGCGTCCCGCATCATAAGTAGCGGAGCCCGGTCGTGAGACCGAGCCCCGGGTGTGTGTGTGTGTGTGTGTGTGTAGTAGGATTATGCACTTCTAGTATCCACGATGCGATGTTCCCTTATAATATTGAGAGACCGTAGCCCTGACGAAGTTCTCCGATTCTTCACATTCTAAAATTGTGCCGGAAATACCAGATCCTGGTGTTCATACATATTGCATGATATATTACTAGTCCAAGGCGTAACTGGAAACACCTCGTAGCATGAGTGCAATCCCATAAGGAGAAGATAACATCAGGTCACAGAAGCTGCCACTCCTTCTTCAGGAGCAGTGCGAAGTCTATAACAGTCAAGGGCTTGAGCTCTGGTCTCGTACCCATCGGCAAACCGATCGACACGATGCTCACTTTTTCGATGCTGGGAGAGATATGTCATGCCGAGTTCCTACGACATCGAGCTTCCCTTTATTATATGCAGCTTCAGTGTGCTATATATAGAGAAGAGAGAAGGGCCTAACGTGCAACTTTCGTGTGCTGCCTGCCCAAGAAGGGTTCGACGCCTTGGGTATCCTAAAGAGATCATAAGTCTGTGAGATAGTGGCAGACCCATGATATACTTGTTTAATCGGACAGGCTGCAACTCACCGTCGTTCTCTCGTTGGGATGTCCGGAAGCAAGTCCGGAAGCCAGCGCTGGCACATGATTCTGTTTGGCGGAGCTTGGAACGGTACGATTACTAAGCAAGTATCATCTCATATCCGGGCTTGAGCAACCTACTTCAAAGCCTTGACTATCACCCCGAGAGGGGATCTTGCCTGAGGATCGAAGTGCCAACATCCAGTACAAATTTTGCCAAATTCGAGGTCAAGACCTGAGCCAAACACTCCCAGGTCAACAAGAAGCGAAGTGGGAGCCTTCTTTTCCTCCATTCGTAGCATGACTTGAGCATCAACTTTGCACTCCGCATATGGCACGACCTTTGTGAGCAATTCCTACCATCCATTTCATCTGAATGATTCTCGTTTGCTGAGTAACGGAGTGGATCGTACCATCAGAATGCACCCAAATGCCCATATATCTGCTTCTACGGTCGGATCAGAATTGGACAATACCTGCTCAGGGGCCATCCAACGCAAGGTGTCACTCGGTCCATCGGTCGTTAAAGATAGCGAGTCGGATGGCAAAAGCGGAGTAAGAACGTTCAAGCTAGGCTCGGCGAGCTTTGGAACATTGTCTTGCACAAAAATGTTGGACTGAAACTGACATCAGGTGGGAGGGACACTTTGTGGAAAGATGTAACTGAACGCTTTTCAATGCCCCGTGAACTATGCCTTGCTTATGCAAATAATTTAGTCCATCTGCAACCCCACTGGCCTTTTAGTGCGGTAGGATCGGTCAGTAATCTTTTGGGCTACAGTGGCATCGACGTACTAGTATAAGATGATCGACATCCTGATTTCTCACATACTCGGACAATGTCCCCCCCTGTACTTTGGGAGAAACAACCGAAAACAACCAAGTGTTCCTCCCTGACTCTGGCGAGGCAGTGGGGTAAAAGCAGAAACCTCGGTATGGCAAGACATTAACGTGTTTCAAAGCGGTGAGCTTATCCACCTCTCGCGCAATTTTCTGTTCACATATAAGAGTCATAGTATGTCTGGAATTTAGATTACCTGCCTCTGCCGACTTTCGTCTTGCATCGTTCGATACAGAGATACTTCGAATGACTTTGACCATTACCATCTCCCCTTCGAGAGACGCAGAATGGAGGTCGACTTGGGCGCTTGCCTTCAACGGATGACCCTCTTCAAATACGAGGTGACCAGTCACGTCGCAGGAATAAGGAAGGCCAGGTTGTTCGTCGACGATATTCATTGGGATAATGCTATGGGCAATGGGCAGGTACTTGGAATGAAAGCTGGGAGAACACGTCGCTTCGCGACTTGTAATGATCTGGTCACTCTTATTGCTCGGTTCCCCACTGAAAAGTGCTGTGAGATTCTAGGAACGGCGTGAGCTAACCCCATCAAGGATGCTCTGCTCGTTCGCTGAGACCCTTTATGTGCGCTAAGTAGGCACCATGCTCATCGAAAAACGAGGGAGCACCCCGATGATGGGCCCACTGCATCCAGTCGTTCAACGGTTGATGCACTCTGCCCGCTGTCTGTGCTTTGACAGCGGCTGCAATCTCGCCGGCCCCCAAAGAAGAAGAAAACTGCCACCAGGAAGTGCAAGTGTGGCCACCGAGAGTCTCTCTGCAGCCATGTCGGGCCTCCCGCTCTCGAGTGTGGCGCTACGAATTCCCCGTTTGTGGGAGAGATTGATCCTGGATCGAGAAGCAAGATCAGCGTTCTGGGTAGACGGCAAAGTTGAAAAGATTCTTGAGACCCTAGAATTGGTTCAGCTTTCCTCTTCAACTCTGCTCTCATCAGCCCCAGACGCTATATGTCAGAACTTGGCCCTGTCGACAAAAGCGATAGTATCGTTTTTGCTAGCCCTTATCCTTCATACCGAGGCGGTCTCGCGGATGTTTATCGGGAAACATTGGAATGCGGCCGTTTAGTCGCGGTTAAAGTCATGCGCGACAAGCCTCTACAAGAGAGATGTCCAACTCATGTCAAACCCGTATGTAACGTTGCTTGTCTAGCATCACTGAGGGCCAATAATCTCGAAGAAATTCATCCGTGAAATGGAGATCTGGTCTAACCTTCACCACGACAACATACTGCCGTTGATTGGATTCTGCTTTCGTCCCATCTTTCGAAAGGACGGGAGTCCGCCGAAGACATGGGAATTCTCACTCCTGTCCCCATGGATGGACAATGAGACTGTAGACGAGTATGCGAAAGACAAACCGACCGAAGTGCGCTTGAGACTTGTACGTATACCTACCTATCTGAGGGTGCTTTGTCACTAAGCATCGAAGACACAGCTGAGTGACATTGCTAAGGGGTTAGAATACCTCCACGACTCCCGAATCATCCACGGAGACTTGAAGGGTGTAAGGCGCTTCTTCTGTTCGTCTCCATATTCAGTCAGCTAACCTACACCCTTAGCTCAATATTCTCGTCAATGTTGAAGGACGGGCCCTCCTAGCCGACTTTGGTCTATCGCGTCAAGTGACACAGTCTCTAGACCGACCAAAGGACATGTGCAACTTGGGTGCCGGGACCACAAAATGGCTGGCTCCCGAGCTCGTCATGCATGATCCGCCGATACCTTCCACATATTCAGATGTTTGGGCCTTTGGTTGTATCATTATGGTATTTTTTTCGGCCGAACTCCAAGACGCGGGACTTGATGGCGCTGAACATGTCAACAGGAAATCTTTGTAAACACTACGCCGTATTCCAACTGCAGGTACTACCAAGCTATTCTGAAAAAAATCTTGGACAAAACTCCTCCGCACGAAGGACTGCCCGAAGTCGAGCAAAAAATTAGGAGTGTCCCCGAACTATGGGAGCTTTGCTTGAAGTGCTGGGAGCAGCAACCGGAAGAGCGCCCAATCGTTTCTCACATTATTGATGCTTTGAAGTAAGTAATCTATTGTAAGCTATCCCACTGATGCGTGGTACTGATACACATGACGAAGGGGCATTGGTGTGCTTCCGATAGCAAACGGGACTACGCAATCACTGTCGGACTCTATTACTGCTGCTGATGTCTCTGATCCCGATGATTCGCCACCATATCCTAAGACACCCGAAGATTCACCATCCCAAACATGCACCAACCTCACCGTGGTCAATCTTGAAAGTAGTAGCCATGAAACCGATGACCAAGAATCAATAATCTGCCCACAACCGGTAGTAGAGATCCACTCCCCGACCACAAAGCGGTGTGAGCTCAACTTCAGCTTATCAGATACAGATTCATAAAGTAGTCGCTAGCATCGAAGAAAAGTAAAGAGTAGATGCGGTTTCATCCGTGTGATCGTGTCAGGTTCGGCTTTTTAGGTTTGTTGATGTAGCACTATTAGGAGAGATTAACATTTTGAGATTCATTCTGTTGCATGCGGACCTATTCTTTATATGTAATGCGTTTTCTATTTACTGAAATGTATTTTGGTTACTTCTTACTAAAGCTGACAGCCAATAGCTCTCGATATATAGGCAAGTGGTCTACCAACCCTTTAAATTGGGGGTCTTAAAATTATCGTCGTTCACGGAAGAAACAGAATCACGGAATATTTGAGCGTGAAGCATAAGCCTCTGACCTATTTACTGTATAATCATAGTAGGCTATAAGTCTATTGATCGATGGCCCTCATGAGCTCCCTCATGCCACTGAGTGGCGCCGCAACTGGAATTTGTTCGTTGGTTCCCGTAATCCTGACCTTGATCACCGACACACTCAACAAGCCTAGATGCGGAGATAGACCCTTACGGAGTGCTTTCCTATATCATACTCCAATGTCCACTAGCTCATTTCTTTCGGAGACGAACGATCGGCAAGAGAGAAAACCAAAGCATCGGAGACTACTGTACATACAGGACCGTAACATACCGTTACGGCCGAAATCGTGAGATTAATATGCCAAATTGGCGTAACGTTACGCCAGCCGCTCTCGAGATAAGTTACATTGAGTCTGGAAATTTCGGCGAGCCGGCTACGCCGGCTGGTATATCCGGGCGTCGCTGTATGTCAATTTTTTCGAACGTTACACTGATAGTTTGGTGAGTATGTTGAAATTTCGGTTCCTGATATCGTTACGGCGTTGCGGCCGTATGTTATGGTCGTGTATGTACAATAGGATATATTATAGGAGCAGCTACCGGTGACAGAACGTGACAGGAGTGACATAGCTATATATGGAAGGATGTGGCTGTGGCACGTAATGCATTAACTTTGGCGCTCCTCACCCTAACCTGCGCCTCGAGGACATCATCCAGAGGCTCCTAGAATACCCTGCAGTGCGCAGATATTGCAAGAAAATTGGAGTGTCCGCGAATCCTCCACACCGGAAAGCCAGATCACGCTCACAGGGAGCCGACACCGCCATCGCTTTAGCGGTGCATTCGCTACGAACGCCAGCAGCCGACAGCATCAGAAGGTCTCTCCACCGCAGCGACTCTAGAAGAACACTCATAGACTCCGAACTCGCTCACTGACTCGACCTTCACCACCCACTCCTTATCGCTCCAATGGGTCATAACCAGAGCTCCCACACCAACGGTTCTTCCAAGCTCAGGTCTTCGAATCCATCCCGAGAACGACCTTCCTCGACGACGACGACGTCAGGCAAACCACCTTCGTCCAGCGACACCACGCACACCAGTGCAGCTTCAACCCAGACATCATGTAAGAAAAGGAGTCTCTAGTTCGGCTCGGTCACATCTCGGTCACAACCCCTGCCCTTGTGCTGATCTCAGACAGATACCACCCCTACGGTTGATCCAACCCCTCCAAGCATGCCTAGCAAACCCACCACGGTGCCTTGCCAGGTATGTTTTCTATGTCGTTTTCGCTTTCATCACAGCGCTCAAATTTCTGCTCTATCTCTAGTACCGCGTCGGCAAGACGCTTGGATCAGGAACCTATGCTATAGTCAAGGAAGCCGTTCACATCAAGACAGGGAAATATTATGCCTGCAAAGTCATCAACAAGAAACTGATGGAGGGTCGAGAGAATATGGTCAATCCCCTTCTATATCCAGTCCATACGTCCACTGATCTAGCTTGGCAGGTTCGCAACGAGATCGCCGTTCTGAAGCGAGTGTCGAGCGGCCATCGCAACATTGTCACCCTCCATGATTACTTTGAGGTGAGTCACCCTATCCGATCTCGTACCCCAGCACAGCTAACGGCTCCTCTCGGTTAGACCGCCCACAATCTTTACCTCGTCTTCGACCTGTGCACAGGGGGTGAACTATTTGATCGGATCTGTGCGAAGGGTAATTACTACGAGGCGTGAGTAACTTGCGCAATACCCTTCCTTCCTTTCCTCACCGAATTATTTTAGGGATGCTGCCGACCTCGTTCGTACCGTCCTAAAGGCCGTCAAGTATATCCATGATGGAGGCATCGTTCATCGAGGTATGTCTCAGTCGCTCGCTTGTTGAGCATGTCTCACATTCCCTTGTCTAGATCTCAAACCTGAGAACCTCCTATTCCGTTCCAAAGCAGAGGATGCCGACATTATGATTGCGGACTTTGGGCTGAGTCGTATCATGGATGATGAAAAGCTCGAGCTCTTGACTGAGATCTGTGGTACCCCTGGCGTGCGTTGTCTACTGTCCACTCTACTGCCATCGCTCATTGTTTGCACAGTACATGGCCCCTGAGATCTTCAGAAAGAGTAAGAGTCACTCTTGCCAATCTTACCGAATGCTTACCATCAATCAGTTGGTCACGGAAAACCTGTCGATATCTGGGCTATGGGCGTTATCACCTACTTCCTTCTTTGCGGTACGTCCCCCCCACACTCTACTTGCTCATCCCTCATCCATCCTCACAGGATACACCCCCTTCGACCGCGACAGCCAACAAGAAGAAATGGAAGCTATCTGCAGAGGCGACTACAAATTCGAACCCGTCGAATTCTGGGCAAACGTCTCCGAAACCGCCAAATCCTTCGTATCATATTGTCTGACTATCGATCCCGCTAATCGTCCCACTGCCGCTCAAGCTCTGCAGCATCCTTGGCTATCAGACGCTACGCCACACTTCGTCGCAGATCCCGAGAGCCCAAGTGGACAGGCGAATCTGGCACCTGGTATCCAGAAACAATTCAACGCGAAGAGGACCTGTAAGTTTGTTTTTCGTCGCGCGGGATACGTCTAACGGATGGTTCTTTTTAGTCCGCAAGACTGTTTTGGGTATCATTGCGTCCAGCAGATTGTCGAGTGTCACGGGACACCCTCTCAGCGAGCGTCATCAAGCTTTCGCAAAAGACTTGCAGGAATACAAGGAGTCATCGGAGAGAGAAGTCGTCGATGGGGTGCGTTCAACTTAACAATTGCCATCTCCATCGTCCGTCTAACAATACTATCCATCGTCTTACAGGATCTCCATGTCCATGGACACGATCTCAGCGATGTCAGTTCGGATGAGAACGGACATCACAGTCCTCGCAGCAACGGCAACGGCAGCAGCCCTACCGAGCCACCTTACGAAGCTCTCGCAAAAGCGCACATCAAGTAGATCCCCTCCAAGTCTGCCTTGGATCCGGATCGCACAGGTTTTCGTGCACGGCAGTTGGATAGATGCGCTCCGACATTGGGGATTGGGGTCATTACTAAACATTGTTCACGGAGGTTGAGGCTGGAAGTATTATTTGGTCGTGGAATAGTCTATTCTGCTGTGGTGTTTTTGCTTTGTGTCCTTGTACATTCTAATAGTGATCGTCGGAGGGCGAGATGCCAGAATTCAAGAGTTATTTTTAGGCGCTAGCGCTTAGATTAATCAGTTCCCGATTACGTAAGAAAGCGATCGACCGGATAAGTTTATCTAGGCTTATATGTTTTTCCGCCAAACCACCAAGTTAACTGTAACGGTCGTCGAGCAGATACTCAGACGGCTAGATATAAGTACCCAGATAATAACAGTGAAGCGAGACAGAATGCGGCCGGCAGCACCGGAGCTAATGGAAGATCTAGAAGAGGGCCTTCTTTGTCCATGTCGAACTGTTGGACAGTATCACTGATACTAATGCGAGGCTGAGACAGTTAAATTGGATGCGATAGTGCATAGAATGATGGAAATCTTGAGACATAAGACCAAGAAATGTGGACTCCATAAAACGAGTCGCTGATGCAAGATAAAGAGCAAATGGGACGTGACATAGAAGCTGGCAGTGAACCGACGCTGAGTGAATGAAGCCCGACGCATGGCAGGTATGCGATCATGCGGGCCCGATTCTTTCGACTGGCTTCAAAACGCGGCGAAGAAGGCGTTTTTCAGCCTTGCCGAGGTTCAAATTTGGATAATTGGTAAGAAACTCGAAGACTTGTGCGGTCTTCGCTGCGTTGAAAAGTGACATGGGAGTGAAAGCGGTGTCCTTGAAGAGCCTGCGATAAATGACTCGCAGCTCTTTCACATCCGTGCTTTGCTGGATGTCCATGAGGCCGTATGGAAGAAGGAGGTGTGGATTCGGGATCGATTCGGTAGATAAGGCGAATGCCTTGAGATACCACACACTTGCGATACGATCAGGGGATTGGGAGAGGACTTCGTCGAAATCGCGGGAGAGTCCACAAGTGGTGCGCAGATCTTCGAGTCCCTTTGCTTCCATGAGCGATTGTAGAGAAGATCCTGAATAAGCATTGCAGAATTCATCGAATGTACAGCGATGGATGAGGAGTGAATACGTCTTGTGAAGCACCTTTGCTTGTTGGGTACTAGCGACACAGTACCCAAATTTCACCCATCGTTCCCATTCTTCGACGTGTGGTGAGAATTCGCTCAATGAGGAGCAAACGAATTCGTAACAGAAGTTTCTGGCTTCAGACCATGACGCCCTGATTGTTGTGATGTCCTCCCAGGTATCCGTATCTGATCCTCCGATAAGTTTCCATGGTACACGGTTTCTAGCCCGCCCCCCTTCGATCATACGGGGAATAACGTCAAGTGGATCGGCTTGGCTGAAGACATCTTCATGTTGACTCAGCCATAGAAAGTTCCCGCGATTATACTTTCCGGCCGCTTCATACTTCGCAAAGATCTCAGGATAGAGCCGTCCTTCGACCTGCCATTTGTGGAGGGTGGGCGCTTTGACATTGAACGTCTGAATGACTTCGGCGTAGACTTCAATGAGGGATCGGACGTCTGGTTCGGTGTATACTTTGATGAACCCGTAGTCGACCATCATGGAACCCTGATTGAGGTTCACCCTGTTGGTAATTATGGACGCAGCGAGGTGATCGGCTGAGGTTATTTTGCGCCCGGGGTTCTCGCACTCGACAATGTGAAGCGTCCAATGCGCCTTTTGACATCTCGCAGTGCAATAAGCGACTTTCGAGCATCCTGAGCAGGTTTTATGTGTGGGTGTACCACAAACCACGCAGGGTCGGCCCATCTGTATTAACGCGGATGGAAGGATAAATGAAGATGTCTATCGGGGTTGATACAGTCAGATCAATGCTTATATTGTGAGGAGGACGGTCTGGCTGTACGAACCTTCAAGGCCTTTGCTCACCGAAAGCCTGTCCTTCCAGATACTCCGCTTGGCTCGGGTCGAACTTACCCAAGATCTATCGCTTCGTCAACGATGAACGCTGTTGGAAGTTCTGTATACTGTACTTGCCAGCTGGCCTCGTGTTAGGTTACACCGGTATAGTATAGATCGACTGATCGACACGATGGTTATTCCGAGTAGTTATAGCACTCCCAACACCACAGTTGATCTGGGCCACAATGAACCAGTCATCGAGATGATCAGATAGAGTGTCCTGAAGGGAGAAAGTGAGGTCAGATCAGCTGAGCTGCATGCAGTCAAGAATTGGGTAGCGCGGCTTGCCCGGCTCGGTTAACGGGAATATCGGCGGAGGTCTTTCTCTCCCCTCCGAAGGAAATCTCTTGTTGACTAGTGGATATAGCCTCAAATTTGTTTTGCAACATGCGCGAGAAACTGTCTTTCATGAACACTCTTTTACATTATTTTTCCTCATCAATACCCAGCACACAATACCAAATACAACAAGCGATACTAATAAGTACTGTAGTATTCCGCATGGCCATTGACCGAGCAAACGCTTCGCAAAACGAAACACATGAGACTCCTAGATCTTGCTGGATCATATACTAAGCTTCGTGAGCCTCTGAGACTTCCCAGTAAGAACTACCACGATATTTTAGCGATGCATGTAACCCACAAACACAGATTCACCCACGGAGGCAGATCTAGGGTCAGATTCGCGTCGTGTTCTCTTTCGCCGTCACGGTACAACCCCGATGAAATCTTCAATGACGAGGTTTTCAACAGAACGTTGTTACCTAGCCCCGGAAACGGGACCAGAGCTTGCAAGTGATACTGGACGAACTTTACAGTAAGAAAGGAATGCTCGGGGGTCCTTTTGGCCGTACTCACCGATGTATGCACAAGTCCGTGTTTAAAACTGGGAGGACACTGTAACGTCATCAAGGAGTTGAAGGTCACTTCTTGGGTCCATCTTCCCTCCTTCTTCGAGTCGCCTTCCAGGATCCATATAGGCGGAGAAACATCCACAGTGACATTATCATTCCATCCTTGCTTAAGAGCCTTCTTATCTTGCACTCCGAAGCCTGCAACCAGACCACGGTCTTCATGTCCCGTAGCGTAGTATGTTTCAGCAGTGACCCCTGCGAAAGAATAAAGACGAAGGGATATGTCATGTGCAGATCTCGGAGGTTTTGGGAATTGAAAAGTTGCTGGATCTGATGAGCTGGATTCTGGAAGGGGTTTGGAGTAACAATGTATGTGGAGTTGAATCGGGATCGGTTGGTACAATGGAAGGGAGGGTAGGTCAGGCAGAATAAGCTTTTTTTCGATTGAGAAATGTACAGAGCGCTACAAGTTCAACTTACCTCGACTTCAACCTTAGCTTGGCGACCACCGAACAGGCTGCGTCTGATCGAGACTTCTTCTCGCCATGTCCGAGTGTTTGCACCCAGTATCGAGGGGGGTGGTGTGTCATCGAAGGGGACAAAGGTGAACGGCCGATTAATCCAGATATTCAGTTTGTACCAAGCTTTCAGCTTTCCTACAATCTGAATATAATACTTGATACTTGCACTTCCATTATCAGTCAGTTGATCAAATGACGGAGGCAAATCAGGGTCGTCTGGCATAGTGAAAGAGAAAGGAATATTCAATAACCCCATCGAGCTGGGGTCGGCTTTATCGTCGTCTATGTTGGTGTCCAGTTGCCACAAAGTGGTTCGCAGATTCACAAGTGTACGCCATTCTGAAGCACTCTTGGGAGCAACCCGATCGTTGATGCTCCTCAAGTTGGCCGACCTAAATTCATAAGTTATGATGCAGTGTGAGTACTCTACACACGTGGTACACTCACGTCCTCAGCACCCCAACCAAGGAGGCGGTCACAGCAACGATGCCCCTTTCTTTAATCTTGCCCACATCCAGATCGACGCTGCCCTCCACTGTGGACTTTGGGGTACGCAGAGATGGCGAAAAATTGAGTGTTATTCCATGATTGACCATGGATGCGCACAAAGAGATTAAATTAGCCTCTTCTCACAGAAATATCGCGCGGCATGCTTTACTGGACGGCCATGACGCACGAACAAACAAAGACCACACATGCGCGCAATGATTGGCTGATCCGAAGTTCCGACGTCCATATTAGGTAGTGACGGCTTCAAACCCGGCAACTCGGCTAGATTGAACAACCGGTCCTTCTCCTTTCGAATGACGACCGCAGAGCGCTCCGAGTCGCAGGGCCTGCTACAGACGTTGACGAACGACGGCTTTCAGGCTTATCCACCTTGAACAACGTTCCAGAAGATATTTTCCGTCGCTAGCTGGAAGATATATGTCTTCCGCCGCCAAACGACTCGAGCATGTTAAGGATGCTCTGAGCGCGCCCAAAACAATTGGGACGCTAAAGCTTGGAGAGCTGACCTACGCTGTTCCAGAAGCCCGTGATTCTACGCGTCTGCCACACACCACAGACTTGTTAGAGACTGACGACAAATTCAACTTGACGAACCTTCATTTCTTGTTGCAAAAGTACAGACTTGGTCAGGATGTATTTCTTCTTGGGCAGCCTGGTCCTTATGCTCGACGATTGGCGATGACATTCTGTCGGTATGTCGGTTCAGCTACCTCCGTTGTGTTGGTTGTGATGAAACGGCCGCAGACTTATAAACTCTGAGTACGAGTATATCGCTCTCCACCGAGACGTGGGTGAAACGGAGCTCAAACAAGTAAGCGCGTGTACCCGTCCAGTGACTGTACAATAACGAAGACTTCAGGGCCGTGAAATCAGACGTGGAGGGAATTTGGTCTATGTGGATAGCCCTGCCGTTCGAGCTGTGAAACATGGCCGAATACTCATCATTGAAGGAATTGAGAAGGCGGAACGTGGAATTATGCCCGTCATCAATAATCTGCTGGAGAATAGGGAAATGTTTGTATTCTGTACTATCCCCGATGCACACTCTCTCACGTGTCACGCACAGGAACCTTGATGACGGCACTCACATCCTCCACCCTGCACGGCATACACTGCTTCGCGAGTCTCCCGAATACGATTCACTGTCGAGTTCGAAGACTTTCATATCTGCTCACCCTGACTTCCGTGTAATCGCAATTGGTAACCTTCATTTATGTGCTCAAAAGAACGACTGCTGATGTGCTCGCCAGGTGCTCCTGTTCCTCCTTACAAAGGTTACCCATTAGATCCTCCCTTTCGCTCTCGCTTCCAAGCGCGTTTCGTTGATACACTTGGATCCCTTCTCTCGCTTTGCCGTTCAATAGAGAACCAATATTCAATACCATCTAATTCAGCATCATCGTCCCTCACCCAAAAGCTTCGGGACATAATTTTGGCCGTCCAGTATGCCAACGATTCTCGGAACCCTCTCGAGAACACAGGAGGTTCATCGCTGCCACCTTTCCCTCAGACGGCCCTTAGAAAGCTTCATCTCCTAGCATCTCAATTTCCTGCATCAAGTTCACTCCCGCCCGAGCAGCTTGCGCGTTTGATGCTTGCTATCCACCCTGCTCTTATCCATGTGGCTTTCCAAGGTTGGGCCTCGCTCACTCGACAGATTGAGGATGTAGGCCTCGGACAACTCGGTAGCCCATCTTCCGCGGGGTTGGAAGATGGCACCGGGTTCCTCGGATACAAAGCAGTCAGGATAGAACGAATCAGCGAGTTGCGCGCTCGTGTAACTTTCGAATGTCTTGCAAGCTCAAACACCGTCGTTCATGAAGTTGCCGCTGGCCCGAAGGAATTTCGTCCATTCCCTCTGGAAGCTGAAGAGGGTCTTTTGTTCTCAAACAGATTTATGGGATTATTGACTTGCTTCCTCCAACTTCATGCCTTGGGCTCTGACATATCCTATGTCCCACCAGTTTTGCCTTCTACCGCTTCATCTTCGACTTCTTTGCTCGTGCGGATCTTCGCTCAGATCTTGGGATACGAACTCGAGACCGTGCATCTTTACAAAGAGCTAGGCGGACGTGAAATCGTAATGCGCCGGAAGATCGAAGAAGGGGGTGCAACGACATGGGAGCCCAGGTTCGTTCATTCGAGTGACTCGACTTTTCTCAACTGATTTTTAGTGCAGCCCCTTGATTCAAGGTGCCTGGGAGGGTCGTCTCGTACATCTTGCGGGTCTGGATGTCATAGGGCCCACCGCTGGTTCTATTGCCCGATTGGTTCAGGATCGCGAGTTAGATCTATGGGAGGGTCGGCGTATCGCTGCCAAGGCAACTCCAGAAGAAGTACGTCTGACTTCACTTGTATTGCGATCAAGCTTATTCGCTCCGTAGCTTGCTTCTGAGGATATCACCGTCGCCCATCCGTCCTTCCGCATTATCAGTTCAGCATCCAAATCTTTGCCTCTCAAGGATTGGCTTTTTGACGAACATGCTAATATGTTCTTCACCATCCCTTCGCAACCGATGGAAGAAGACGAAGAATCTTCGCTCCTTCTTGGCACTGGTTGTCCGCCGGCGACGGTGAAGATTCTCCTGAATTTCGCAACTAAATATCGACAAACCATGTCCTCGGACACGGTACAGAAGAATAGAAAACTGGGAACACGTTCCTTGATTCGTATCGCTAGACGATTAGCGCAGTTTCCTTGGGATGATGATCTTTATCCGATCTTTAGCAGAGCCGTGCTGTTGGACTTTTTGCCACCCGCGGAACGCACGAACGTCGTGACGATCATGGAAGAAAGTGGAATAAAGCAGAGAATTATACTGGTAAGTAGCTTGGTGTATATACGCGATATCTGAGCTTATATATGAGCATAGTATAATCCACCGCCTGTCATACGCTCCGACGGCATCATCTTCTTCCCGGAAGCTAGCGACCCTTACGATCGCACAAAGTCTGTGCATATCCCCCTCTTTGATCCCTCACAAGATCGGGAAGGCGCGGCATCGCACATACCGCACATGGAACACTTTTACGATAATAGTCTGCAGTCGGGCCTGATGAGGGACATGGCTGTTGATCTGGAGCTTCTGAAGGAGCATCTAGTTCTGCTTGGAAATCAGGTAAGCATTTTGAAGCTTAGAGTATCGTGCTTGACTGATCATACATACAGGGTGTCGGCAAAAACAAGGTATCGTGGTGTGGATCATGCAATTCACAACGCTGACTTTCATTAGATCATTGATAGGTTGTGTCAGGTATGGCTTGATCGTAACCTTATCCTTTCTTCGCTGATTATCTTACAGCTTCTGGGCAGACCGAGGGAATACGTGCAGCTTCACCGAGACACCACAGTGAATCAACTCATGTTCCAAACATCATTAGAAGCAAGCCAGATCCGCTACATTGACTCTCCGCTACTCCGAGCAATCATATATGGAAGAGTCATTATCGTTGACGAAGCTGATAAAGCTCCTGAGCACGTCGTTGCCGTGCTTCGCAGTCTTGGTGGTCATGGTGAGATGAGTCTTCCGGACGGCAGACGAGTCCGGCCGAAGAAGGAAAGAGAGAACGACATCACTGTGCACCCGAACTTCCGGATGATATTACTTGCGAATCGTCCCGGCTATCGTGAGTCCTTCACCATGTCTTTCTTAATCTCTCTGACATTCCGCCGCAGCGTTCCTCGGAAATCACTTCCTTCAAGTGCTCGGAGATAATTTCAGTTGGTGGGTATCAATATTTGGAAACTTATATATTTGTCCTCATATCAATCTAGTCATTCTGTTTCGAATCCTGATTTGGAATCCGAACGACGACTCTTAGCCCAGCTGGCACCGGAGCTCGACGAAGACACTCTGCGGCGGTTGGTTGGTGCTTTCCATGACCTGCGCACGGGATATGATGAAGGAAAATTATCTTACCCATATTCTCTTCGAGGTGCGCCGAACATGAGCTGGGTACGACCAACGACTCACGTTGAGACAGAATTGATTAATCTTGTCCGGCACATGCGAACTTATACTTCCGATACTCTCGATGCCACCCTGCGAAACGTCTTCGATTTCGACGTATACAAACCCGAAACGATCGACGTACTATCTGATATTCTCGAACATCATGGGTCCGTTCGGTTCCTCATTCTTTTGACAATGTATGCTTACCTTCGGCGTATAGGCTGAAAGTTCAAAACGTTGGGTTGGACGCCGTCCGCGATCCGGCCGAAAAGAAGGTCATGGAAGTGAAGTTCGAGCCAACGGGATCGACGGAGCTCGATGAACCGAAGAAGGGCATCGACGATCCTGAGAACAAGCCTCATACGGGCGGCAATACTTTCTCGGGTGGTACTGGTGGTAGAGATACTGCAGGCCAGGGCGGTCGCGGAGGTTTCATGAGGTTGTCCAAAGGGCATCCTATTAATCAGGTATGCATCTTCTGTTCTCTGACGATTTGTATGGTATTTGACGCCGGTGGCAGGTCTCGCAGAAGTTGAAAGATGACGTCCCGGAGGAAGTCAAGAAGAGAGCTCGCGAGATGGCACAAGCGGAACTTGCTCGGAAATTGCAAGAGCTCAGCATGTCGACCGGGGATGCCAAGGGGTACGGCAGACTTTTAAGCGCCGTTCAATCTCACATCGCGTCGCTTCACGATTTACTCGAAAGTACGATATCAAGAAACTTGCGCCGCATTAACACCTCGCTGATTCTTTGTTCCAGATCTTGCGGCGAAGGAGGAAGAGCGTGTCTGGGTTAAGAGGCAAACAGATGGAGAATTGGATGATTCGCGGTTGACTGACGGTCTGACTGGAGAGGCGACAGTCTATAAACGCCGGGCTATGGAGAAGCCGGAGCTTGGAAGACCACAGATAAAGTGAGGGCAGCTCATGATATTTGTCTCAGGCACTGACAACCATTTCAGACCTAAGCGTATTAGATTCCTCTTCGATGTCTCTGGCTCTATGTGCGTGTTTCGATCCGAATTCTTCAGCCCTGGCACTCGCTAACTGTGGCCTAGGTATCGCTTCCAGTACGATGGGCGACTACAGAGATCCCTTGAGACGGGTGAGGCGGACAATATATCAATGCGACGGGGAGCTGACTTGTTATAGCTGTGATGTTGATGGAGACCTTCAGTAAATTGTCGAGGAAGGACAAATATGTTTGGGATGTAAGTTCTCGGAATCCTCGAGACTGTTCATTCGTTAATATGGAACTGCTGCAGATGTATGGCCATGTCTGTCCTTTCCCCTATGGTTTTGTGCATGAACTGAATTTCGTCAAAGTCAGGAGATAGTCCTGAGATCGCATTAGTTGAGGCCGATAAGCCGCCCGACAATCCGGGAGACCGATGGAGAGTCGCAGAGAAGATGAATATGCTGAGCCAATATGCATTCTCTGGCGACTACACCGGTGCGTGATCTCTCCTGATCTGTCAACCTTGTTGAGCTGACGTTGTCATAGTCGAAGCCATCGAGAAGGCCGTAACGGCAGTGTCAAAATTCGACGGCGGTAAGCAGTTTGCGTTCTGCTTTCAATAATACAGTACTGATCCTGTGCGAAGACGATTGGTTCGTGATCACGATCACGGACGCCAACTTTGCTCGCTACGACATCACCGCGGAGGACTTGCGCCATGTCATGGACCGTGATTTGAAAGTCAAGACTGCTTTGATCTGCATCGGGGAAGGTGCTGAGACTTCATGGTGAGCCTCTTTGCTTCCATTGATTGTAATGGATAGCTGTTGACTCGAAACAGGATACCTAAGAACTTCAATGGTCGTGGGTTCAGAGTGAACAATACAGGAGATATTCCCACTGTTCTCCGAAATATTCTCTCGACTATGATGGGGGAAAGATAGAACGTCGTGTGGACAGATAGAGATAGAAATATACGTAGAGATTCGCTTTCTGGCCATAATGAGCTTGTCGAAGAGCACTCGAATTTGAAATTGTGGGTCGCGAAGCCCTTGCGACTTGGTCGTCAATGGCTTTAGCGCCTTACGTCATCAGCCATTCTTGCCAAATTTCCACCGCAACTTGAAGTCTTTCGAAAGGCGCAGATGCTCTTGGTACTCGTCCATGCCACTTGGTCCTCCTACTTCTGGAAATCCCAGAGTTGTTATAATTTATGAAGATATAATGCTCGCAAGAGAAGAACGCGCATCAGAATGGACCCTCGCCCTGGGACGCTGAGGTCGTTATGACACCCGACGAGAACGACGCCAATAAAAGCAATATACGTGGGCTTCGAGCCTCAGGTCTCTTATTCATCGCTGTCGTTCGTGTGGTTTGGCCTTCGCCGTCGTTCTTTCCTCCTACTCTTTCGCTCTTTTCGTTATCTTTATTCTTTCGATTTTCTGCCTGTGGCCGGCCCATGTTTTCTTGAGTCAATTCTGTAATCATATCAATGGACGCGTCGTCTTCGTACTCTGGAAGTTTTGATCTTTGTTTATCGGCCACCCCCATTCTGCGATGTTATTCTTTGACCAAGGTTCAGATCGTCGGCGTGGCCATTCCAACACTTCTCGAGCTGGTATTTTCGGTCGCTCTTGCGTCTGGAAAATGGGGGAATAAAAGGTGAGTCTCTTGAAGACCTCTGACCCACAAACGTTGACGGAACCCTTAGGATTCATTGGCTTCTCGTCGCCGAAGGCTGGACATACCTAATTCTGACGATTTTGGCTCTCCTCCCCCATTTTGTCCAGTCTATAAACGACTCTCTGAAGACCTTCCGAGTGTTTGACATATTTATCGGTATGTCTGGCAGAACGAATTTCTTCGTCCTCAACTCAGATGTTTTCTTGCAGGCGCGTCATCTTCGATTCCATTGCTCCTGTACACTGTTTTCTTCCTTCTCTATCTCCGGCAATACGTCTACTTCAAGATTCCATCGAGGCAACGAGGATTTCACAAAATCACTCTATTCCTCTTGATTCCGGCCATCTTTGCGATGAACATTCTCTCTTCATTCTTGGGTGTGGTATATACACCATCCTCCCCAGTCGTATCCATCGGTTTCGCGGACTTCCACGCCCTTCAATTCTGGACGTTTCTCACCAGTCTCGTCCTGGCTCTTTTCTCTTCGTATCAAGCCCTGTGCTTCTTCATATTCTTCTTCCAGCTTGTATGCTCGGTCGTTGAGAAACGGCGCTCAGCTTCTGATGGTCGGATCTCTGATGATCAGTCTAGGGGAACCGGCTGGTTCTCGGCAGGGTTGAAAATTGGGGTCGTAGAGACTCTCATAGCATTTGCGGGTGGTGGATTTGCTACCGTCCTCATTCGAAGGATCTTACGCATGCTGAGCCGAACCTTTATTATCTTGGGAACTATGAAGGGGTAAGCTATCCCTCTCACTTTTCCAACTCCAATGACTTATGCTTCACGCAGCATTAACGCTCTGGAGAACGTCGCTTACTCTCTTGAAAGAGGGCCAGTGAGGTCAGATAGCATTCGCGAGCGAATCGGCAATCCTATCTCGAACACTTTCGTCCAAATGAGCCCCAGCGCCAGTAGATTCTACCGTCTACGCGAACCCACAGCTCCCATGCCGCAGACCCCACCCCGACGACAACGAGTCACGGTACAATACAGCGGCGGTAACGAACCGCCAACGCTGCAGATGCGCTTGTCGGATCTCGAACTGCCCAATCCTAGAGAATTTGTTCGCAGCTTCCTCGAAAATCGTACTCGGAAAGGATCCATATCCGTACCGAAGCCACTCATGTTGGCAAAAGCTGCTCCTCACGTGTCATTCGCGAATCCATTCGCGGATCCTGCTGTTCGATCTCTACCGCCCCCAATTCGCCCCGCACCGAGTCCTACACGATCACCCGTGTCGCCATTTGACCCGAACAATATGCTATTGAATCGGAGGCCGACATCAGATTCTCTGTCGATTGTGCGATCTTTGGCTTCGCAATTCCCAGGTCTACCTCCTCGAGTGACGCATCGTGACTCGCCGTCAAGCAAATTCGATTCGTCCTCGACGCCTGAGAAACAATATCCGATTACGTCATCGACGCCTCCGGCGGCTGCTTCGACAACTTTTGTGAGGACAGCTAGCGGGAAGAGGAAACCGGTCCCCGTTTTCATCGATGATGCGATCGTGGAACCATCTTCAGCACGCCTCACGCGGACCGCTCCTTCTGATCGTGACTATGTCCCTCCGTCTCCCTCGTCGAGCTCAGGGACACCGTACGAAATGAACACACCGTCATTCGCCACCGACGAAGCTCGCGCGTCTATCGCAGAAACCGCGTCTGTGCGATCTATTCATTTCGGATCGCCCAGTTATACTTCTCTCAGTTTCTGGCAGACGGGACGACTAGCCGACCGCGCCATCAAACTGGAGCAGCAAAAGGCGCTGACGAATTCTCCTCCGAAGATTGTAGAAGTCCAGCCTGTTCCTCGAGCAGCGCGAAGAACTAGTACAACCTCGCGAAGACCTCGACCCGGGGTGGAATCATATAGTCGAGACAGCGACAGGATCGCTGTCTCGTGGATGGAAAGAAGTGATGCTCAGAGTCGCAGTTCTGATATGTTAGAGGCGGCATGGGTTTCCATGGGGTTGTCGTCTTTGGAACGACAAACGACGGGCAAGATTAAGAGGATGCCGAAGCTCCACGAGAGAATGCCGACTCAAAGCAGTATCCCTCTGGACCGAGTTATTGAGGGTCAAGATGCTAGCATGCCGGTTTATCAGGCGACTTCTTTTGATCAGGAGGGCGTGCTACGTAATGCTATTCCGGAGGAAATGAGTATATCGCCGAAGAGTGCTTATGCGCCTTCTACACATACGAGAGCCGACTCTGGAGTGTTGGGAGAAGATGATATACAAGACGTGAGGAGGAGTTTGTATGGCTCTGGGAGAGTATGATGATGGTCTTGTTTCGGTCGCTCGTTGAAGCACATTTGCCCATATCTTGTTCCGAGATAGCACGAGATGCTTCACGGGGAAACGCCTTGTAATCAATTTTGGATATTCTGTTATTGTTGCCTCATATGGCATTCGGAATGTCAAGGATATATATGGATGTGCTCGCAATGAAGATAGATTCTGAAAATTGAATGTTAAAATCTGAAGTGTCATCGACGTGGTAGCAAATATAATGACCCCCGGGATATTGCGACAACCTTTGGGGGTGAAGAGATTGCGACTCCGAGTGATGACTCTGAGAGGAGACTGTCCTTCAAAACGTCATCTGAGTCTAGAACGCTATAGAAGATCCGTACATAAAACAATAAAATAAAAACGGGCAAAGGTATATCCGACTGACCCGAATGGACAAGGTTATAACTGATCCTCTTTTTCAAACTCCAGCACCTCTCCCGAGTGCTCTTTGTCCATTCCGGCGTGCTCTATATTCACTTACAGTCGGTCCTACAACTTCTCCTATCATGGTGATAGCTTGAGCTGAGCTCATTCGGGGATCTAATTTCGAAATTTGAATGCCACGAAATATATTGCCTGAGGGGGTTTCAGCGAAGACCAAATACGACGAACCTTGGATATCAAGAATTAATCCGGATTCAGGAGGCCTTTTTTTCTCGGGTGAAAAGTCCCCCCAATTGACGCCATACCTTTTGCTGCACCACACAACTCTCTCTCCATGCACAACTCGTCTGCCTCGTCTCAACAGCAGGTCCTTGGTACCAGGACCCGACATGAGATATTCTAGGGTTTTGCTTCTGGTGGAGCAACTCAGCGGATTATTCTTGATTGTTCTTGGAGTCAGTGGGGAATTTGCAATAAATGGCGTTTTAGCTTTGACTGCCGGCGTCATGCCCAGCTGTTTGGGCCACTGTTCAAGGAAAGGTTTCACGAACGCAAAAAAATTACTCTGGGTGTATGACTTCCATGTGAGCCTTTTTAATGCCATAATCAGTAACATACTGAACTTAACGAATAAATGTCTCTGAGCAAGCCAAGTTGATTTGAGAGCCGTTCCTAATCTATAACTTGGTTAAAATGGTCTGGAACCTTAGCCCGGACCTTGAGGAAAGGGTGTGTGATGTCTTATGGATTTCTCCCAGCTGTATTTGCAGGCTGATGTTGCTAAATCCAAGTCTCCTGTCCGGGTTTGAAAATAGGTTATATACGGGCGAATCGCGAGCATTTTGCCCTAGGTTGATGACCTACCTCCAGATTATTTCCATGAGCAGGACGGACTAGTAGGTCATCCCAGACCGCTGCTGAGATCCCCAGAACGTTACCCAAGCTGATCGCCCTGGTGTTGGACAAAGGTGTTCAGAAGCCTGTTTGTCAACTATAATTCTGGCCCAAGTTCTGGATACTGATCTGAAAGTGATAGGTTCTTGCGAAGATCACCATGGACTCGGATGACAGTCATTGAGTAGAAGGGCTAGCCCACTGTCAATGAGTATGATCTCGACCATCTCGTAACAATCGAAGAAACAATCCTCGAATATCGGAGCTCCTTGCCTCTTTGGATTCAATCAGTCTCCGCGGCTCCGTTCCAGGCCCACCCTCCAAACATGAACCACACGGTCCAATCCGGCTCTGGATACTAAGAAATAGAGAGGACATGCAGCGAGTCGTCACCGCCCCAAGATTTCTCTCGATCACTTTGGCTCCACCCCCATGTCAACCAAACACTCCTCCAGCTCGGTAGATGGCGATCGCGGACGTCGTGGTGATTCGCCCAGCTCCTCTAATCAATCACAGAAGTCGCGCATACCGAAAAGTAAAGTTAACGCGCCTTGGTGCCCTGCATATTTTTTTCAAATCAACCCTAGGCTGCGACAGCTGCAGGAAATCACACGTGCGATGTGTCATGATCGCAAAGATGACTCCACCCAACTGCAGGCGTTGTAATGGCATGGGCACCAGTACGAGTTTGCTTGCATTCTAGACCGTCAGATTTCTCAAATCCTAGTCAATCTAGCCTGCGTCTTTTCAGGTCAGATTAAGCTATTTTCCCAAGGAGGTCATTAGTGAACCCTTTCCTTTTCAGTAATCACTCCGGCACGAGGCGCAACGCGAAGGCAATTGTTTCTTCCATATTGCATATCCGACGCCTAATTTTATCGTCTATATTGAAAGGGAAATAGAATCTATGGAAACTCGTTTACAAGAGGCAGAAGCAGTTTTGGGAATGATCCAGGCATTTCCAGACCATCGAGTCCAGTCACTTCTCGGTGACATGGCCCAAGATCCTAGAACTCGAAAGGTCTTCGACCATGTCCATCAAAGCCAATTCGGTCCAGGAGTCAAATTCAAGCCTCTAGACTCGGCTCCAGGCCCTTCAAGACTCTCAGAACCCTTACCCGTGTCGTCGACTACACGTCCTGTGGACAAGGCAGGTAAGCCAAAAAATGACATGTCACCACGATGACCGTGAAACAATGAACCGTTTTAACGCTATTTCAGGGCCATCCGCCACTGGAACCACCGGGACAAGCTCACAGGCATATTCTCAAGATGACCTCGTTTCTCGCCTTTCTCCTCTCAGCCTCGCGGCGCCTGCTGAAGACGATCAGGAGAAAGAGAATTCCAATGATGACGCATCTACCGATGCTGATGACGAGGAATAGATTGTATGTCCCGTGCAAAGTGATCGTCGTACATGATATCCCGTATGTTGTTGCAATTGCCCGAGATGCCCCTGATGCCCTTCATGTTTGTTGAATCCATTTATGACGAGCGCATTCAGATATTCAGGAATGTATATGATGCAGAGTTTTGAATTTGAAATTCTTGATTTTACGACCGATGAACCAGGAACCACTGGCATATTTTGTTGACCTAGAGGACTCTGGCCCTACTTTCCGTTTCGGTGTTTTGTGTGTTGATGAGCTGCTTCGTCCGTTGTTGCAAAGCGGGATCTCAGTTGGGATGATACCTGGAGACTCAAAATATGAGTGCAAAGTCAGTTGCCAAGGGAGAATGCTTTTCAATTTGCGTCTCCGCGTTCAGCTTTGAACTCCAATGACGTCAAGGGCGCTCAATTTCGGCTTGCCTCGGCCCGGCTACTCGGTTCATCATTCGGCCTTCTTTCTGCCGCCCGGCCTGAGACCAGACTCTTGGGTGAACCATAGCGTTGGGAGGCTCCCAGGATGCATTCTCAGTAACAATCGTCTTCATCACCAGTGCTCAAGCCTAGTCATGATTGCTGCCATCTCTAATATAAGAACAGGATCGAATGCGAGTCAAGACGGTATATCTCTAGATTTCGTCCCATCCCTTCAACATCCTGGTTCTGTCGTTTCTGGAACGGTCAATATCGATACGGAGATTGCTCAAAGCAAAGGCGTAACAGAAGTGATGGCAAAGCTTGCAGGAGAGGTTCGTACGTGAGTTTTCATGTCCTGTCCCAGACCATCATTGAGTGATAAACGTCGTAGAACAATCACTGTTCGAACAGCAGGTCCCGCAGCCGCAGTGAACGTCTTCCATCATGAAGGTCACATTATTTTCAACCTGGAAAACGTTCTCTGGAATCTCGAAGGATTCGGCTCCTCAGCCTCTAGTAATAACGGCCTTTTATCGATTCCTTTCGAATTCACCATACCGAACGACGAAAATCTGCCGCCTTCCTTCAAGCAACAGATCGATGACATGTCTGCTGCTATCCAGTACTATGTCATGATACTAGGAAAAAAGGAGGCGTGGTACAAGAGCAACGTCCGGATTGTCAAGCCTTTCATGTTCTTGCCATTCGATCAAAGCTCTCCTCCATCCGCTTTGAGTTCGGCAGGGCGAATCTGGAAAAAAGAGATCGCGATTAAACGAGGGGTTCTTTTCGGAGCCGCTGGCAAAGTTGAAGCAGAGGTAAGTCATTCCCCAACCTAGCGCGTCAGCCAATGAAATTCAGGCATCTTCACAGGTCGTACTGCCAGATGTCCCCTCTCTTCCCCTCTTCCATCCCATCCCAATCTACATCCGGATAAAATGTTACTCCAAACCTCTCCCACACACTGAATCTTCCGATCCCTCTTCGTTCAAATTTCCACTCCCTCCCACGGCCACCACAGGCCTGGATCTCAAGCTCTGTTCTCACATCCGAATCAGTGCCAAAGGTCACGTCCGAGAACGACCATTAGATTACGCATCTGTGGCAGGGTTGGGAAAGCCCGAGAAAAAGACTCAGGCAGGTGGATGGGGACAAGATGTTCAAGTAGACGTTGGACAGCCGACATGGGTTATGGAAGGCGAATCGAAGAAGATGGGACGCTGGTTCCAGGAATCGACCTTTCAAGCCCCTATGACGCTGAGATGTCCGCCCAGCTTTGATAGACGGACTGTCAGACTTGAAGTGAGCTCTTCACGACGTCTTTGTCTACCTCTCTGACGTATCATTGCCAGTATACTTTCGAGCTGACAGTACCGTTCCCCGGTCTTGGAAACAATTTGACATTATCAGTGGGACCCGTTCCTGTCAGCTCAGGAATATATCGGGATCAAATCGAACGCGCAGCTGGAGAGCTGCTTGACATCCCTCCGTGAGTTAATCGTTGTCATCGACCCGTAAAAGATTTTCATCATGATACAGAACGTATTGGGAAGTTGCGGAGTTGAAAGAAAAATAAAGGGATAACTTATCAAATCATTTCCTTCGCGATTCTCCTTCTACGTGGCCCTAGCTTCATTGCGAGGAACTTCTTCTGGCGCCGGCTCTACCATCGGAGGGGCCTCTGGCTTTCAGCATCCAACAAGTTACGCAATGATGTCACCGCGAATCTTCGCACGATTCTCTCGCCCGACGACGAACACTCAGTACTCAGGTCCCAGGTCCTTCATCGTTTAGCGACGAACGAACAACCTTCATTTCTTCTTCGCCCACATGTGTTCCATAAGCAACGCTCTCGCTGCAACTCGACTTTGAACCATGATGTGCTTGATAGCACGAGGCACGAGTCCATTGGCTCCACGTGACACCATCGCCCTCAACGTCGTTCCAGGCTCCATCCTCCTCCTTTACGACATACTCGGTTGAAGACGCAGCCGTCATGGGAAATTTTTCCAGTCTGTCAATAGGCTGCAAGAATAATCCAGGCTAGACAGAACTGACGGTGACCGACTTGGAGGGACGCAGGCGTACTCCATCAAGAATAGACACTCATCGCATCCGCAGACTATTCGGTGTTGTCGGCGTACATGTTTTTTCCAAAGTTCTCAATTAACGAGTTCAGTGCTGAGAAGGATCACATGCGGCGACTCTGACAGAATCAAAGTACTTGGGATCTCATTCATGTTCTATTCATTACGACAGACCCGCAAGCTCTTATAAATAGATATTGAAGATGTGTCATGAAAGAACTCGTGTCATTCCATGTACATGTAATATTAATAAACTCCTGCAATGTATATCAGTCTTTTCAAATCCTGGTGAAGACTTTGTGATAGGATATTTTCTTCGGCCGAGCTTCGCGGCTGGGTGACTCATAGTCGTTGCACCGTTGTGCATTGATTCAGCTATTTTGGTCGGCAAAGCGGTGGCAAAGGCTGTGCTGGCGTGACCCCACGCGACGATCGATGGTCACACTGTCACGCTGACCCAGAGTCCGCCCAGTGCGCAAGCTGGTGCCTGGGCCCTGTCCTGGGCAGAGCCTGGCAGTGCACCCATTTAAGAGTCGTTCTCCTCTGTCGTTGCGTGCTCAGCATCCTCAGAAAGCCCCCGTTGTCCTTATAATCGACCCGTAAGTCTTTCACAAAGAGTTCAAGGCATCTTCAGTTTCTGATCCCCCCCGCAGACTCCAGTGACTCAGGTCTCGTGCCAGCTCTACGATTACGATGTGGCTTGAAGACTGCACCCCTACTGCCGACGGACTGGATCGCGACACACGACAGAATGCGGCTTGTAATTTTGGATTTCCAACCCGTCTAGGATTGAGTATCGTCGTTGAGATGGCACTCATTTCAGCGATTGCCACGGCGAGTCTGATTGGTTTCATTCTTGTGCGTCTGCCTCAGTCACCTATTACATCACACTGAACGGTTGTCCAGTATACGAATGCGAAAAAATGGCTCCGCTGGCGTGCCGCACAGCGTCGTATTTCTGACAAGTCTCGAAGGAGACCCTTCCCGTGGCCCTCTCACTTGCTCTTCTACCTCACAACGCTTCTGGGTTTCGATTTCATAGTTTCGCTCGGTATGTTCGAACCTTGCACGCTGTGGCTGTCCCAGTCTAACCCCAGATCCCAGGCGCTATATTTGACATTGCTTGGATCCGTGATGCTGTGCGTTTTCCTTTCGGACTTCATATATACCATGAATTAATGTGCCTGTGATTCTTAGGGTATCGTGGAAGGCCCCTTTTGCTCTGCTCAAGGTATGCAGAGAGCTTCGGCTCATTGTTTCCTCAATCTAACGCAACTTCGTAGCCGTCCTGAAACAAACGGGCGACGTTGGCGTCGCTCTTTCGTAAGCTATTCTCTCCAACCGTTCTGTTCCATACTCATATGATATTTCAGGACACTTGTACGTGTCATTGTGGCTCTTTCTATTTAGTTTTTAACGCATATGTAGGCTCTGACTTCGCATACCTTCGCTGTGCTCTTCTTCCGATGGAAACCAAGTCGATCGCCTCTGCTCGCCTGTTTTGTCATTGGTCTTATCTGGCTGTTCCTGGGCCTCAATGACGGATTGGCATGGCACTTCCATCACACAAAAGGCCAGAAGTTGTACGGAAACACTCGCTACTGTAAGTGCTTTTTAAACTATCAATATGTAAAGCCTGATAAATGTGTAAAGGGTGTTGGATTACAACAAGCCACACAGGAAAATTCAAATATTATGGCATTGGTGCGTCAATCATCTAAATAACGATATTTGCTTACTCATGTGATGAAAAGCCCTGGAATATATTTGGATGTGGGTTACCGCCCTCATGAATATATTCTTGTATATTCCCACAGCGCTCCTCTACTTTGGCATCATCCATCAAGAAGAGGTTGAGGTCAAAGGCCACATTAAAAGAAAATACTCATTCAATCCTCGGGGAAACCCTGATGTCAAGGGTGACCGATCTGTTGGTTGGCTCATGATGCTGTGAGTTGTATGCAGCTCGGCACCTCAGCTGTTTGCTAATGCACCATCCAGATATTCTGTCATTTATGTTGTCACGGTATGGCTTTCACCGTCTTGTCCGCTCTATGTTTATCTGACCACAAGAAATAGATTGCTCCTGTTTCTGTTGCTCGCATCATGGAAACAGTATGGGATGCAAAGGATCTGGATAAGACTGTCCCCTTCTCTGCTACTGCCATCGGTGCAGTTTTCCTGTCGTCTGGTGGCCTTCTCAACACTCTGCTATATGTCAACACTCGCAAAGACTTGTTGTTCACTCGTGAAAATGAAATTGATGAGTCAGCAAGCGAAGAGGAGTATAAGGCAGTTAGCCGGACAACGTCGCCGGAACGTGAGCTTCCATCAAATTTTGACGTGGATGCTGGGTACTAGTTTTTGTGGGTTTTCTCCTCTTTTGCGTCACCTCTTTCTTGCTGTCTGAGTGATCTTGGCACGTCTCCAGTTCCGTTAGGCTATAGCTATAGGTTTAATGATAT
Source organism: Sistotremastrum niveocremeum HHB9708 (assembly GCA_001630475.1). Taxonomy (NCBI): domain Eukaryota; kingdom Fungi; phylum Basidiomycota; class Agaricomycetes; order Sistotremastrales; family Sistotremastraceae; genus Sertulicium; species Sertulicium niveocremeum. The sequence goes on from KV419435.1 coordinate 258,305, forward strand.
CACGTCTCTCGGGTGCAATGTTAGTAACGAATTAATGTACTATATACCCATCGCTTTCTTCAGCCCAAATTGTCTTACACGCCAACCCACGTTCGCCACTCTTTGATCTCCTTGCGATGACTTTTGACGATGGCCTTGACTTCTTCGCCCCAAACTTGCGCACCCTCTTTAACATGACGCTCAGACTCTGGGATTTCCATCACGACGATATTCTCCAACGTCAAATCGCCAGCTTGATCCCACTTGACAAGAGTGGGTCGCTGAGGTATAGCATGAGGCGGGATCACGGATCGGCCACGATGGACATCCTCAAAGAGGAACGATACATCATCTTCGTCAATCGGCATGCGACTGTCCTCGTGTCAGCATGATAATCTAAGATGTAGAGGAAGAGCGCCTACTTTATCTGCGTGCCTGTGAGTTTCGCTTCTCGCACTTGGAGATCACGAAGGAGCTTTTCGTAGAGCTTTCGACGGCCTTTGATAGGGAGTGGATTCGGGATTGGCTTTCCCGCAAGCTCGCACAGTATGTATGTCGCGATGTTTAATCCGAATATCGATGGTAGCGGTCCTATATCAGATGTCAACATCAACGATCACACTCACAAGATGTTGCTCATCTTACCTAGAACAGGAAGGATCCGTACGCGGAAGTCATCGAACACTCCGAGCTCGTTGACTGATCCTTTTGCGAATTCTTCTTCGGGGAGGGGAAGAAGTTTAACATCTCCAGGGACTTCCGTTGAGTAAACCACAGGAATACCAAAGGAGATCCCTTTCGCTCGTAGACGTCGGCGAACAGCGCGCGCTAGAGGGTCATAGACTGTATGCGAGATATCGCTGAAATTGCGACAATTAAATTTCAATGATGATCATAATCCGGGAGCTGCGAACCTTATTTGAATACGAGTAGGGTCGCATTTGGCACCAGCACCCATAGAAGCGAACACCTTGATGCCCTTTTCGTGACAGTATTTGAGGAGATCCACCTTGGTGCCGATGTTGTCGATGGCGTCTGATGAAAGCGTGGGTTTCAATGTTGAAACGGAGAAGAAGGAGCATACCTACGACCCAATCCACGTCATCCAGAAGCCAGCCACCGTCCTCTGCCCTCCACAGTTCGATACAGGACTCGACTTTGATCCATTTGGAAAACGACTTGAGTGCCTTCTCCACGCACTTGACCTTGGGCGTCCCCACATCTGCAAGAGTAGCAGTTGCATGTCGATTCAGCGATGAGAGTGTCACATAATCGAAGTCTACGAGGCGGATGCTTGAAATTCCTCTGCAAGGCTGAGCGATCAGCGACGCCCTTTACAGGAGAGAACCAATTTTACCTACGAGCGAACAAGCATCACAGCCGCCCAGCTCCCGACCCCACCGCATCCAATGACCGCCACCTTACTTCCCCGTATTTTCTTCATGCCTTCGTCGCCAAAGAAAGCGTAGTTCCGCGTCAACTGTTCACGTATAAGAGTTTCATCGTAGTTGGATTCTTCATCAAGAATAGGCAGATCAGAGTCGGTAGCGGTCTGTACAGTACCCTTGCCAGGGAATCGCAGCGCTTCAGAGGGTCGACGAACTCTGTGGCTTTTCTGGCTTGACTCGACGTCCAATTCGTGTGCGAGGCTTTCGTTGACTTCTTCGCTGAGTTTGATTCTTCTCTGACGCCGAGAAAAAGCTTGATAAGAGAATATGGCTATCGCAGTTGCTGAAGAGGCTGCGAAGGCTGCAATGGCCAGCTCGACGACTGGAGGTCGTCGAGACATTGCGCTTGCAGCTGACTAAGCAACTTCTGCGTCATTCTCTTAGAATCGCAGAACCAAATCGACGTTTATGCTTGCGTTTATGATATCGAACTTGTATTCCCGTCAGCGAGCCAAACAGCAAATCTGAAACCTTCTCCAGTCAGATCGCACGCAGCCATCTCTTTGAGTCCATCTTCCACAGTTTCTCTGCCCCAGTCTGCAGTTACCACAGGAGCGAGTTGAATCAAGGCAACAAACATGCGTCATTCATTGGACTCTCGACTGAAGATGACGAGGAAATGAACTGCGAGATCGCTAGCCGAGAAAGCGGCGAGAATGACTCGTCGACACTCCCAGCCTTCTACATCGAATCAATCCCCGCCAGATAGCCAGAGGACGTCGCTGTATTATTGCGAGGGTGTTAATAGTAATGCCATCTCTTCAAAAACACAGAACACTTGCATTCCATGCCTGTCGTGACAGTCTCCGCAAAACGAAGAGAGTCGTATCACGATGTCTAGAGTTGTACGAGGTCAAGGTCATCGACGGCTGTGCAATGTGAGATGCAGAGTGTAAGGGCTGCTCGGGCCTGTTACAGTGAAGGGGGAAATATCTCTTCAGAGATCACTACATTCGTATTAGCTGCTGAATCATTGTGAGACCATTGTGAATGATTATCTCGCACCTTCCACCCGAATGGAACCGAGAAATGAACCACCAAAAACAAACACACATTATGAGCGACGAAAGCTTCACCCAGTCGCCCCTCTCAAAATCATGAATGAGCAGGGCAAAGGGGAGAAAATACGACATCCTGATGTCGAATTCGGGGAAGACTCTCCACAAGACCACCCTCAGGCTACTGTTTGCGAGAGGAGTGAGGGGTCCCACTCTTCAGCTCGGCTCCCCATCCATCGTCGACAATCACTGACAACTGATGCCGCAGCACCAGCCACCATGGTCGTTTTCGACCCAACGGGTCAGGAACGATGAATGGGCCTGCTCCTGGGCCCAGGAGCAGAGAGCCCACAACAGCCTTGCGGCTGCTGCGAGAAGAGCTCCTTGCCTCCTAACAGACTGCAACAATCAGCAACCGGGCGCCCAGCTGCCAACTGCCCGTCTGTCCGCTGCCAAAAAGACAGCCACCTCAGCTCGGCTCACCACTCATCGTCGACAATCACTGACGACTGATGCCGCAGCACCAGCCACCATGGTCGTTTTCGACCCAACGGGTCCGGAACGATGAATGGATCTGCTCCCGGGCCCAGGAGCAGAGAGCCCACAGCAACCTTGCGGTTGCTGCGAGAGGGGGGAGAACAAGGAAGGATGGGGAATATTCTTGGGGGCGAAAATTACTTATCCTGCGTCGTCAGCTGGGATTGAATATTCAGCGACGAAACTCAGCAAGGGGACTGACTAGAATATACGCACCTAGTCATCCAGTAATTCTCGAAGCAGTCCATCCAACCAGAGAAGCGCAGGAGGTCCTAGTAGAAAGCCTGAGTCCAGCGGATGAAGCATCGGAAGCATCGGGAATCGGAGAGGAGAAGCACTCTTGCCGGGCGCCGAGCTACATGCCGACATCTGCTTCCGGACTTCACAGTTGCTCAGGTCGTCTACTAGTAATTTCGTGCATTTGGTGGTCTCGCCGTCACCACGCGACGATAGTTTGAGATACATGAATAATTGTCCTCCCTCTGGATCTTTCCTTGGAAATGGAACCGAGTTCGCACTTAAATTCAGGTTTCATTCTCAGATGCTGGCGTTTCCCCATCATAAATTTGATTGGATATATGGGAATGCTCTTGGACAAAACTGAACTGCTGAGAAGCAGTGGACCTGAGGAGAGAACACTATTCTCACCGGAATATTATCGAGAGAAACCCAACTGATGAACTCGAATGGCTTCTCTTGAGCGTCCCAAAACAAACGGATTAGCACCGCGAACTGATTATTCGTCCTCGCGGTCAGAATCTTGCAGCACCCTGAGACGTGTCCGAAGCGGTCCGTTCATTCTGCATTCCGATTTGACGAGTTTCGGCAAAATCCACAAAAAGAAGGATTTTATTTCCTGGAACGTTAGCCAGATCGTCGAAGGGCGGATGAGCTGCGAAGCACAAGCAGAATGGGCCTATGGCCAAAGATAATCATGACATGAGACTTGAAAGCGACTGTTCATCTTCCCGAGCGTGTGGGTCTGACTTTGACGCTTTCGTTCGCAGCATACGCGGCCTAGGCAATATAGAGATGACGTGACTGCATGTTCAGTCTATCCGGCAGAGGGGTGGAAAGCTAGCAACAAGGGCAGTCAGAGCAAGGAATGTGCCTTGGGACGGATGTCGCACCAATTCGTCTGCAACACTTCGCAGCATTGGAGTCAACATAGTACTTTGATTGTAATGAGAATCAGGCCGGAGGAGAATGTCGGACACACGCACTGTAAGGTTGAACAAACATATCTTCGAATGCCCATAAGGAGAGCGTTCCTGCCGACATTCCAGTTCGGTACCCGCGAGCCCAGACGAAACTGGTCGCAACTTTTCGTTGCGGACGCGAGCATAGAAGTTCCTGATCAAGCAGTCAGTCGTCAAAGTTCTTAACAACAATCGAGGGTCGGCTTACCCGTGCAATCGTGGAGCTCTCGCACATCTTGTCAGCCAAAGAGGTCAGGTAGGCTCATGCCCGACGTCGAGCAGCGTGGGCGGGGTACTATAATGCGCGAAAGATCGCCCCATAACGATCAGGCCACAGCCCCAGAGACTGTCCTGGAATGCAAACCTTAGCTAACGACGCCACGGCGTAGCATTCCGAGTCATGTTGGCTTTCGCAGAGGGGTGTTTGATGCCTTTCGTGAAAGCATTCAAGCAATGATATCTCTGGATATATGTCCTCAGTGCCGTTAAACACTTGATTCACAGAAAGGAGTACATACCTGAAGTAGATTCCATATAATTCGGACCGTCAATGTCCTCTGGCCTCGGAGTCTGCCAATGGTCTCCACAGTTCTTGCGAACGAATGTAGTCAGAATTACTTCGTTCAGGTCCTCCAGCCTCTTGGACGACTGCTGCCGGGCGAGCGATGCGTTCCATATCAGCAGTGGTAACTTCATATGTTCGCAGTCGACCAGACGAATGGCAGATCCGCACTGACCGGACGTCTCTCGTGCCAAAGATGAGAAAAAAAGACTTACGACTACACGACCATCATTATTAGAACTCGATTCATCACGGTCCAGTGACTGCCCAATCTTTTTGAACGATTCACGGCAGAAAACGCGTTAGATCTTCGTAGGTGTAGTATAGCAGTAGTTGACCGTAGGTCTCCTGGCTGACTAAGCGCATCCTCAGGTTGCTCTTGACCAAGGAAACGCTCATTCATTCGCCCACTATGTCTCTCCTTACGATGGCACCTGAAATTCGCGAGATGATATTTGAAGCCTTCGTAGTTGACGCCATTGAGTCCTGCACCCGTACAGCGGACCGTCTCAAAATGACACTGAAAATAACACACATGTATGCGCTTTATGATATCCAGACGCTCTCACCCTTGACGTTGCAACAGATGCAGGACGATACGTACTGCCGCCTTCGACTATCATCGCTTTTGGTCGTTGATCCATCTCCATTGGCACGCGGATGCAGTCCAATTCTTTCTCGAGCGCGCTCGCGTACAGACGAATCCCGACCTCCATGTATTCTTGGATCTACAAGCGGGGGGGACGAGTAATAAAAGAAAAAAGCACCAACGTTGGGGGAAGTTTCTGGAGAAGGAGATGAAGATCATCCAGTTCCTAGGGATCAAAATCACCCTCAACCACGGAAGCCCAGTCATCGTAGCAGCCCTTCGCGATACTCCTGCGCCTCGACTCACGGGTTTCGAACTGGATCTCGACGAAAGACAGACACATAATGCCAATATCACCCGACTCTTCAATAACGACGCCCCTTCATTGAACTCAATACGCATACATGCTCGTGCGCCATTCGATCAGTTGCCGAACTTTGCTTCCTTGGAGGAGCTCGGGTACAGATTGACTGAAGAAAACTTCGCGGGACTACTGGAGATGTTGGAAGGGAGTCCGAGATTGAAGTACATCTCATTGAAAGGAGCTTCGCGATGGACGCCTTCGCCGCTACCTGGAGTGAATCCAGCGCTTCAAACACCAGTCGTTCTCCCGGATTGTTCATCCTTATTCATCAGGGGCATGGATGCACGTCGCACGTGGCATATACTCCGCAACATCAGCTTTCCGGTGATGACTCGTTTGGACGTTTACGAAAGAATATTCGAGCACGATAACAATCTCATGGGAACGATCTTCGATACGCTGCCGAAACTTCCTCAGAATCCTGAGTTACCTCCGAAAGACTATCTCTTCTTGGGCATACGACCTAATCTCATCTGCATCGAGCTCAAAGGTTACCGATACCAATGCAACTGGACGAACCTCCACTTCCAAAATCTCACGGACGGTGCAGGTGCCCACCTTCTCTTCTCGTTCGTCATCGACGCCATTACTGCTCCAGCGAATGTTCTCCATCTCCAACCTCCAAAACTTCATATCGAAAATAATATCACTCTCGAAGAAGACAACCCTCTATCGCTGGATCTACACGATCTCACTGTCTTGTTGGTTCGAATCTTCGACGCGTACCCACTCGTCGAGGAGCTGTGCCTTTCAGGGAACACGGCCTTCATTACGCAGCAGCTTCGCCACACCCATACGCAATCGCTTCCGTTATTGGCCACTTTGAAGCTCGAGAAGAACTTACGACACAATATTCCACAAACTTATGACGCAGAATCGGTCAACGCACTCGAAAGGACTCGGAATCTTGAGATAGTCAACTCTTTTCTTTAGGATGGGTAAACATAGCTGACGCCATTGTGTTGTTGGGGTTACTTCTGTCTATCGCTGTTCGTCTTCTGTTTCGCTTTGAAATTGCCGGACTTGGTGTTTGAGAATGTTATTGATGAATATTACAATACAGTTGTCAATGTGATAATATCCCTCAAAAGCGTGACCGCTTTGAGTCGTAGCAGCATAAAAGCTCCAGTTCCTCTTTGAGAGTCAAACGTGAATTAACACGCCATAAATCCGTCTTCGATTTGCTTCTAAAGAGGCTTTGATTATCCGCCGACATAAGTGGCCTACTCTTGATGTCCTGTCAGCGGCTTCAATCTTGGCCTTTACTTCTTCATCGTGAGCTCGCGCATCTTCTCCGACCTGACCCTCGGCTTTTAGGAGGTCCATCTCAATGGTATACTTTTTCACTCGGTTTCAGTCTTGGGTGACGCGGGAGGACAGCTTGATATGCAAGAGAAGACGACGTGATCGTCGCATAGGTGCTAGGTGCTAGCCTGATAGTCGGCGAGACATCCGTGCTGATCGACGGCGTCAGCGTTATGACAAGACGAAGAAAAGGTGCGGAGAAGGTGCAGACCTGGCAAAGGGGCATTCTTTCTTCATTGCATCCATCACAAGCAAGACGAACGAACTCGGTAGCAGTCCTAAATCATTTATCGACGTGTATGCATGATCTTGCATCGGCACGAAAAGTTTCTGACAATGCGTATCAATGAAATCAAACGCCCCAGTAGCAGCGGAAGCACAAACTATTTGACGATGCTACCGGGTTCAATCCTCTAGCATCCTTTCAGAAGCGCTGCCTGCTCTGGGCAAAGGAGAGTATATGCTGGCGGAGAAGCTTAGCGAGGTCCCTCTTAGCTTTGCGCTCTCCCTTCGGCGAACTCGGGCGACATCGGGCGACATCGGAAAGAGAGGGGGTGCATTTGAGGACACCTAAGCCGCGAAACTTAGAATGAATGATCTGATGAAGACTGAACAGCATGCTTTTCACGTCATGGTGGTCGAGGACCGTTAGTCTGAATCTGCGGATCGATTTGAGGAGGTGAAGAACAGGTGGAATGGTGTGGGACCTACGCATGACTCGATGTTCCATGGACGCAGAAGAGGGATCAAGCTAGGTGTCGTCCAGAGATTCGGAGGCAGAGAATATGCGTCTCAGACTGTCGAGCATCGGAAGCTGAGCTATCCCACATATCATTGAAGGCTTGTGTCGGAGAGAGCGATGGTGCGTTATCGCGTCATATGGCTGCACTCCACTCTATAACAAATAGTCTCGAGATTCGTACGCCTTTGACTATTTCTGTGGAACGTGCATGAGAACGAAATTAGTATCAACTGGTCGACACGCACACTTGATGGCCTGGTGGATCGCTGTCTTAACTCGCCTCTGCCTGTGTTGATGAAAGACATGAGCACAAAACTCCACAGTTAATGGCTCGTGATGCCCGAACAGAGTGCGCATTGAGGGGTCCTGACACAGGCGTGAATATTCACACTTTGACTTCGTCTCAATCTCTGACTCACCCAGCACATGATGCATGTTGCTTTCACCAGGACGTAGTCGCAAAGGCGAGATTAGGGTGAGGTACGGGCGCAGAATCTTCTTCGGGTGGCATAAACTGTTGTCAACACGCGAGCTGAGGAATCTTCAAGTGTTCGGAAGATATCGCTGACGTGACAGAAGGATCAGGATATCGTCAGAGAGGTAGAGATATAGTTGCGGGGCTTACATGACCATGGGTACGACCACGCTCTGCCTCTAAGTTAATGGGAATTGCGGATATTTTATGCTTTTCTGCCTCTGTCTCGAGAGTGTCGGATGTAGAGGGTCGCGCTCATACCACCTGACATGCAGTTGAATCTTCTATTCATGCGAGGAGAGACCAGCGTACCTACAATCTGACCCAAGTCATTCAGATGTCAAATGCTTTCCTCTACTATACCATCCGCAGTCCAAGACACGATGGGATTGGTAATGGTATTTTCTCTCGGCATTTCACCTTCGGGATTATCAACGACTTGGATGACAATTGAGTGACAGAAGGGTCATACCATTGAGATTCGGCGAATAGACATTCGATATTCGCCTACGTGGCCTTTCATAAGCGACACTCTGCAGGGAAGAAATATACAAACGAACGGATAAGCATCGCTGGTCGTCCAAATCCCAACATCATGACATCCAGCCACTGCCACATTAGTTCAAAGATTTTCTTGAAGCATGTCCCGCAGAAGAAGCTGAAGGAACACACGGACCATTCCCAAGCCAGTTTTTCGCGATCAAACGCTTCATCAAGACTAGGAAATCAAGAGAGATGCCATCTGTTGTGAAATGGCCAGAAAACGACGGGTTTTGAACTTTGGTAGATTTGAAGACTGCTCTGAGGGTTTTCGGACGGGGCGCGACTTCAAGTTTCAAGCGTTAGAATTGGAGGTGAGGACTGCGGGGGTCAGAACATTCGTGCGTTCGCTGAAAATTTGAGACTGAGAGAGACGTTGACATTGCAGAATGTAGACTTTGCATTGGACCAAGACGATTGAGAGCGAGAACGACGACCTCGGCGGATGGCCGTCGGAGACGACACTCGCAGATCAGAGCCGCGACCATCAATGTCCCTACGAAAGCCGTCTTCTGCTGTGAATGGCTCAGAGATATGCGCAGTGACGAGACCTGGTCCAGTGCGCTCTATCGTTGGTCGTGTGATAGTGAGTCATACTTTGTCGTCATTCGCGGATGACCCTCACCAAGAAATAGCCTGACGGCGGACTCTCTTATGATATTCTCTCTATCAACAGTCTGGTGTCCCGACAATTGCTGATGCAACACGCGTTACTTGTCTAGCAAAAGTCGTCCAAGAGGCTGAAGGGCTCAAACGAAACGCTGCTCCATCGGATATTTCTATCGAAAGCTGGAAGCCGGAGCCTAGGGATGGTGGCTGCCCGGATTATAAGGATTCGCCTTCAGGTATGCCCCTTTTGCTTTGCACCACGTATCTAAAGCTCTGACAATATTTCCTCAAAGATGGTACTCCTTGAATTTCACGAAAAAATGTCTATGGCCCCTGAGCCATCGCGATCCGTAACCCTACGTGTTGTCAGATAATGTTCGCACTCTAGAGCTGTCACCGACACTGTGGCCTGATCGTTATGTGATTTCAGAGATATCCCTTGCATCACGGTACCCTGCCCACACCGCTCGACGTCGTTCGTTAGCTCATCTGATCTCCTCAGCCCACAAAATATGCGAAAGCTCCATTCTCTCAGAGGTAAGCCGGAGATCAATTGTTGCCAGGAACTTTGAGTACTGAATGCTTGATCTGGAACTTCCATGGTCAAGGCCAAACTCAAAGTCGCGACTGCTTTCGTTTAGGCTCGCGGGTGGCGAATTGGGCCGTTAGCAGGAACGTTTGTTTGATCGTAGGGTGCGTGTTTCCCCCATTCTCCCTCGACTTTATGCTCATTTGACCAAAGTAGGGTCTTGTCGCCAAAGTTGCGAAATGTTTAGCGAACATTGTCGCCGCATCCGTCTCAAGGTGTCCATGATCTAACCCCTTCGTCGACGCCTTGCCCCCACACACACACCGAATACGCCGAATACTCAGTCGCGTCCGAATTCCTTGTTGCGCAGGCCGACTTTGGCGCCCTCAAGCCGAACGGCATATTCGAAAGGGAATCACATTGTCGAGAAGCCGAAGACTTCCGTTCAAGCGTGCATTCGGGCGATCGAGTCTCTCCCTAAGGTCGTGCAGGTCGTATTTGACAGTCCGTCCCCCCTTCGATGCTCCGATTGACGGGCAATTGAGGATGCCCTCTTCGTCCTGAACATTCCTGACGCTTGCCAATCCAGCATGAGTGGAAGGACGACCCCTAAAGGCATTGGTAGACCTGTCAAAAACATTTCGAGGTACCGTCAAACGTTGATTGCGAGGACGATAAACTTAATTATATAGAAGCAGTTCGCATTGCCAATCCGTTCGTTCTGTGACACTGAAGAGAACGCTGCGATTTCTTCGATCGGATTCCTCTCGATAATGTTCCGGTGAGAATAGTCGTCACTGTGGAGATGTATGCTTCTCAGTAGCGTCTTGTAGAGCATTCCAATTCATCAAATTGATTTGATGAGGGGGAAACTGGAATGCAAGCAACTTGGACCTTTCGTGAGAAAAACTGAATGTGAAGGGGAATTCAGCTCCGTGTCAAAGAAAAGGTTTGAAGGAATAACTGGCACCAAAGCACTCTCAATTAACAGGACGAAGAGCAAGTGAGCGATCTGAGAACGAATATTGTGAAGTCCGGAAGCAGATGTCGGCATGTAGCTCGGCGCCCGGCAAGAGTGCTTCTCCTCTCCGATTCCCGATGCTTCCGATGCTTCATCCGCTGGACTCAGGCTTTCTACTAGGACCTCCTGCGCTTCTCTGGTTGGATGGACTGCTTCGAGAATTACTGGATGACTAGGTGCGTATATTCTAGTCAGTCCCCTTGCTGAGTTTCGTCGCTGAATATTCAATCCCAGCTGACGACGCAGGATAAGTAATTTTCGCCCCCAAGAATATTCCCCATCCTTCCTTGTTCTCCCCCCTCTCGCAGCAACCGCAAGGTTGCTGTGGGCTCTCTGCTCCTGGGCCCGGGAGCAGATCCATTCATCGTTCCGGACCCGTTGGGTCGAAAACGACCATGGTGGCTGGTGCTGCGGCATCAGTCGTCAGTGATTGTCGACGATGAGTGGTGAGCCGAGCTGAGGTGGCTGTCTTTTTGGCAGCGGACAGACGGGCAGTTGGCAGCTGGGCGCCCGGTTGCTGATTGTTGCAGTCTGTTAGGAGGCAAGGAGCTCTTCTCGCAGCAGCCGCAAGGCTGTTGTGGGCTCTCTGCTCCTGGGCCCAGGAGCAGGCCCATTCATCGTTCCTGACCCGTTGGGTCGAAAACGACCATGGTGGCTGGTGCTGCGGCATCAGTTGTCAGTGATTGTCGACGATGGATGGGGAGCCGAGCTGAAGAGTGGGACCCCTCACTCCTCTCGCAAACAGTAGCCTGAGGGTGGTCTTGTGGAGAGTCTTCCCCGAATTCGACATCAGGATGTCGTATTTTCTCCCCTTTGCCCTGCTCATTCATGATTTTGAGAGGGGCGACTGGGTGAAGCTTTCGTCGCTCATAATGTGTGTTTGTTTTTGGTGGTTCATTTCTCGGTTCCATTCGGGTGGAAGGTGCGAGATAATCATTCACAATGGTCTCACAATGATTCAGCAGCTAATACGAATGTAGTGATCTCTGAAGAGATATTTCCCCCTTCACTGTAACAGGCCCGAGCAGCCCTTACACTCTGCATCTCACATTGCACAGCCGTCGATGACCTTGACCTCGTACAACTCTAGACATCGTGATACGACTCTCTTCGTTTTGCGGAGACTGTCACGACAGGCATGGAATGCAAGTGTTCTGTGTTTTTGAAGAGATGGCATTACTATTAACACCCTCGCAATAATACAGCGACGTCCTCTGGCTATCTGGCGGGGATTGATTCGATGTAGAAGGCTGGGAGTGTCGACGAGTCATTCTCGCCGCTTTCTCGGCTAGCGATCTCGCAGTTCATTTCCTCGTCATCTTCAGTCGAGAGTCCAATGAATGACGCATGTTTGTTGCCTTGATTCAACTCGCTCCTGTGGTAACTGCAGACTGGGGCAGAGAAACTGTGGAAGATGGACTCAAAGAGATGGCTGCGTGCGATCTGACTGGAGAAGGTTTCAGATTTGCTGTTTGGCTCGCTGACGGGAATACAAGTTCGATATCATAAACGCAAGCATAAACGTCGATTTGGTTCTGCGATTCTAAGAGAATGACGCAGAAGTTGCTTAGTCAGCTGCAAGCGCAATGTCTCGACGACCTCCAGTCGTCGAGCTGGCCATTGCAGCCTTCGCAGCCTCTTCAGCAACTGCGATAGCCATATTCTCTTATCAAGCTTTTTCTCGGCGTCAGAGAAGAATCAAACTCAGCGAAGAAGTCAACGAAAGCCTCGCACACGAATTGGACGTCGAGTCAAGCCAGAAAAGCCACAGAGTTCGTCGACCCTCTGAAGCGCTGCGATTCCCTGGCAAGGGTACTGTACAGACCGCTACCGACTCTGATCTGCCTATTCTTGATGAAGAATCCAACTACGATGAAACTCTTATACGTGAACAGTTGACGCGGAACTACGCTTTCTTTGGCGACGAAGGCATGAAGAAAATACGGGGAAGTAAGGTGGCGGTCATTGGATGCGGTGGGGTCGGGAGCTGGGCGGCTGTGATGCTTGTTCGCTCGTAGGTAAAATTGGTTCTCTCCTGTAAAGGGCGTCGCTGATCGCTCAGCCTTGCAGAGGAATTTCAAGCATCCGCCTCGTAGACTTCGATTATGTGACACTCTCATCGCTGAATCGACATGCAACTGCTACTCTTGCAGATGTGGGGACGCCCAAGGTCAAGTGCGTGGAGAAGGCACTCAAGTCGTTTTCCAAATGGATCAAAGTCGAGTCCTGTATCGAACTGTGGAGGGCAGAGGACGGTGGCTGGCTTCTGGATGACGTGGATTGGGTCGTAGGTATGCTCCTTCTTCTCCGTTTCAACATTGAAACCCACGCTTTCATCAGACGCCATCGACAACATCGGCACCAAGGTGGATCTCCTCAAATACTGTCACGAAAAGGGCATCAAGGTGTTCGCTTCTATGGGTGCTGGTGCCAAATGCGACCCTACTCGTATTCAAATAAGGTTCGCAGCTCCCGGATTATGATCATCATTGAAATTTAATTGTCGCAATTTCAGCGATATCTCGCATACAGTCTATGACCCTCTAGCGCGCGCTGTTCGCCGACGTCTACGAGCGAAAGGGATCTCCTTTGGTATTCCTGTGGTTTACTCAACGGAAGTCCCTGGAGATGTTAAACTTCTTCCCCTCCCCGAAGAAGAATTCGCAAAAGGATCAGTCAACGAGCTCGGAGTGTTCGATGACTTCCGCGTACGGATCCTTCCTGTTCTAGGTAAGATGAGCAACATCTTGTGAGTGTGATCGTTGATGTTGACATCTGATATAGGACCGCTACCATCGATATTCGGATTAAACATCGCGACATACATACTGTGCGAGCTTGCGGGAAAGCCAATCCCGAATCCACTCCCTATCAAAGGCCGTCGAAAGCTCTACGAAAAGCTCCTTCGTGATCTCCAAGTGCGAGAAGCGAAAATCACAGGCATGCAAATGAAGTACGCACGCTTCCATTCTATCTTAGATCGCCATGCTGGCTCAATGATCTGGATGTGGTTGGAGGTGCGCATATCTTGCCGCTTACCAAGTGTAACACTCATATCCCTATCAGAGGTCTTTGAGAACAAGAAACAAAGGTGTCCCTGCTTGCTTGCTCAGACTTCAGTGTGTGCTTTCGCCTCATGTCATTTTACTCGTGTTCACGTTATGTCGCAGTTTTGAAGTGATCCCTTGCCTACATTCTTATGGTTGCGCACTATTCAGCGATATAGATCAATAACACATAGGTAAGTGCCGCTTCTCGTTAGCTGCTCGATGATCTGATCCGCTGAACAGATCTCACCGGCGACACCCAACTCCTTTTAGCATTCTCGGCAAGCCAAAGATCTACGGTTGACATGAAAAGAAGCACTTACAAATCTGCCGGAACTTCTGTCACTCATATCGGATTTGAGTTCCCAGCTCATGTCTTGAGCGAAGCCCACGCACAGAAGTCACCATGCCTTAAACCGAACTATCTCGCAATGCCCTGCAGGTCAATCTTCGTACGTCCCTGGACATTCCAGATGAAACTCATCAATAATATTCCTGTCAAGGTCTCGGCACTAGTGGATGTTCCGGTGGATGTCCCACAAGTCATCGCACAGGTGACCTGGCATGTTCGATGTATAATGTCGTTCATAGCAACCGTAACCTTCTCGTAAGTTCTCCCTTCTCGTGGCGTTCACGCGCCATCTGAGAACGTTGACGAGATAAGCAGTCGAGTAGACACTCTGTCGATGTTCCTGTCTGGCGAGCAACCTCCCGAGCTGGTTGCGACTCGCGAGCTGCGAGGCCCTCTCAGTAACTCAGATTTCAACCTTCTTTGAGCGAGAGGAACTGGCGAAAACATTGGGCGAAAACTGAGCTTGTCTGATCTGGTCTCGGCAGGTCAGTATTATTCTCTCCTCCTCGCACTCGCTCACACATAAGACATCGAAGGGTATTGGTAGTTGGAGGGTCTCCGATAAGAGTTGGCATCAAATCGCGAAGTAAGCACGTCTGCCACAGTTTGCTCCATATCGGACGATCTAACCCCTATTTTCTTAGCGCACAGAGGACGATTCGAGTCGTCTTCACAATCCGAGTCCCGCTACCTCCCCTATATCACAGATCACTATCCCCTCCGATGTGTGAGTGCCCAGAATGCAAACTCAAAAATTGCATCTGTCACTGAGGTAATCCGTTCTGGAGAATCTTGGTATCGACCGACACTGAGAGTGTAAGATAGGCTCTGTCAGGAAACTCGTCCGTATCGGCAAACGCCGTTGCGAAGCGCACATTATCGCCGATTTATCGTCTCACCTCGCAACATACCAACCTTTCTTATGTGGACCCACTGCGATGCCTAAGGTCTGTTCTGTCAATTCTCTTGATTATCTTGTTCGAGTCCTGAGATTGAACTCATACGCAGTTAATAATTGGTCTCGACGATTTACGAATTCCGTGCGATTAAGAATAGAGGTGCAGAATGCTGGCACAATGGACTAGAGGTTTACATGTAACGAAATTATACGGAATGTATCTAACATGGGCACGTTGCTGGTGAATATTACAAAACGATAAAGAATGAAATAGAATAAAAATAGTGGAACTGCGAAATGAAGACGAGAACGTTGATCTACATTGAAAATCGGAGCAATAGAATCAATGACCTCGAGCTCTAGCAGCACGAGCGCGGGCTCCTCTGATGGTTCCACCTCGGCCAGCGGGGGCGCCTCTGGCGGGAGCGGGGACTGCAGTGGTCGCAGCGGCATTCACCTGCGCCCGAGTTCTGCCCCGACTAGAGAGAGGTACGCCGATCCTTGATGCCGCGACACCTCTGCCTCCTCGAACCGCCGCTGAAGTTTCCGCTGTAGCTGCCGGTCGGGGTACGGTTGCTGTCGCCGTGTTGCCTTGTGCTCCGCGCTGCGTAGTGTTGGCCGTAGCTGTCATCGTCGATCCTGAAGCAGTCCGCTTTGCTATCCCGGATACTGTTGGCGCAGGTAAAGCTGAAGATCGAGGACCTTTCGATGGTGGCTTTAATACCGTTTTCGTCGGGGGCGGCGGCGGAGGAGATGGAGAGGGCGAAGGAGCAGCTAGAGCTCGAGGAGGTTTACCGAATAGTTCCACGTACGAGTCGGGAACAATCGGCAACCTATGTGACTCTCCATAGGAAGTATCAAAGTTGAACATCCCGCGGGTGGGAGCGGGAGCGCGACCGACCGAGTCCTCCACATCTGCACCCCCATACCCTGACCCATCCGCATTCCTACTGCCGCTATGATTGCCAGTCATATCCGCATCTTCATCCTCATCCTCATCTTCGTCCTCTGACAGATCATTATTCCTAGGGTAAGGAGTCCCGCAGCGACGTGGAGTCTCCGGAACGATGGCGGACTCCTGGGCGCCTGGGGTGAGTTTGGGCGGTGACACGGACTTCCTCCTTCTTTTGACCTCGGCATCTGCTTCTTCACTACCGTCGGCATTTTCAACGAACTCTTCTAACGTTCGTTTTTGGGGAAGGCTGGACGGGACGTCGAAGTGGGGTGCACCTTCAACCGAGGATCGGCTTGGCGAAACGACTCCATGAGCGTGTTGACAAGCTCTGCTGGGAGAGGTTTGCACCCCGACAGTGGAAGTGGTGATGAGAGTACCGTGATTGAGAGAAGGAGGGGGTTTGGATGTCGAGAGGGAAGGGAAAGGTGCGACGGTCACGGCTTCCGACGCGGACGTAGCGGGTTTTTCGATGAGCCTCTGAAGTTGCTCTGGCGAACGCGAGTAGTGGGTTCGCAACAGTTTGCCTGAGCTAGCAAAGAATCCGCATGAGAAGATCGAATTGTCCAGATCGCCTTGACGAGCGATTGGCAGCTCGTCAATGAGACATAGAAGCACAACGCGCCCTTCCAGGACGGCTTCTAAGTCCTCCTGCCATAAAATTACATTAGCATCCGCATCTGTGAATACAATTTCATTTCTCACCTCTTTGCGATTCGCTTCTTGTGGAAGCTAGAAGAATTTGATGTCAGTTTCTTGTATGACGTAAAAGTAGAAGTCCAGTGGAAGGTGCTCACATTCCCGTATACGATACTGATGGCCTCCGCGTTGCACTGACCGCAGCCGCAGCCAATTTCCTCCAAAGAAAGTCCTTTGTCTGTTAGTTTTGAGGCGAATGGTGCGAGCGCACGATCCAGGGCCGGCAGATAAGTGGAAACGACATCACAGGCAAAATCGTGGTATGCCTGCTCGTCTGCAGAAAGCTTCGCCAGGGGATGACCGAGGACTTTGGAGAAGAATGAATGGATGGAACGATGTCCGAATAAAATCTGGAGGTGGGTGAGGAGCTCTCGGAAGAGCCACGACAGAGATGAATGGGGAGATGGGTGAGTGGGTGGATGTGCAGACAGGAAGGCCTGCATCATGCTGTCGAGAAGAGTGATCCTAGTGGAAGGGAGGAATCTCCTAACGTGGCTGAAGACGTTGCGCAGTCCCTGATAAATTGCTCGGCGTTGGCGGACGCAATCTTCGCGATCACCCTCATTCGCCAGGGACGCTTTGCTAAGCTTAGTGACGCATTCGCAATAACTTGTATGACGCTCTTCTGTCGAGGACGTGGAGATATTCTCCAGAATTCTGATGCATACGGTGAGATGGGGAGTGATGAGAAATGGTGAAAAGACCCGTACAAGGTTATGGTAGTTAAAAAACTACTTTCGCCCCCCGGGTTCTGAACCTGGGCCAAGGCCAGACATAGGAGGTTGTCGACGGCAGCGGATGATGATGATGACGATAGGTGGGAAATGTTTTCTTGAAGGTAGAAGTCGGCTAGGGCTGAGTCTTGAATGGAGAGGGGGGATGTCTTGATGCGTTCGCTAATCCTTGATACGAGGTTGTCTTTAAGCAGGGTGGCCTTAGGTTGCGTATCTTTCCCTTTTTCGAGAGAGCGAATATGACTGATGAGGGCTACCAAGTCGGGTTCTTGGCTAATGCACGCGGTACTCCATTGCGCCAGAAATGTCCACGACGGGTCGATAGCCATGTTCGACGCTAGATTCGAACTTTGAAGCGGAATAGGGGGGGATGGGTTTGGAAGCCGACTCGGAGGAGGATCCTAGAAGAAAGGATTGAGAAGATAAGTCAGATGATGGCAAGAGCGGCGCTGTACATACCATGCCAATGGGGGTTATAGCAGGGAGTAGAGACGGATGTGAGGGGCGGGGAGCTGGGGAGCAAGAGACCTGGAACGATGGGACTTTATATAGTTCGAGGACATATTTGAAAGCCCGCTCTATTCAAATATTCAAGTCCGATTTGGCTTTGAACATTGACGGATTCAGAGATAATATTAGTCCGATTTTGTCAAGGGGTAGATGGCGTCGACTTTTCGTTTCCTGAACGAACGAATGATCTGTCAGCGGAAAGCGCTCTTGCTACAGAGTAAGAAGAAACAAGGTCCATACTTGGATTTTGTAGCTCATAATCAGTGGCCCGCGTCGTCGTCGTGTCCAACAGCGAGCAGGCTAGATAAGATTCAAGGCCTTCGATCGACGGGCGTCGCTAGGGACCCCCGAAACTCTAAATTGATTCCGTCCGCAAATCTTCCCGAAAAGGAAATTATCATCAAACGCGTCATTGGCTTAGACCTCACAGCCTTTGGGAAGGAGAGCAAAGAGAGCAAAGACGACTTATTGGCTATAGCTGATGACTGAGGAGTACACAACTTTTCTCCTAGGATATTCGACGTGGCTGTCCAGAGAGTCGGATACCCCGGGCCTAGAAAAGATAGCGACAGAACCCTCGACTCTGTGCATCAAAACCAGGCTAGAACTGCTTATCGGAGCCCAATCCTTATCACAGTAACCGTATCGGAAGCCGTGGCTTATCGGTCACGACGCATGGACTTGCTGCGTTGGAAACATAAATCGATCCAAGCTTTATATATCTTTCGGACGTGCACAAGACGCACATGTTTTCACGAAAGGGATCTGAGAAGCGGGAGATGGTGCCGGTACGCGATTTGCAGAAGACACTATACAGGATAGGTGCCGCCGCGCCTGATATAGACTGCTAAGAATAATCCGTGCCGCGCAGGCCGCAGAATCGGCGCAGATATATCAGTGCTCTAGTGCAGTGTCAGTTCAAACGCACTGGATAGGTAACATGATATAAAGTACGAACGACATCATATCAGCCAGCTCAGCCCGAAGAAAGCCTCAGCGTGCCTGAAGATTGTCCGACGAATATATGTCCCGATGTTCGGATTGCCGTGAAAGCAGAAATAAAGGGTAAGATTTTGCATTCGGCTTAAATATCAAACTACAGACACAAGTTAGAGGCTTATGTTTGGCTGATGCCTGGTGCTTACCGAGGTGTCACGACATCAATGTCCCGATTCACGGACTTGATCCAAGTCAGTCCACGGATCGAGGGGTCCAGAGACAATGGGAGAGAACAAAAATTGTGGGGGCCCTCTGAAAAACCTAACGGACAGCTGAAAGATTTTTTTAGAATTGTCGATTTAAATACAGTATGAGGGTTGGCAATGCTCACTTGATCGATTATGGGCTTTGTACAATGCCTCCAAAATTCTTACAGACGCTAAAAGCTCTAGATGCGATATTTAAGAAGTTGACTCAGGACATGCGCGGTGAAACATAGCGATAGGCTGTTATCAAAGCATACCAAGCGGTTCGACCTCAACAAAGCCACACGACGGGTGGTCGGGTTAGTCGCGGCGGCCGAGGGGGGCACCGATTTCTATCGCATTCGATGAATTGAGTCTATTGGAAGAAATGTTAATATTGGCATAAATATTCATCTTTGATTTGCTTGAGGAATACGCTGCCGCCGAGACGAATCAGCTGCTCAAAGCAGGCAGCGCATAAAGGAGTTTAGCGCCAAAGCGGAGTTTCCATTTTGAACCGTTTCGGCAATTTCGGACAAACATGATCACATGATCGTGTGAGTGAATCGAGCCGGCGCGGCACTGACACGGGCTGCTCGGGCATCTAGCTTCAAATCTGCAAGTGTCAAGGCAAGTGTCATTCCGCGGTCTAAATATCGTACCTAGCTCTCCAATATGATGCTATAAATTTCTCCTTTATATACGAATATCAGCTGCGCACCCGAGATCGTTGTGAGGGAATATCTCGTACCTTCCACCCGAAAGATACGTATATCAGGAACCACGAGATATCTATGGTCTTGCAACACAAATTATGCGCGACGAAAGCTTCACCCAGTCACCCCTCTCAAAATCATGAATGAGCAGGGCAAATGGGAGAAAAGACGACACCATAGACATCGAATTCGGGTTAGAGAACCCACGAGAACCCCCTCAGGCTACTGTTTGCGAGAGGAGGAGTGAGCGATCCCACCAGACAGAAGCCATGTCACCGGTGGCGTCCCAGCCGGTGCCATGGCTTCTGCCTGGCTGCTACACAAGGCAGCACTCTTCAGCTCGGCTCCCCATTCATCGTCGACAATCACTGACGACTGATGCCGCAGCACCAGCCATCATGGTCGTTTTCGACCCAGCGGGTCAGGAACGATGAATGGGCCTGCTCCTGGGCCCAGGAGCAGAGAGCCCACAACAGCCTTGCGGCTGCTGCGAGAAGAGCTCCTTGCCTCCTGACAGACTGCAACAATCGACAACCGGGCGCCCAGCTGCCAATTGCCCGTCCGTCCGCTGCCGTAAAGACAGCCACCTCAGCTCGGCTCACCAGTCATCGTCGACAAGCACTGACGACTGATGCCGAAGCAACAGCCGCCATGGTCGGTTTCAACCCAGTGGGTCGGGAACGATGGATGGGTCTGCTCCCGGGCCCAGGAGCAGAGAGCCCACAGCAACCTTGCGATTGCTGCGAGAGGGGGGAGAACAAGGAAGGATGGCGAATATTCTTGGGGGCGAAAATTAGATATACACCGTCGTCAGCTGGGATTGAATATTCAGCGAGCGATACTCAGCAAGGGGACTGACTAGAATATACGCACCTAGTCATCCAGTAATTCTCGAAGCAGTCCATCCAACCAGAGAAGCCTAGGAGGTCCTAGTAGAAAGCCTGAGCCCAGCGGATGAAGCATAGGAAGCATCGGGAATCGGAGACGAGAACCACGCTTGCCGAGCTACTTGCCGACATCTGCTTCCGGTGCTCACAATGTTCGTTCTCAGTTGGCCCAATTGCGCTGACTTGCTCTTCCATCTGTTAATCGAGAGTGATTTGGTACCAGTTATTCCTCTGAACCTTTCCTTGACACGAAGCTGAATTCCCCTTCAGATTTCAGATTTTCTCTCGGAGGGTCTGAGTTGCTTGCATTTCAGTTCCCCCCTCATCAGATCAATTTGATATATTGGGATGCTCTACAACACGCTACTGAGAAGTAGAACATCTACAGAGTGACGACTATTCTCACCGTAATATTATCGTAAGGAATCCGATCGAAGAAATCGCAGCATTCTCTTCAGTGTCTCAGAACGAACGGATTGGCAACGCGAACTGCTTCGATCTAATTAAGTTTATCGTCCTCGCAATCAACGCTTGACGGTACCTGAAAATGCTTTGCACAGGTCTACCGATGCCTTTAGCGGTCGTCCGTCCGTTCATCCTGAATTGGCAAGCTTCGGGAAAGTTCAGTACATGAGAGAATCCTTGACTGCGTGTCAATTGGAACGTTGAAGAGGTTATAGGTTGAGGAGTACGAACTGAATGACCCTATGATGAGCTTCGATCGCGTGAATACACGCTTGAAAGAATGTCTTCGTCTTCTCGACCATCGTTTCTCTCTGGTATGCCGCTTAGATTGAAAAGCGGCGAAGTGGCAAGAGCACTGTGCAGCTTTAAAACGACTAAAGCTTCAGCGAAATTGAGAGGGGAGGGGAGAAAGCCATAAAGGTCGGGACACGAATGTGGCACTAAATTCTCCGCGACACTTCGCAGCAATGATGTCACGATAGTACTATGATCTCAATGAGCAAGACGCCTGAAGAGACTAATAGATTCACATACTCGAAGGTCTAAGGACTTTTGCTTCCGGGGCTCATAACGAGACTATTCATGCCGCCGGCCCAATTCAGCGCTCGTAAGCCTGGACAAAGTCGGTCGCAATTTTTAATCTAGAGGCGAATGCGGAAGTCTCTGAACAAGCCGTTAGTCTTCACATTTTATGACAAGAAGCGACCTCAAGCTTACCTGGAGCTTTCGAACACATTGTCGGCCAAGGACAAGAGGTGGGCTCATCCGCGTCGTCGAGCACCGTGGGCAGCGTGCTGAGAATGTACAGAAAGCGCGGAGATCACTTCATGATCAGGCCGAAAATTTTGAGAGAACTCTAAATTGCGTCGAATACCCCGGCCTCGTTGGGAGATTCTGTAGCGAACTCTTCTTCGGGGAGAGGAAGAAGCTTGACGTCTCCAGGATTTCAGAAGAAATCCCTTCCGCTCATAGCCGTCGGCGAGCAGCACGCGTTGGAGAGTCATAGACTGTATGCGAAATATCGCTGAAGATGTAACGATTAGCATTCAGTAATGAAGGTAACTCTGGAGCTGCGAACCTTATTTGAATACGAGTAAGATCACGCGATGGTTTGAATAGCGTCTGAGAACAGCGTAGGTATCAATGTCGATATAGAGAACGGAAAGCATACCTAAGACCCAGTGCACATCATCGAGGAGTCATCCATCATTCTCCGCCCTCCAAAGTTCGATACAGGATTCGACTTTGATCCATTGGGAGAGAGATCCGAGTGTTTCTCCTACGCACTGATATTGGACAGCCTGACGTCCGCAAGAGTGGCATTTGCATGTCAATGCAACAGCAGACTTGATCGAAGTCTACGGGTGGATACTTGATATTCCACTGTAAGGTTAAGCGATCAGCGACGTTCCTCACAGCAAAGCAATAAGTTTTCACCTACGGGCTAACAAGGATCACAGCTGCTCAACACCCAACACCACAGATCCAATGACTGCCACAACATTTTCTCGAATTCTCTTCACGGCTTCGTCGCCAAAGAAAGTAGTTAAGCGTCAACTGTTCGCGACTGAGAGTATTATCGTAGTGCCAAGTAGTTCGCTTCTTCATCGAGAATAGGCAGCTATGAATCGGCGACAGTATTCACAATGTACTCCCAGTTGCCAGTGAATCGCAGCACTTCAGAGGTTCGACAAATTCTGTGGCTTTTCTGGCTTGAGTCGACGCCCAGTTCGTGAACGAGACTTTCGTTGCCTTTCTCGCTGAGTTTTAGTCTTCGATGACGCCGAGAGGGATCTGATAAGAGGTATGACGATCGCAGTAGCTGAGCAGACTGCGAGGGCTGACGTTCATTGAGACGACGTTCCACCAAGCGTTCCACAGCTTGCGCTCCCGGCTGACTAAGCATGGTCGTTTCGATAAAATCACAGAGCAAAATTCAAAGAAAATCGAGGTTTATTATATCGCACTCATCCAAACAAGCCACATACAACATCTGAAACTTCTGCCAGTAACATCCCACCCAGCAACTTATATTTTCCCTTTCCTTCAAATCTCCACTACAGATTTTTCTTTTCTGGCTCTCCAAATCGTTGAATTCAAAGTCGGTCTCTTCAAGCAGATTCGCCAGCGCGCACGATGCACGATCTTGACGTGTAATATCGGTCTTGCAATTGTAACGTTCGGCGGAACCCCAGTCATGTTCTCAAAGCAACTATGCTCGGGTTCAGTTACTGGATCGACATCATGATTATGCCTCGTACCTTGGGTTGAAATGACCCTGTGAGAAGCAGAGACACCCCCGACTACAGCCATGTTTGGTGGTTTCGCGACGCCGGCGAATCAATATATAGAAAACGGCAACTTCACCCAGTAACCACCCTCGAAATCGTAAATGAGGACGGCGGATGGGAGAATAGCCAGTGTTCCTCTCAGGGTGGAATAGAGGGGAGCACGCAGTGTAGATGCGAGGGAACCATCCACGAGAGTAGGTGTAGGGTCGATCCTCACCAGACACAGGACAAGTCGTCGCTGGTCTCCCAGTCGACGAAATGTCCTGAAAGCAACTGGATATATGTCATGAGTGGCTAATTAATCCTGATTGCTGAGAACGCATACCTTCGACGGACAGTGCATTGAGTAGCACGAACAGGGAGACAGTTGATGGGTGCGTAGGAGATCCTCACCAGACACAGGACAAGCCGCGGCTGGTCTCCCAGTTGACGACAGATCCCGTCTGGCTGCTGCCATATAGGCAGCCACTTCGGCTCAGCTCATCCCCAATCAACGTCGACACGCATCCTGCCGAAGCAGACCGGTCGTTTCAACTCGAAAGCACACGGTGAAAGGGTCTGCTCCCGGGCCCGGGAGCAGTGAGCCCACAAACAGCCTTGCGGCTGCTGCGAGAAGGGCTTCGTTCCATGACAGACACGATGCATTCTATAGCTGGGTTGCCAGTCTATAGAAAGTCGCTCTGTCCGCTTCAGCTCAGCTCACCCGATCACCGTCGACACGCATCCTGCCTAAGCAGACCGGTCGTTTCGACTCGTAAGCAAACGGTGAAAGGGGTCTGCTCCTAAGAGTACTTAGGAGCAGCGAGCCCAAAAAAAACGAACAAAGAAGGAGAGAAGAAGGAACCAAAAAGGACGAAACACTTATGCTGACAGGGAGAAACAATTAAACAGTCAAAGAACGACAATAGAAAAGGCAAACCAAGACAAAAGCAACGACCAACAAAGGCAGAAGCACCGACTGGAACAGACACGACCAAGCGTCCCAAGAGAAAAGACCAAGAGAACCAACACAAAAAAACGACAAAAACGAACCAGAGAGACAGAAAGAAGAAAACGCACCTGAAGAAGCACCAACAAGCACCTGAAGAAACGCAAACGAACACAATCAACAACTAAACGGAATAAAACACACATAGAGTCTACATAACCCACAAAAAAAGCAGAAACACCGCCAAAGACAAGAAGAAACAAAGGCACCAACAGGACGACGAGAACAAAAGAAGAGGACGAACAACACAACAACCCATCCCGCAATCCAACCCGATGCCAACCTCAATCTACAAACCTTCGGACCATTCTCTTCAAAAAATTCCACCATTCGCTTGAATAAATGCCTTCAGCCGGATCAATCAGTGCGGAGCGCCGTATCGCTAAATGCAGACCCACCTGAAGATACAACAAAAACAAGCGGAACAACCAACAAAAACACCCATCCCCACCAAGAAACCCCCCCACCCAGCAGTCGCAACCCCGTCTCGCAACAGGAGCAACGCAGGAGCAGAACCCGACACCCTTAGCAGCACACCCCGACAAAACGACCAGCCCACCGGTAGAAAACAAACATCGACGCTGACGACAGAAAAGACCGAAAGTGACCACCGAGACGACCGCAAGCAGAAACACATACGACAGACCGCAGAACCACATGCAACAGACAGCGTAACCGGCAGGAAAAAACACCCTTCGCGCCACAGAACAAAGCCCGTCTCGCAGCACCCGCAACCTGGGCCCGGAGCACGACCCCCCACCGCCCGCAGCAGAACCGCGCAAAACGACCAGCCTACCGGCGCAAAACAAACATCGACGCTGAGGACAGAAAAGACCGAAAGGGACTACCAAGACGACAGCAACCAGACACCACAACGCGACCACCCAGAAACCAGAGATCGCCGACCCGGAAACCAGCGAGGACCAACACACCGACTCGCGAGGATCAACACACCGAACCGCGATCTTAAGACCACTGCACGACCAGCCCAAGAAACCACAACAACCACCCCGAAAAAACACAACACCCCACCACAAAGAAACAAACGCCCAAACAAAGAGAAACAAGCGCACAAACGAAGCAATGCCCGTCCAACATCCCACAAATGCCAGTCAAACTGCCAACAACGTGCAGTCAAAGTCAGAAAAAAACGAATTAAAAATCAACAAATAACTAATAAAACATGCAGAGGCAGCAAAAAAAACCCGCAACAGCAGCAAAAATCAACCCCAATAGAATCAAAGCGCCACTCCCATCAAAAGAAGATGCCGATACCCTAAACAGAGAATGGACAGACGCAATCCGGACAACGGACTGCCATAGCTCCGACAAAGCACCGCGAGGTCGCCAAACGAACAGAGTGAGGAGGCGAAATAGAGAGAATAAAGAGTTTGAGTAGAGAAGAAACAAACATATAAACGACCAAAAACAAGCATAAAAACGACCAAGTCAAAAACTCAAAAGAAGCAAAGAAAAAAGACAGAAAAAGAAAACAAAAAGAATACAGAAAGAAACCCAACACAAAAAACAAAGGGACCAAGCGCAGAAAGCAAACGTAAAAAGCGCCCAACCCAAACGTAAACAGTGCGCTAGACCGAGGAGACCAAAGCACGAGAGCGCGGAAAACCAAGAACAACACGAGGACACAGCAAGAGCAGCACAAAGACTAAACTCGAGAAGGAGAGAGGATAAATGCGGTAAAGAGCAGGGATAACGGGAGCGAAGAGCACCGAGAATGACAGCAGCGGAACCAAAGAACAACAACAGAAGAAACAACCGAGAAGAAGAGAAAATATAGCCAAGAACAAGAACAACCAAACGGATACACAAGCAGAAACCAACGTCTCAACGTGCAGAGAAACAGGTCGAAACAGAAAAATGAACGCGGGAAACCAGAACAAGTTGACCAGAAGCGCGAAGAAAATAGAAAATAAGGCAGAAGAGAACAAGAAAGCCAACAAGAACGTCCAACAGCCCGAATCAAAAGAACAACCACTCAGGCGAAAAACAAGAAACCCGCAGGCGAAAAACAAAACAACTGCAGCTCAAAACGAAAAAGACTCAATCTCCAGCCCCAAAAGCATCATTGGGAACCCCTCGAAGAAGCCTGCGAAAAGTCCAGAAGAGGGCTCCGACAAGCCCACGGGAATACCCAGACAATCCAACGCGAAGAACAAGACAATGCAAAGCAGGGAACAGGAACGAGGAAAAGACATACCGCGGACAAAGAGCAAACAGAAAGACGAAAAAAAGACAAGAGCAAGAAAGAAGGAAGACAGAAGTAGGAAAGGCGAAAGAGCCAATCGAGAAGCGCCAAGCAGACAAACGAAAAGCACCCTACACAGATATGAAAGCAAACCGAGAAAGTCGGCGAAGCAGAGCGAGAAGACCCGAGAAGCGAGGCTCACAAACGAAAGAAAAAAATGGCAAAACCGAAAGAAAAAAAGAACAATGCAGGCAACCGAGCGGAAGCATCGAGGCAAGCGGGGGGAAGAGCCAACGCATGGGAGAAGAAGAACCAACCGATGCGACAAGGCCAAGTTCGAAATCCATAAAACGCAAAGCCGAAATAGACAAGACGGCGACAGCGAGGACCCCGCAGCGCGGAAGCAAGGACAGCGCGACGGTCAGCGAAGGAAAGCTTGACATCCACCCTATCAAAAACCGACACCAACGATCGCAAAAACCGGGCCCAACAACACTGACTCTAGCACGAAGAACCAAGAACACCAGCAGGACGGGCCAAGAATACCGCCAAGCCGGGGCGAGAAAACCCCCGACCCTCTCCGAAAAAAACCGCAACAAGATCCGCAACCAAAAACAAGAAGAACCGAGAACAAAAACACGAAAAATCCAGGACCGCGTCACAAAATCAGAGACAACAGCGCAAAGGCACAAGAGAAAAGAGCACACATGAGACAAAAGAACAACTAACACAAGACACAAAGCGACAAGAACATTAAACGGCAGACAGGCACGAGCAATAGAGCGGAGAAAAACACGATCGACATCGAGGAGAAGCACATGAAAAAACACCACAGCGAGGACACGCAAAGAAAGAGCAGACAGAAAACGATCAGCATGGAATGATAGAGACAAACCAGGCCCCAGAAAGACCACGACAAGAGAACCAAGAAAGACCACAAAGACAGAACAACCGAGAGGCGAAGATCAACAACAGACGACAAAGAAAAAGGAGCGACGAAGAAGAAAGAGCAAGCCCCGACAAAGAGAACCCGGAAACCAACAGCACAACAACCCGGCAACCAAAAGCGAACACTGCAATCAACGACACGCCAAGACAAAAATCGCATCCAAGAAAAACCACAACCACGATACAAAGAAGACCTCAAGCCCAAAGAAGAGCATCGAAACACAAAAACCACACCCAAAAAGCGCGACGAGCCAGAAAAACCAAAACGAAAAAGCCCCAGAAGACAAAGATCGAGATTGACACATAGACCGAACAACAAAATAATCACTATCACATAGACCGGACAAGTCAGCAAGAAATAAAAAATGAGCGCTCATCGCAGGGAAAAAAGCCCCGAAGAGACCAGCAAAGAGAAGAACTCAACAGCCAGTCGACAATCAAACACTCAAACACACCCTCACACACAGGAAACACGAAAACAAAAAGATAAAGACCCGACCCAAGGACAGAGCTCACCACAGGAAACCCGGAACAGAACAGTCAATCGAAGAGGAAGCAAAAAAGAACCGCGACGGGAAGTCAATATCATGTCCGCTACCTTATCCTCACATCACAGAAGAAAATCAAAGTCAGATCCGATACAAAAAACAAAAACACTACGCCACTCCACTCGAGCAAGCAAAAAGCAACCACCAACCCCCCCCAAAACAAATAAACAAAGGAAAGAATCAAGCCCCTCCCACCCAAGAACAAGTAACAACCCCGGCTAGCACACAATGCCGCGGGAGACAGACGGATCGTCCCAACCAAGCCAGCAAAACCAAACATGAAGAACAAAAACCACTCGCGAGGGGGCCACAAACAACACAATACCAAGAAGGACTCAGCCAAGCAGCAAGCCAACAAGACGCCGCGGAGCCGCCAGAGCCACCCAACCGGCAGAAAAAAACGACTAAAGAGCTAAGCATCCAACTCGCAACCAACCCTAAACCAGCCAAGGCAGAGGTAACGAAACAGTCGCCATACCGAAGACGCAGAAAACATCCACAAACGACCTCACAACCAAATATGCCACCAAACATGCCGACCGGGAATCGAGGCCACCATCAGAGACGAACGCCAGAAACGAACAACACAAAATCGCCCCCCAGCACGACACAAAAAAACTGTGCAAAAAAACGGCTACGACACCCGACTACGAGAGGCCCATAACAGCTCCCAACAACAACACCAAGCCACTAAACCAGAGAGCCCACCGAAAAAACCGCCGCCCGAAAAACATCCCAACTCACCGCCAACAACACCCGACCAACGCAGCCACACAACTGACAATCACCGAAACCCGAAAAGAACCACGTCGCACTCAACGGAATACCAAAAACAGTCGCAAGACCACAACCGCGGCAATCCAACACATACACAGCAAATAGAAACACACAAAAGCCACAAGCCATCAGCCATCCCGGATCACGCCGAATAAGAAACCAAAACCACAAACCAGAATCACAAAACACAACAACCAACGATCACCGCGCCCAGACGACAGACGACGCGAGATACGCCATATCATACAGCAAACGGCCCCGGGAAGTCTCAAACAAAACAAATTTGCCGCACAACTCAAAACTCTCTGCAAAGAGAGACAACACCGATACTGCGAGACAAACAGATCACCCAACCCCCCAAAACAACCGGAACCCCAAAACTCAAAAATAATCCAACCAAAAAAACCCACCCGCCCAATCAATCGGCCACCGATGAACCAAACCCATCAAACCCCCGGGGCCAAAGGGGAAGGCCCCCGCCAAGCAAACGCCCACCGCCCAATTCCAAAAAATCAAAAATAAAAAAAACCACCCGAGAAAAAGCCAACCGAGCCCGCCCTCCGGAAGAAGAAAAGCGCCGGCAAAAAACAAAAATAGTCTGACGGTTCCAAGTAACATCGGCGGCCTTGGCCACATCGGACAGATTGCAGGCCGCATGTTCAGCGACAGAAAGCAGCAAGCATGGCCACTTTCTTGAACCATATCTCACTGTCTGTTGCCATTCTTGTTGATCCGGCTTCGAGCGCTTTGCGCAACGCGGCAATGATTGTCCTGCTTATGTAGTGTCCGAAAATTGTGACAAGATATTCAATGAAGTCGAATTTGAAAGTGAAAGTATGCGCTACAAAAGACTGACACAAATCCACGGGTATCCAAAAGGATGAATGGTGATGAGAATAAGGACGAACTGAACAGCTCTGAGGAAGATGAGGATTCGATCAGTAAAGACAACTAGCATAATTTACGTCGAGATTTTGGCGGCCTATGAATGGGAAAATCTCTCGATGGTCTTTGTTCAAGGACGCAGAGAATCCACGCCGTAATATAGCATCTATATGTGGAAGAGAAAGGTCTGATAGTGCTGTCAGTCTTTGCAATCACGGCTAATCGATTGCCCCCTCACCTAAGATTCGCTGGGTCCGTACTTGAGCATTATCGACTCGGAGTTCGCAGACCATTCTTGTGTCACGGTCTTCTGCGTGGTGAGGATATCGAAAGGTCCAGAGGATTTTGTGGGTATGAGTTACGAAACATCAGACTGGACGATTTTTGTTCACAGTCGTTGAACAATATGAGCTCAGAGGCCGTTAAACGCGTGGCAGACCACGGCCCAGCTGTAGAAATGATAAGATATGCTGTCACGGCAACAGTGTCGAGGGCGGGGATCTACTTACATGTGCCCCTCAAATCGCATGATTCGAATGCCCACTGCCCTCCGCATCCTCTCAAAATACTTGATATCGTTGTATAATTCCCGTTCAATTTCTGTTGTTTCTCCGTTGAGCAATCATGGACACCATGTGACGAATGCCAACCAACGATATAGTGTTAGAAACCATGATAGATACTTTCCATGAGACCACTACATCAATTTCGGTATGAGCGACATCGTCCAGAAAAGAGAGATGAAAATTGACGCACCAGCGAATACGTGATGCAGCTCACTCTCCTCTGACTGAACCCACACTGAACCCACACTCTACTGTAGTGCCACCTTGCTAGATATCATTTTCCTCGCGGCTGGAGAAGGCATAGTAGCGCATCGGGCAAGACTCGGGCTGCAGTCGAGTCCTCCAGTGAGTCTAAGGCTTCATAAATGCCGACGTAGAGCTTACTAAAAGATTGCTGTATAGACATTGTGTGAGATGGAAAGGTAAGCTCAACGTCAACGGCTCGTTGATGCCAATGAAGGTTCGGCGCAGGAATGCGGCAGAGTGCGGCCTGCCACCTACGCTCATCTCAGTCTTCAATATTCTCCAGCTACGATGTCTTTCGACTCAATGAACCTCGAGATGTGCGATAGAATCATACAAGACCTCGAAATCGATTCTATTTGCCCCAGCACCCCAGCAAGACCGAGACTCAAAAGAATCCTAGCTCTGATGCAGCTGTATGTCTCTGATACTCCATACTTTTCTTACTGTGTCTTATGTTGGATCAGCAACTCGACGTTTCGCAGAGCAGCACTTAGACGCCACTCTCTATGGTCGACGATTTATCTCGAATGGCGATCCGACGTAGTACAGAACTTTCTCGAGAACGCAAGACGTAACCGTACACATCCCGACCTTACTGTGTTCTTAGACACCCGGGCTTCAGGGACAAGTGATAAACGGAAAAAGCACGAACGATGGGCGAAATTTTTAAAAGAAGAAATGGCGATCATACGTGTACTGGGAGTCAAGATCGCCGTCAAGCAAAGTAGCTCAGCACTCGCCGCAGCCC
Source organism: Sistotremastrum niveocremeum HHB9708 (assembly GCA_001630475.1). Lineage (NCBI taxonomy): Eukaryota > Fungi > Basidiomycota > Agaricomycetes > Sistotremastrales > Sistotremastraceae > Sertulicium > Sertulicium niveocremeum. Next base: position 289,849 of record KV419435.1, read on the forward strand.
TCAGCGAAACGGCTGCTCCTCGTCTCATCACTTTCGAGCTGGATCTCGACGAAAAGCAGACCAACAACGCCAACATCCATCGTCTGTTTGCCAACAACGCCCCAAACATGACCGCCATCCATTTACACGCTGCTACGCCGTTCCTCGAATTACCGAATTCCCTGTCTTTGACAGAGATGGCCTACAGAGTTACCCCGAGAAACGTCTCAGGGTTGTTTGAAATGCTCAGAAAGACGCCGCGGCTAGCCTATCTATCGTTGAAGGGTGCGCGTACGTGGGACGACTCCCCGCTGCCTGTGCACAATCTCGTCGTTGAACCGGTTCTTCTGCCGGCTTGCACCTCATTATACATCCGGGATCTGAATGCACTTCGAACGCGATATATTCTTTCCCACATTGATCTCCCCATCGTGTCTCATCTGGACGTTCACGAGAGGATAGTGGAGCATGACAATGATCTCCTTGCCACGATTTTCGATACACTACCGAGACTACCGAAGAACCCTCATCTGCGGCCGAGAGACTGGTTGTTCCTTGGAATTCGCTCGAATTTAATTGTCGTCCAGATAGACGGTTATCGGTTTCGAACTGACTGGAACGGCTTCCGTTTCAAACACCTGACAGATGTTGTAGGAGCCCACACTCTGATCGCCCATGTTGTCGATGTCGTCATTGCCCCAGCAAATACTCTTCTTCTCCAACCCTCAAATTTGCATATTGAGAATTCCATCACCATTCCCGAAAGTGATGGGCTATTTATGGGCTTGGATTATCTTGGTGTTCTCATGGACCAGATATTCAAGGTTTACCCTTCAGTTCGACGGCTTACCCTCTCCGGTAACACGAATCCCATCACCCAATCACTCCACGGCACCCATTCCCATTCACTTCCCAATCTCTCCCTGGTCAAGATCGAACCGAGTCGTCGTGGTAACCTTATTGGGACCCATGATGCTGCTTCTTTAGAGATGCTCAAAACGACTCGTCATATAGAGATAAAGAACAACCAACTTTAGAAGGTCTTTAGTACAAGGGAGGCAATTCTTACTGCCACACCCTCATTGCGCGTTTCGACATCTTGCCCTGCCTCTTTCGAACCTTTCTTTTCATTCCTTTCAGACTTCCTTGTAATCACTCGTAGTTCACATTGCGGTGAGATAACAACGAACAGACTTCTTTTATCCCATCGAGGGCTTCATATTGTCCGAGCGTTCTTCGACAAGCGACTACAAAAGTAATTAGATGTGAACACGATCAAGTGACTACAATAAATTCATGCATTCGCCTTCAGCCATGCTACTGAATACAAGGTGGAGGACCACGGCCGCGGTCAGCAATCCGCAAGAGCCAGGGCGGGCCCATGTCCTCGAAATGGTCAAGGTGCGAAGACTGAGCCGTCATAGTTCTTCAATAACTGACTACATATGCAGAAGCGTTTGACAAAACGTCTATCACCAGCACCAGCCATCCGCCATGGCAGACAAGCCGTACCCGCATATCTCGAATCACCCCTCACACTCAGCGAGTGTTTCCGTGCGCTGTATGGGTACTGCTATCGCCTTCGCTCCTGGAGTCATTTTTATGGGAGTGTCGTGCGGTCTTGAGATGTAGAGATTTATGGATTAGCGTAGAGTGAAAGAATGCAAATATTCTTGTTGTCACAGAAAGCATCACAGTCACATGTACTGTATATCCGAGTTTGGTTTCGAGATTTTGTCGAGTCAAGAACTCCCGAGAAGAAGAGAAGATGAATAACAAGAGAAAGCCAATAGACTCCAGGATTAGAGGCCGACGAAGAAATCCTTGGTGCCATGGGCGGAAAGTAACCGGTTTTCTGCTAGGCGCTCTCGAGTCCCCGCGCGCGCTACTTGCTGAGCATCATCATCCATTGCATGAATATAAACCCAAGTCGTAGTAGCGTCGAATTTGGTGTCGAACAGGAAGATCTAGTGTGAAGAGCCCGAGTGGCGAGACCGATAGGTACGCGTCTGATATCTAGCCGAACAGAACATCAATCTCGTCGATATCCCAATGCCTTGATATGCACTGATAGAATTCTCGAAGTGGAGGCGTGATGGCCGAGAAAGCCGAACTTCCGCTGGGTAGAGGTCGCGCCAACGATCATGGAGAAGAGGAGAGGAGATCCTGCAGCATCTTCAATGTTCCCGAAGACCAAGTTCTTCGGTTCGGTATGGATCCAGCAACCCTCTATCCTGATAACCGACGAAACGCAGTTGTTTGAGAGAAAGATTCTGGGGGGAAATTACGTTACGGCAAGCAGTCTTGACACCATGTCGAAGATGATGGCTATGATACTACTGTCGTGCTCCACCAGCTTCCGGCGAATATCGAGATGATATGCAACGGAGAAGCTGATGTTGCGAAGGCTGTATCCGGTGCGAGAGGTATTCGTACCGCAGACGTGCAGCGTGTTGTAAGACTGAAGGACGACAGGCATTCGAAGAGCTCCCCATGGCCATGTTTCGGCGCTAACCCTGCTGTCCGAATTTGACGACTCGAGCGATAGCAGAATTCGACAAGATCAATGACAAGTGGCTTTGCATCGCCGTGGAGTGGAGTTTTGAAGTTTTGGAGCGAGCATGAGGCCATGGATGCGAAGGCGACTGCAGTGCCAAATTCAGAATCCAGCTTGAGACGATACGTCAGACGGTGAGCGTGATTATGCCCGAAGAGAGCTCGTCATATCATCGAGCATGCTGATCCGGATCTGAACCGCAACATCAGGTTGCGAAAAGGACGGTAGTGGTCATATGAGACTCACATGTGTTTCTATAGAGGCAGAATCGATACGCGGGATTATAGGGGAGCTCAAATCAACGATGGTCGACGGAACTCAGGTGTTGAGGAGCCGCTGCACCGCGTAAATTCCTGCCATTATCCCATACATGAGACGCTAGTGCATGAGGTGATGGAGAAAGTTGAAAGTGTGTGGCATGAGATAGGAGCTTTTTCCGTGGCGGCCTGTGACGGGGAGTGAACTTTCGACTGTCATCCTCTCGAGATCGCACATGACACAGGCCACGATGCCTTCGCGTTCTCTGAATGTCGATGGCAAACGTCGGCTCTAACAGTTTGTGAGTCTTCGCAATGCCGATGGCCAATCGATTGCTGGCTTACCTGGGTCACGATGGGCTCATACTCAACTATCATCAACCCGAAATCGAGGAAATCGGTGGTGATTTTGATGTCACGGTTTTCTGCGGCCTAAGGATTTTGAAAAGCCAGAGACTTTTGGCCGCCAAACAATGAGGCCAGCTGAGATGAAGAATGCGAAGTAAAGAGCCGTAAGGCACATGGCATACTATCGCTGAGCTGGAGAAATGATAAGATATTCTGTCACGACGATAGCCTTGAAGGCTGTGATCTACCTAAATGCGTGTAGGGGTTCTTTGGGTCTGCGTCAACGAATGTTGCTCCAGGAGATCGCGCAGCTGATCTCTGGACGACCCCTTTCAAAGACGTCGTATGTCTAGCCCAGGAGTGAGATGATGATATTATATTCAGGACGGAGGATTCCACGTACCGGCAAAATCGCATTATTCGATGCCTAGAGTCCTCATCGACTGTCCAAAATTCAACACTTGATATCGTTCAATAGTCTATTTCTGATTTCCATCGGCATTTCGCTTGCGGGATCCACGAATATTAGATGAGGATTAACGAACAACTTCACAGTGTCGCAATGGATATCTTAGGAGTTCACTGAATGAATTTCCCCATGAACGACATCCAGAGATGAAAGGAAAAGTTTGACGCACAAGAGAATACATGATGCACCATCCTAATCTCAGCTCTAGCCTCACCAATCCTCGAGTCTCCCATAGTGCCACCTTCCTGGGTAGTGTATACGCAGCCGAAGAAGTGACAGTTGCGCCTCTAGCAAGACTCGGACCGTCGTCAAGTCCTCAAATTACTCTATGGCTTCGTCGATGCCGAGATATGGGTTTTCGAAAGACTGTTATTGTAATTGAAGAAGATGCGCGAGATGCAAGAGCAAGCTCGAGGTCAAGGCTTCGCTGATGGTTTGGCGCAGGAGTGCGGCAGCGGCTTGCCACCTACGCTCATCTCAATCTCAGATATTTTCCAAATGTGATTTCTTTCGACTTGGTTACACTTGAAATGTGCGATAAGACCATACAACATATCGAAATCGATCCTATCAACCCCAGAACCCGGCAAGACCAAGACTCAACAGAGTACTAGCTCTGACGCAGCAGCTGTATGTCCTCTCATACTCGGTACTTTTTTTACTGGATCTAATGTGGGATCAGCAATCGAATGTTTCGCAGAGCAGCACTCAGACGCCACACTCTATGATCGACGATATATCTCGATTGGCAATTCGACGCAATACAGCACTTCTTCGGAAACGCGCGACATAATCGTTTACATCCCAGACTCTCTGTGTTCTTAGACACCCGGGTTCAGGAACAAGTGATATACGAAAGAAACACCGACAACGAGAGCAGTCCTTAAGGGAAGAAATGGGGTTCATACGTGTATTGGAACTCAACATCTCTGTCAGACAAGGCAGCTCTGCACTCGCGGCGGCTCTCAGTGATACTCCCGCTCCTCGTCTCATCACGTTCGAGCTGGATTTCGATGAAAGGCAGACGAACCATGTCAACATCCATCGACCGTTCGACAACGATCCCCCGAACATGACCTCCATACATTCGCACGCTTCCATACCGTTCGACAAATTGCCGACTTTTTCATACTGTTCGAGCGTTCTTCTTCGAGAAGCGACTGCAAAAGTGATTAGATGTGAGAACCATAATCTGAATACAATAGCTTCATACCTTTGCCTCCAGCTATGGTACCAGTGAGGTGGACCACGACGCCACAACTGCAATCAGGAATCTGCAAAAGCCAGGGCACCCCCGTCTCTCAAGATGGTTCCTGAGAGATCGAGGCTGTGAAACACTGTTGTAGTCCCCATTAAGGTAGATTGAAGCCGCGAGTATCCCAACTTGTAGGGATACCCTCGACAACTAAGAGTGGGAAGGTCCTCCGCTAGGAAGCGAACAAATCATGACTGGTTTCCCAGTCGATGAAATGGACGCGGT
>KV419436.1:0-24519 GCA_001630475.1 Sistotremastrum niveocremeum HHB9708
CTAACCTAACCTAACCGCTAACCTAACCGCTAACCTAACCTAACCTAACCTAACCTAACCTAACCTAATCACCTCCATATAGAAGTGGCTTGCCATAATGGGATACCACAAAGATAACAAAAAATAATTGACAGGGTCCTGAGACTCTCCTCTTTCATATTTCTTATGCCACTTAGCACAGCCACCACTTCCCAAGCCCCTGTGGAAGAATCTCAAGGAGGCCCTAAAATGCATGTGGGGCCATTGTGGGCCCAAACCAGAGGCCTCCACTGTCAAGGCAGGGGGTGCTTTGTTCCTGAAGATTCACTTGCATGTGTCCACATGCTTTCATGCCAGGGGCTATACTGTACTAAAAAAGCCGGCTAACCTAACCTAAGATGAGATGTTTGGGAAATTATTAATATTCATATTTCTTTTTTTTTTTCTTGGAAAAGGCTTGTGCAAGTCAAGCACAAGTAGTATACCTGAAAGATTTTGACCTGTACCAACTACACCACCAATGGATGATGATGATGATGATGATAATAATAATAATAATAATAATAATAATAATAATAATAATAATAATAATAATAATAATAATAGTAATAATAATAATAATAATAGTAATAATAATAATAGTAATAATAATGGTAATATAACTTCCTGAGTGAAGATGAGGCAAAATATGATTTCATTGGGAATGTGGGAAGATAAATCCGATAGCTCAAATGCACTGCCAGCAATAGTCAAAATACTTCTGGAGAGCCGGCAATGAAAAAGTGAAAAGTGTGGGAAAGTTCACCAAGGGTCCAGGATACCCCTACAAGCACCCTGAATACCCTTCTCTGAGATGTGATACCCATACGCAGCACACAATGTGCATAGTGACTGTCTGGTGCTGTGATTGCACATCACAGGGGAGTTGCTTCAGGTTTAAGTATGTGCAAACACTTCAGAATTTTTTTTTCCGAAGCACATGGATCTCGGAATTGCATGAAGTGCTAGTCATCACTATATGGTTCTCACAAACCTGCTCTTGACAGGTATGTATCATGATTCTCCTTTTCACTGTCCTACTAGGCTCAAGTAGTTGTTCAGTCTTTTCTGGTTGACTTCTTCTAGGAATTGTGTTGCATTTGTTTCTGAACAGTCCCCTGGATGATCTGAATATACAGAGAGAATAGGAAAATACCTGCCATCAGTGCAATGAGTATTTTAATGATGTTTATTTATTTGGTCTGCATATCTTGACACTGTATTATTTTGGACCATCCTTGGACATCATCTTGACTGATGCAAGACCAATCTCAGGCAGGGTTGTATTCAGTGAGGATCCCAAGATTTTTGACCGACTTCTGAGTCTGCTTCTGAATTGACAAGTTGACATCTCCCCTCTGGCCACCACTACTGGGAGGTGGCTATCCAAAACGGGACACACTAAAAATGAGAAAAATAATCCTTGGGGTCCTGGGAATGTCTTCTATCAGATTTCCTACACTGATCAGCACAGCCACCACTTTTGCCGTCTCTGTGGAAAGAACTTTACAGGAGCCTTGCAGCACGCTCAAGCCTGATGTAATGGCTTGGGCATGATTGGAGGTGGCTTCCAAGAACGGGACACCCAAATGACATGAAAATTAATCCTCAGGGTCCTGAGACTCTCCTCTTTCAGAATTCCCATGTGGCTTGGCACAGCCCCCGTTTCCCGCGCCCCTGTGAAGGAATCTCTGTGGAAGCTTCAAATGCTCCTCAGCCTCAGTCAGACGGTCCCACACTCCTGGGTACAAGTCTGCTGGGTTCCTAAAGTGGATATCCTTATGTTCTCATGTTCCCACGCCAAGGGCTGCGGTCCGGTCCCATGTCTGCGCTCCTGTGCAATGCAACCATTCAGAGCCAGGATCTGTGAGGGATAAACACCAGGTGTTTTGAGGTGTTCACACCCCCATGGTTTCACCCCACCTATGTCAGAGCATCAAAATGTTTTCGGCATCAAAATGATGTTTTTTGAAAATGATTATTTTTATTCTTTTTGAGGCGGTGGGGAAAAGTAATATTTATATTATTTTTCCAAATCTTTTTGAAAAAGGTCTGTTTTGGTCAAGAATGATGTACTGATGGTCACTGGATGTGTGGAACACCCTGCAGACGCTCAGAGCACACCCTGGGACTCTCATTGTTTGCAGGCTCAGGAAAGACCACCCTCTAGCTCACTCAGAAGTGCCTCTCTTGGCGTGGGAACTTCAGGACCCTTAGTACTTGCATTCAGGAACATCATCCACCCTTTGCCCTGACCGCGGGAACCTCCTATCTGGGCCTACATGCGTTTCGAGGCCCCCTCAGAGATCCTCCCACAGAGGCGCGGGAAATGGGGGCTGTGCCAAGTGGCGTGGGAATTCTGAAAGAGGAGAGTCTCAGGACCCTGCGTATCAATTTTCATGTCATTCGGGTGTCTCGTTCTCGGAAGCCCCCTCCATGCACTCACGCAGCCCAGTTTCAAGGTCATTGCCCCTAGGTCTAATTTTTTCAGAAGATCCTCGTGATTTGCCCTGATTTCACTGTTTTGCAAATATCTCCTGAACCGCTCCACCGATTTCTTAGCTTTTGATGGATTTGGAATCAGGGGAATCACAGCTTTCCAACGGTATAGGTTACATGGGGTAAAATGGAAAAATGTGTATGAGCCCCTCATACAAGGTCCCCTAAGATGCGCTCGTGCCACGCTGCAAATTCACAGTCAAACATTGCATCGAGTGTTTCAAAAGAACAGTGACGGACGGTAATGCAAGATCTCATCCTTCACTTTCGGGTATGTCAGGCTGAATGAGGAGAATTCTTTCCTGCCGCCGGTATCGTGGGCGAAGCGGAAGAATTGTCTGCACAACCAATCACACAGGACAAGACTAGTCCACGAGATGTTTGACTGGAGGTGCTGTGAATTGGGGTGCACATAAGGATGAGCTCGGATCCGGATCTAGGTGATCCGGGATCCGAACCTATAGGTAAGCTACATGGCAGACTCGTCACCCAGAGCCGGACGTGATCCGGACCCTAGGTATCCTATTACCTAATGATCTGGATCCGTGATGAGCCGAACCTACAGGTCGAACCGTAGGTTATAGGTTTTATATAATAAAAACAATATATATATTATTTACGACTACTTTACATGATTATCAAGATGATTATTACATTATATCAGTGATTACTATGTGATTTTCGCGACCAAACCCGTAGCTCCAGAGTGCATCTGGGGCTACATCCATCCATCCACCTGTCAATCCATCCCCTATCCCTCTGATTCTCATCTTACTGACGCTATTTTGTTGTAGAAACACTCTTGCAGTGTTGTTGAGCGAGGTTGGCGATGAGGAGGGGGGTGAAATCGTTGATGTTCGGTGGTTTGAGGTGCTGGGAGAGGCCAGAGTGCCCAAGTGCTGAGTTTGAAAACAAGTCGCGTCGTTCGAGTTCGCGCAAACATCGTGTAAATAGATCAAAAATAATAAATATATTAATTAACCCCGGACCCGACGATCCGGTGCCTCCGAAAACTCAGACCGGGATCCGACCGGGATCCGGGCTGAACGGATCCGGATCGTTCGGATCCAGGTATTGCCGGATCCGGATCTGGGTATACTAGGTATACCTGCCCGGAGATCCGGACCCGAGCTCATCCTTAGGTGCACACGACACTCTGCAGCAAATCGGGTGACCAGCGTCTGGAAGTAGAAGATGGCAACTTGGTCATCAGAGGGCATATGAGATCTCCACAAGTGGAGCTCGGTCAACGGAAAGTAATATAGAGGCGAGAGATTGATGATTTCCTCCGGAGCAAGTTTACCCCGAGGAGTCTCGTACCTAACAGTGAGGAGATGACATGCGTCAGAACCTGACGTTCTCATGTTTATGCAATTTTTGATAATCACGTCGGAGGAGTCTTTTGATCTATCAGGAACGCTGTACCGAACATTCTTGAGGGAGACTCATGGAGACAGACGGCTCAATTCAAGGATGTTGGAGATTTATTGAGACAAACTCGCTTGATGCATCGTATTGTTGGTACTGTAGTAAATGGACCATTGCGGCGGGGGTAGGGACAGGGGACAGCAAAAACACTCTGCGGCGACGCGGCAACAGGGTCCGGGACAAGGGACAAAATCTGAAAAAATGCTTTAAAATACAATAAATCGTTGTAATCTAGTTCCTGCTGAGCTGTGAGTGTTTCGGGGAAGCACAAACAATGCTTTCGCACAATTAGGAACATTTCCAGAATATTTTTCGAATATTTTGATTAATTTCTCATTTATTTACGACTCAGGGGACAAGGGACATTTTGAATATTTAGCGGTACGGCGGACCCTGGGGACAGGGGACATGCCGCTATGGTCTATTTACTACAGTATATGGTTAACGTATCGCTAAGGAAAACTCGAACTAAAGATTACTTTTACCGGTGTTCATCATCACTCTCATCCCCTTCGGCATGCTCAAGACCCCAATGAACCCTATCAAACTCACTCTTCCATCTGTCATACCCTCTCAACGGAACTTCTCCGCATAGTCTCTTCGTAATCCGATGAACCTCGTCAACAGTCTAAGTGAATATGTTACACATTAGAACCGAGCTTCACGAGAAGGGTGAGACTTACAGCAAGTAGATGTGCTACGGAAGTCACAGCGCTCGCATACGCCATGAATTCGAGACTCTGAAGGAATGCGAGGCCCTCCACTTCTTTAATTAATTCGTCTTGAATTTCTTCTTCCGTTCTCGAAGTGTTGCGTGCGGGAGCGAAGGATCCGTGATAGAAGACTCGTTCGGATAATGATTGCGGGAGGACTTGATGAAGGGCGCGACCGGTTTGTAGTGACTGCGATATAGCCGACAAGACCGAAACCATGTCTGTTATCTGTTCAGAGGGTCAGAAGATAACATCACGAAAACCTCGTTCTCGTGCAAGGACTGACGAAGTGAGGGTTCAGGAACTTCGTCCGGTGTAGTAGCCTCCTTCTCCACTCAACCGGGAGATTTTGTAATGCGCCGCTTAGCTAGATCGACGATCAGACATCATCCGCAATATCGATGAATCATCTCACCTGCGCAATTGCACCGACCATCTCAATCTGCCTCTCCACAAGACTAGCATATTCTTCACTCCTCCAATTCCCTCTATACGCTCCTTCCCATTTAGCCAACTTCACACTTGCCCTCATGCTATACAACTTCGTCCCAACATCCAACAACCGCTCTCTGAATTTCGGCGCCCATAACTTGATGAACTCGTCGGAAGGCATCTTGTTGTCCTCTGCGTACATCCATGTTGATATGACAGACGTATAGAGTTCAAGAATTTCGAGAAGAGATTTGGAAAGTTGGAGTCGGATAAGGCGACGACCAGATACCGAAGGAAAGAGCATCAGGATGAAGGACGCCGCGGAGCCGATCATAACTAGCGTGAATCTCCGCCACGCGACTGGCCATCCAACACCGGGATTTGAGACTAAGGGAAGATGACCGTCGACCCACGAATAACCCATAATTAACACAAACGTGACCTATGCTTTATCTTCAGTGCATGTTTAAAACGTCGAATACGAAACACGAACGGTGAACATGATAGATTCGAGCTGATATGGCGAGAAGATCCGGATGAAGAGAAGCGGGACCAGAAACACCCTACCACACAATTAATATTGATAGGCGAAAGTTACATAACACTCACCCCATCACGGCGGCGATCCCATAAGGTGTCCCGACACCTGTTGGCGCACCGATGTACCAGGCGACAAGGCCAACAACGAGCCCGGCGACGGTAGCACCGATTCGACTCACGTAACTGCGATGACGTCATTCAGTCGAACTGAGACACAATGGGATTCGATAGCTTACGCGTGCAGTTGTTCAGACATAGTGACCGTCAGTGTTGTTTGAGCCATAATGAGCGCCCTTTACGGAAGTCAATGTGGTGTAACTCCAATATATTGGACAGACCATATTCCACGATTTGAATAGTTGAAGACTGGTCTTCGGTAAATATCGGGCGCAATAGATCAGTCAACGGACACGTACACGCTGTAGAATGGAAGACTTGAGGCAGCCACAGTGCAATAGAGGCAACAACATATTTGAAAATAAACTATTCGGTCGCAAGGCACCGTTCAGTCGAGAATCGTGGACCAAAGAAAATTGTCTTACGATCGCTTCTTTTGTATGACACCAATCCATCAACGAATGATACACAGCTCCGATCTTCTGTATAGCATTCGTAGGGGGACTCGAATCCGGATCGAGCTCTGATAACCGATCAGCAGAGTAATAGAGGCAAAATCAAACGCATTTGACTTACGATAAGTCGAGAAGTCAATGTAACTATCCTCATCTTCGTCTTTCTTATCCTTCTTCTTCTTCTTATCAGGAACAACCGACGTATTGGGAACATCTCCCGTCTCTCCAAGCCCTTTCGCAGTCGCATCATTCCTCGTATTCAACACATGCCCCAAAGCCCTCAACCCCTTCGGAAACCACAGATGATTATGTGTCCTCTTCTTCCGCGTCGCCTCGATCCTCTCCAACAAATCCATGATACTCCCCGCAGTCCACAAAAGATTCGAGGCGAAAGTGACGGATACGAATAGATTTCGTAAAGGAAGCCTCTTCACTCTCGAATGAACAGAGCCGGGAGTGACGGATTCCTTTAAGATATGTCTAAAAGGACCGAGAATCATCCCCGGTCCTTCACCCGAAAATTCCGCAATAGCAGCGCGAAGACTCTCGATCTTCTCCGAAAGAATAGAGGTGGCTTGCATCTCTTCGTCGTCTTCTTTCTTCGCCGAAGGCCCCATTCCGGTGATCGCTAAGGTCGAGTTTCTGGAATTGCTCCATTTCAAGACCGTTTCGGCTTCTTTGATTGCGTCGATACAGGCGGCACGGAGTTTCATTGTGGCATCGCGGACGATCGGATTGACGTCTGTCGTGCGAACGAGATGGGTTTCTTCGGCGTGTCGATCTGCTCGAAGGAGGTGACGGAGGAGGTGCGAATCAGCTGTCGGATCGACTTCCGGGGCGAGTTTCGACGATGAAGGTGTTCTTGAGACGGTCCTCGTAGAAGGAGATGAACCGCTCCAATACGGAGATCCGAGGAGACGAGCATAGGATTGGAGGCCGACTAAGAGCTGAATGAATGAAGGGCGACGTGAAGGAGTATACTACTCACTGATCTTCGTACATAACCGCCAGAAGTCGGGTTCAAGTTCCTGTACAGAAAAGAGTCAGATTATGCGATGAGGACCATTTCGAGTACGGACCTTGACGTCGTCTCCACTCCACTTGCTATATCTGAATTCGAGTGACAATAAAGGAGTCTTTGCAGACACTAGAGAATAAATTAATCTTGAGAGCGGGTGGAACGTCTGTCATGCTTACGAGCTTGATATTTGGCTAGCATCAACTCTTTCTTCGCGACGATGCGATCACCCAATTCAGAACCAGGTGTAAGCTCCCCAGCATTCGGATCGGCCCCCAATACGTCTTCTTGTATTTCGATCAAGTCGCGATAAAATCCGAGCATAGTCACACCATCGTTCAGCCATTGATGACTCAAGGTCTCGGGGAAGATGAAGAAGGTCACGACCAAGGCGATGGCGGTGAAGGATGCAACGGATTCAAGGAATGAGTTGAGGATGGTATACTGCGCGAAGGGGAATAGGGGACCGTAGCTCTATAGACGAAGACGATGAGGCGAAGGAACGAAACGAAATAATGGTGAGGGACATACACAGAAAATGTCGATGAAGATGGTGAGATAGAGTGACATCAGGGCCAGTTTGGGATAATAGGCGCGGACGAAGGCTGCAATGAAAGTCCCGACGGCGAGGAACGCGCCGAACATTATCGTAGATCTGCGGTAGATATAAGCTAACATTTGCTTCTTTTGAACGGAAGACGTACTTGGTATCCAGAAATTGACCTTTGAAGATGCTGATCTGAAACAGCGCATCGGGATTCGCTAGTCCTGCGACACTTGGCCCAAAATCAATATTCGTCCGAAGAGAGATAAGGGTGCGACCGACGATGACTTGACCGTCTGCAGCTCTTGCGCGGTCTGGACTTGATCACGTACAGCCAACGCAGCTTTCATAGCAGCGGCGCCGAGACCCCAACCCAGGAGACATCCAAAGATCAAAGTGATCATGACCTAGGCACGACGTCTAGGGGTGAGAATGGCGTGGACGTGAAACAGGGCACGGTACGCACGAGGATGAACAACTGGGCGGGGAGAGATGGGGGCATGATAAGGCTGACCATGCAGACGAAGAAAGCTCTGAAGACGACATTAGAACACGAATTTCGAGCAAGATGTTCGACGTACGCATTTCCGTAAATCTTGAGTGTCTTATTCGGCAGAATCAAAACGAACGAAGCCCAGGACGCGATCCAACATCTTAGTAAGAGCTTCCAGGACGCAGGGGATTTGAGGTTCCTCATAACCCAGTCGGGTACCCAGCTCGTCTTGGCTTTCTTCACTGGAACGGTCGAACCATTACCGGCAGGCGAACTTGAAGTGCCCATGGTGGACGCGTTCTTCTCGTCAGCCATGCGAGAAGGTGATGGATGGGATAGGGTGGGAGTAGCGTATATATACCCAGTATTGGCTGTTCAGACCTTCAGGCCCACGAGAGAGATGGAATGACAGCAATGGAGCTCGACCGCACGCACGAAGAAGCAGTTTCAAAATAAGCGCTGGCGGGCTTCGGCAACAGACTGGCCGTCCGGGGCCGATTGACTCCAACACGTGCAAATAGGCCCGCGTATGCCGAATTGAGTCAGCATCCCTACGTAATTCACCCTTTCAAGTCGCTTGTTGTCAAGGCTCATCGTTGTGCATCGCGCGATTCGCACTCCAACTCTTACAATAAGTGTGATGGTAGACAGGTAGTCTTTCTTTTGTTCGGGTGGTAAATGTACAGGAGGAGATGGAGGGGGTCTATCAGTACATTATAATAAGAAAAGGAGTATAAGATTAGGCGGATAGAGGATAGGGAGTAAAAACGATGCTCGAACAGCGGAAAGCATAGCAAGAGCGATGAAGATCCAGAAGAAAACAACAAAGAAAAAGAGTTCGTCCCAGACGTCAGTCTAGTGGTGAGAAGAGCGTGAAAAGCGTTCGGGTCGTCTAGCGATGCCGTGAAAAGGAAGGAATAATTAGGAGGAGGACGGAGAATGTAATCGGAAAGGAAGACGTGAAGAGAACTTGAATTTGAGGAAGGAATCCATCGTCGACGGCGAGACAATAAGACGGTAGTGATGTTCATCGGTATCCGAGACCGTATCCAACAAGAGCCATATTATCTTCATCCTCCGCACTCCATTTCGGATGTTTAGCAATAGCAGGCGCAACGGCTCCAGAAGGAGCATACGACCTCGGTCGAGGTCCGTGCGCATAATCCGCCGTCACATCAATAGATTGAGTGAACAACGGATCGGAATTCGAAGGCACGAATCCGGAGGCTCGAGGTGGCAAGACGACAATAGAATACTATATCATCGAAGTTGAAATTAGTATCACCGTCGATTGAAAGAGAGATGAATAAGAACGTACGCGAACGGCTGCGCCCTGAAACTCGAAGCTGGGAGTCAAGCTTCGACTGAGTTTGAGTTCGGAGTGGATCACACGACGATGTCTCGCTTGCTGAGACGATGAAGCAGGCCAACATACTCCCATCGCCAAACAACTCGCCGTGCTCGTCCTTGAAGTCTTCAACTTCAACTTCGAGCCCGAGCTGACCATTCGAACGAGACAAACTTGGAGGCGAGAGGGCGACGCGAGAAGATCGAGAACTTGGGAGGATGAGCTTTCGAGGATGAGTTGGATGGGGATGATGGATCCACGAGTATAGACGAGCTATAAATCCTATTAGTAATTCTCTGAAGGCGAAGTTGGAATACTCACCGGTTCAGCGAGAGCGAATGAACAATACATCTCGACAGGCTGCTTCCCAAACATCGTTCCGAGAACAGGGACAGTTCTATGAACAAGCCAACCATCGCGATCAGCTTCAGGTCCGGGAGGTGGAGTACGCTCGCGGTAGGCAATCTGTCTCATGATAGACAAGGTGGGGGGTTTACGACGAGGAAGAATACCGATCTCTTGACGCAAGCTTAAACAGATGATACATGATCAGACCCCGATCGCAAGCAGCATCGACAAGAAACGTACGTATCATCGGTCCTCAACAACCCCGACTTGATGACTAAGCCAATCTGATAAACCAAGACGAAAGGTGTCGTCGCATCTCTGAAGTGAGGGGGAAGACCATAACTAGCACCATCTGCACCAGGCGCTGCAGATCCCTTCACCGTCGTCGGAAGACAGATTCTGAAATCCCACGAATAGCTTCCACTGAATTTCCCCTTATATTCCTTAGTCGACGAAGGCGAAGATCCGTCGTGACTGGCATTCGCTCGAGGATCGCCGAAGGAGGGTTTCCACAGCGTCAGATTCTCATTGAGAAAGTACAGACCAGCTGCGTCATTCTCCATTCGGTCTTGATTGATCGACTCCTGATTGGATACGCGTCCGCGAACCTGTCATCGGCGAAGACGAATAAGGATCCTGACGATGAGGAAGAGGAGATGAAGACGCACCCATACAGAAACCTGATGAATCAAAGCCTCTTTCGGCAAGTCCAGCTCAACCGACCCATTTATAACATCGCCATCACGAAAGACAGGGAATCTAGCCGCCGAATCGGGTCGACTATCAACCCTCAAGAACGCCCATTCTCTGTTCTTCTTGTCTGCGAGAACAAAGGTATGTCTCGTAGGAGGCTTCACAGAGCGTCGGTTGCGTCGAGCAGTGTAGGCTGGGAGTTCTTCGTAATCGGAATACGAGTCTTCGTCGTAAGGGGGAGTCGTAGTGGGTGAATAGTCTAGGAAAGCCATGTCGATTGGATATGTAAGCTGGAGGGGAAGTGGCAAAGAAAGTGATGTTGGATCGTAGTCGGAGAGACGAGTGCGGTGGTCGTTGAAGCAAGTGGCAAGAGATGGAGAGAAAGAAGAATTGGGGATCTGTATCGCCACGATCCACTCCCGTGCCTTTATGAAGAGAGATCTCTAAGGACACGGGTCAATAGGACCCTATGAGGTGGTAGTTGCCTAGTAGAAGCCGGGGCTTCTCGCGCCCAAAGTCTTGTTCCCGTTGTAGTGATGGCGCCGTGAGGCACTCTGGACTGGCAAGTCGGCACCGATGCGAGGGAAACCAAAGACCCGTGTTAGGAGCATTGTCTTATTCTTTTTGTGGATTGTGAAGTGAGCCGAAAGAAGGTTTGTCTGTTGCATAACGACTTTCGTCAATTATGGCGTTGCGGTCGTATCCTTTTGTCCCAGGAGAAGGTGGGATTGAAACTCCGCCCCATCCGCGACGACTGCTGCGTGTTGGACTGAACGAGGAAGTAGCACCCTCAGCAACGCACTGGGGCTATTGATGGAACTAAATCACTCGAAATCGGTCACATAAATATTCTGGAATATTTTGAGTGTGTCTTCGTCGAGCATCCACCTAAAGCACAACGATCATGACGGACTACGGACGTGTCGGCTCTTATCTCCATTGGTCTACCTTTTCATCTATTTCGGGTACAAGGCAGCCTCAACCTTCCAAACTGGACAGGTCCTTCGACCGCGTTTGTGCATTCTTTACATCTAAGCTGGTCGCTTGCTTCTATTTTTTCCGTCATTCCATCCGTTGAACAAAGACAACCCATTCTCAGCAGTTCCGAAGATGAGGTTGCGTCCAGGGAATCGCGCCGGCCACAATTGATTTCATCGGAGAACAAGGGACAGTCTGTCAGTTCTCTTCCACAATCCAGTTTTGAGTCATGAACCACCATGGTTTTCCAAATTGAGCTCAAGATAGTGGCCGCACTTCGAGTCGAGTGAACCACGTGGCCTGCGGTAACGGGGGCCGACGATGATCCCGTGTCCAGTCGATGTCTAGTTACTCAAGCTTGGTCCTTGTACCTTGTCAAGTCTCAGAATATTGTCAAAATTTAGGGTCATTAGTCTACAAGGCGTACAAGCTATTCGTTTAGAAACTGCCACAAATAAATCGGTCACAAGATCACAAAGGAACAATACCATCATCTACAGCGATGCCCAATCTCTCGAGGGCAATGCGTCCCTTCTCCGCCCAGTATTCCATCACCTCCTCGCTCTCAAACCACATCAACGACGTTGCAGGCGAATTCTGTACATGTACAGCCTTGTCGTTCCCCGCATTTGATACCCAATCTTCTCGCGCTTCACTATGCTTCCGTAAGAGCGTATCCAACGTCGACGAGTTCGACTGCCGCTTTTTCGTAGGAGAATCGTCCACAAATATCGGATCGCTCGATGGAGGTTGGCTCGACGGGGGGTGAGGTGAGGAGCTGGGTACATCCGATCCACCAGATACGTCTGCGGAAAGAGGAGACGAATTCGAATCTTGACCCGTCAATCTTTCCGTTCGCATCCCGGCCCAGAGTCCGCCAGATCGGATCCAACCCGCAACGTTATCTTCGAACTTCAGCGTCTCGAGTACGCCCACGAGACTCAACAACGTCGGATCCGTGAAGCCCTGATCCATCGATTCGACAGCCTTCTTCTTCTTCTTCCTCTTCCGTTTCTTCTTTCTCGCCTCCGAAGCATCCTCAGGCGCAGTCTCTGCGATGTCTGCCGCTTCAATCGCCTCGGTCGGCGCGATTTCGGCGGAGGATTCAACGGGAGGTTCGGCAGCAGCGAGGCTAGCATCGGCGAAACGCTTCGCTTGCATAGCTTCGGTCCACAACTCCGAGTCGTATTCTTTGACACAGACATGATTCCAAGGCTGTATTTTGGCTTTCAGAGGCGAATCGTCAACGAGGAGTGTGGTTAGGGCGGAATGAGCTTGAGGTTTAGTGGACCCAGGTTCTAAATGTAGGGAATGCGGAGGAAGGAGAGACCAAGGTTTCGCTAGATCTTTATAGGTCTGCGTTTTCTGAACTATGGGTGCACATGAGATCGGAATTCCGAATGAGAGCGATAATCGCACCATAAGCCCTTTGAGATAATCCAAGTGTATCTCGAGCCCAGATAGCAACCAGATTTCTCTTCTTCAGCACCCCATCTTTTGATCGGTCGACGGGCGCGACTTCATCTTTCCGCGCTATAGTAGGAGTAACTTCTTCCGCTCCAAAACAGCTGCGAACCATATCCGCCACACTATGCGGCTGCGCCGAACTCCAAACCATACTATCCAACCACTCTTTCGTCTTCGGATGGAATAGATAATCGCGGAATGAGCTCATATAAGGTCTCGGATGAGACGGACGTACACCCCCTGGATAAACGGTGCCTCGATTACCAGAACGGTAGACGAGCGTCCCGTTCAGATCTAAGATCAGGAGTTTTCGGGAAGGTGGATGAGGATGTGTAGAAGAAGCCTTCTCGGACAAGGCAAGGTAAATGGGTGAAGGTTCGACGGCTTCTGGCAGAGGCGTTGGGGAACGTTCCTTGCGAAAATGAGTGGGTGAAGTAGGTCTTCGTCGAGGAGATGTGGGCGGGTTGAAAGGGACGGGCTGATGATCGGGCTCTACGACATCCCAATCCCTCTGCTCCACATCTCCAACTCTTTTACTCTCTGCAACAGTGTTCGCCATAGTGTCAAATTCATTGACATTATTCGAATAGGCAGCGATCCTTGGTAGACCAGAGCCGGCACCTAATCCTGGGTCGCGTCCAACTGCCCGCCCTTTCGTTTTCCTAGATGGAGGCATGGCGCCTGATATGCCTAAAGGTTTTGGTAGGAGACTGGAAGTGGAAGGGAATGAGGTTCTGTATCTTCGATGTACAGCAGATTGAATAGATCGACTTGATGATGGGCGCCGTGGCAGAGCAGGCCTTCCAGATCTCGAACACAGGCTGTCAAAAGAAAGGAGTGGGAGATTAAGAGGTTTCAACGTATCATCTACTCGTCGACAGGTGCATCGATGAAGACTTGTTCGATGCAACGCCAGGTTCGTGGTCGGGTCGATTTGCTGGCCAAAGCTGGAGAAAGTAGCTTACGTCAGCATCCGGGCGCTAGTTGGGCACCCGCCCGAGACGCTGTTACTTTTCGCCTCGACTGCATTGCTCGATTGGTAAAACTGAGCCCAGCGATAATTCACCCAAATTCAATTTGCTTCGATTTCACTGCCATATCTATGGTCGATTTCGCATCAAGCGATGCCTGACCGAATCTGGCTCGTCCTCTTCGCCCAGGAACTTGAAGTTCAGGTACATCCAATCACACTGCATCCTGTTCTCGTCGTAAATTTCTCGACATACTTTGGTCACAAAAAAACAGAACTCAGGGCGCTCTTATTCTATCTAACGACTTATACTGAGCTTTGTATCCTCTCGTTGGGCCGAAACGGTGTATACAGCATTGCTCGGCGATGTCACATTTCAATCACTTCAGACCCCCTACACAGATAGAAGTGTTGACCGAAAATCTCGCATCATGAGCCAGTATTACGATATCAATGTTCCAGTCAGGAGACGTGTTGGTCGCGTGACCAAGACGTGAATCCTGCCTTAGAGTGCGATGATTGGGCCTGCCAAGACGACGCTTGATGACAGGAGGAGAAGAGTTGACAGATCACTGCCTTTGATTGTACGGAACCAATCTCAAAACCGGTGAACGACTCATTTAAGGTACGAACGCTATGCTGGCATGCTCTGGAACGACCGTATAAGACAGGTCTCTTTCTTCATTTCGATGAACTTCACAGAAAGATTCGATGTGTTCGGTAAGTTGGATTTCAGCACGGAAAATCAATATTCACACATTATCACTATATTTTATAGAACAGAGAATATTACGAAGCCGAAGTTCCGGAGCTCGTAAGAGCATTCACTGCACCCTACAATAATGGATTTAACATAAATTTTGAGTAGAATCAATCCATCCCTGAAGATGGCCGTACCGACTTTCTTGAGATCTTCCGCTCCAGCGACATCTCAGGAAAATATCTCATCGACACATCACTTCCCCATACACCCGTTATCAACCGGATACGCACCTCTGCCATCGGTCTGAATCCTAAACCAAACTTCGCGGCATACAGCAAAAAGGGATCACTAGATATCGAAATCGAGCTAGTGAACGGTCCATCAGATCCTCGCGCCATTTTATTTCTCACGGCGAAGACGAGCAGTAAGATTCGAATAGTAAGTAATTCCTCAACTCTCACAAGCTGCCCCCGAAACGCAAGAATCACGGCAGAATAACCCCCACGGTGCCCATTTCGCCTTGATAGCAGGTTGTGGCGGCGATCAATACCTCTTCCTCCCTCGATCATTCATCGGACCAATAGACCACTTCACACATTCCACCAGCCAAGTCAACTTCTCTCCCGACATCAAGCAAAATCTTTCTATTGTAACCTCGGCTTCAGGACCTCCACCTGAGACAGTCGAATATTTCCATGGTCGATTGGATAATAGTGAGTTCTCTACGTTGAGTGAGTGGGCGGGATCCTCCGTGAGGCTTAGAATAGAAGAAGGGGCGATGATTCACTTGGTGTATTGCGACGAGATCTTGTCAGAGGATATTTCTAAGCCTACGGATTCAAACGCTGATTGACCCGGGCCCGTGATATCACAGTCGATATGTGTCAATATATACAGAGCTGTCGCGCGTAGGGCGAGCACCGAAAAAATACAGTATTCGATACTACTCCAATACATCGATGGATACCAATTTTAGGTTATGATTGCCGGACTAAAAGCTACATTTCTTTCAAGGGCCGACGCCCTAGACACGAGCATGCTCTAGAAGCCAGAGAACACCCGCCGAAGTATCTTTTCTATACTTCTTTGCAGCCGCCGTGTGAGGCCCGATCAAATTAAACGCGTGCGGCGTTCCTGGATATCTGATGACAGAGCATCAGCTGTGAAAATGGAGCATTCGTCGGTGAAACAAACATTTCGGTTTTCACGAGGACCCCATTCATGGCAAGAACTTCACCATAAACGATCGCTTCGTCTCTCAAGGGATCATGCCCAGCGATCTGGATGAACGTGGGCGGGAGATTGGCATGGGAGGCTGCACGGAGGACAGAAAACCGTGGGTCGGCGTAATCAGGAATTTTCATGGTTGCTTTGGTTAAGTGTCGGATGAAAGGGATTATCGGTTTTAGAAATTTAATCTCACCGTGAATATTCTTCATTTCTGACCTCGAGAGAAACGGCCCATGACTCAATTCAAACATCGATTGAAGATCATCTTTGAGCCTAGAAGCCGAACTCCGCATGGTGAAATCTGCCAGCGGGTAAATATAGCTTACTCAGGTGGATACACCGTTTCTTCGCATAGAAATGGCATCTCGAGAAGCTGACCAGAGATTTTGACAGGGAAAGTAGAATCATCGCGCGCCAACAAGGCCAGAACTGCGGCAATATTACCACCTGTCACGAGGAATCAATAGAACCAATTCATACAAGCAAAGTTACGTTCGACGTACCCGCTGATAGTCCTCCCACTAAAACTCCTTTCCCAAGATCCAACGAAAATTGGGAGGGATTCCGGAGTACCTATAAAGGATGGGTTGGAATTATATGGACTTAAGCACTTCGAAATGAAAGGAATTTACCCATTTCAGCGCCGCGAATGAATCGTCCACCTGTGTAGGAAAAGGATACTCCGGAGCCAGTCGATAGTCAATGCTGACAATCACAATTCTCGCATTCACACACAAGTTGCGATTATCATGGTCGTCAACTTCAAGATTGCCCATGACGAACCCTCCTCCTGTTCAGTGTATCAGTGTGGATGAAGACGGTAGCAATGGATCATCCATTGATATTGACTGACCGTGTGTCCAGAATAAAAGAGGGAAACGCTCATCAGGATCAGTCGACTCTGGAATATAAGATCGAGCGTCGATTTCTCCATCTTTTACGGGGATGCGAATATCGGTAGTCGTATAGCCAGACTCTATAGCGCATGTCAACCTCCCTCCCATATTACAAGTACGTGCTCAAGACCATTCATTCACTGACCTGGAATCGGAACACGCGTCTTCAAATTCTCAATGTCCCCCTTCTCCTGCTTTCTCATCCCCACAATCCGAGCGACAACGACCCCAGTTGGGGGCGGCGATGGACGGCTCAGAACATCAGCGCAAATGGTATCCCATTCAGGATCTCCGAACGTGAAGGCAGAAAAGCGTGTCATGGTGAAGAACGAAAGTGTGGTCCAATTCCAGAAATGCTTGCGCGTTCAATCCTTGTTCTGTTCATGTGAACGCTTGCGTATACGACTGACTACTTGGTTGCGTATGCGTGAGCAACAGAATGAGGTGATCGCATCGGCAATGCGGCCGAACAGACGCCCGGTGCGCGCTTAACTGTCGTCAAGGTACTTTGACCACCAAATTTCAATCCCACAGCCTCTTTACAATTTATTCAATATGTATCCAGTCCGTCGGACTCGATGTTATATCCCAGCCCCTTCCAAAAGCCAAATCAATCCACTCAAAGTATCTTTCCTACATTTCCTCGAGACTTCAGTGTTAGGATTAATCAACGTAAAAGCATGAGGAGTTCCAGGGTATCTTCGACGAACGTCAGTCTGCCGCGCGATACAAAAGGTCAAAGAATCTTACACTCTAGTCTGGACCGCAATCCCATTCTTCGCCAGAACCTCTCCATAAACGATCGCTTCGTCCCTCAGCGGGTCACGACCCCCGACTTGGATGAAAGCAGGAGGGAGAGATTCATGGGATGGAGCACAGAGAGGAGACAGTCGAAAGTCGGTATGATCGGTGACTTGCATGAGCTCTATAATCGTGTTCAATAAGGTGAGAGATCCGTTGAGGGATGAAAACGTACCTGGAAGCTCGTTCATCTCTGTCCTCGTAATGTACGGCCCTTCGGCAAGTTCAATCAACGACTGAAGATCTTCTTTCAGCCTGCACATAATCAGAGTACGGTCGACTTTGAGAAGGAGGCGAGACTACTCGGGTGGATAAGCCTTCTCAGAGCATAAGACTGGGAACTCGAGAATTTGACCCGTAATCTTCCATGTGAATTCAGGATCATCGCGAGCCAGAAGAGTCAAAACGGCCGCAATATCGCCTCCTGTTATACGGTCAGTTCGCAGATTATCGTCAGAAATTTGATTTTCCGTACCAGCGGATAATCCTCCCACTATAATCCCCTTCTTGCCATCCACTGAGAATTGTTCGGAATGCTTGAGTACCTAAATATCCAGGGTTAAGGTACTACGTGATACATGTTGCGCCCAACTTACCCATTTGAGCGCTGCGAACGAATCCTCAGCTTGGGTAGGAAATGGATGTTCGGGGGAGAGTCGATAATCAATAGTAACGATGGAAATCTTGGCACTGGTGCACAGAACTCGGTTATCGGGATCGTCTGTCTCGAGACTGCCCATGATAAATCCTCCACCTAAACGTAACGCTTTCGTTCAGTCATTGTTCAGTCCATCGAAGGAGGTGCTGACCGTGAGTCCATAGAAGTAGCGGAAAGCGCTCGTCTTCGTGGGTTTTCTCCGGGACGTAGGAACGAGCATCGATCTCACCTCCCTCAACCGGGATACGAAAATCAGTCGCAGTATACCCAGTAGCTAGACACAGTTTCAACAACGTCAACTCATACCGATAGCAGTTGAACATACTGGGCGCTGGCATCTCCTTATTCATCGCCAAAGTCTCAGCCTTATCCTGCTCCCTCATCGCAACAATCTGTTCCCGCCAATTAATCTCAGGCATCGGCTCCTTCAACGCTTTCTCGCAAAGAACGTCCCATTCCGGGTCCCCAGTCGTGTAATGAGAGAAACGAGACATTGAACGCAGTCAAGAAAGGAGCTAATCGACACGCTAGACCGTCCATGTGCGACATCGTTGGGCTCGGACGAGCGCGGTGAGAGTTTTTGGTCTGCCGAACACGGCATACTCATGCTACAGCGTCCGGAGATCCCGGAGATCATCTCCGTGAACTAAATTTACACTCTCGACACCAGCGACCTCGCGCGTCCATCAGCATAATTAGAACAATGATCAAAGTCTTTTCATTCCAAACTTGAACTAGTGTGAAGAAACGATCGCGCGATATCTCCCTGCTGCGGACCCGACCAGGCGTTGTAGATGACGCGTTACTACAGCAACCAATCGAGTTATGAGACGAGCACATTCAAACGGTTTTCCTCGACTTCAGTCTTGAAACATATACTTAAGAATGACCTGATATAGGTTTTGGTGTATACCTTAGGCAAAGCGCGTGAGTTTCAATATATATCGAGTCGGGAGCGGAATAAACTCACGGTTCTTCGAGATACTTGATTTCGTCAGCACTCAGACTCTTGCCAGATATGATCGCTTCTTCGAGTCTGTCGCGCTGAATCCGAAATCAGAAACCACTTCCAACGAGGAATTTATTCAGACATACCGAATTGAAACCAACAATCGGGCTCGACACCTTCGTCGCGATCCAAGCCAACGCGACCTGGGCCATCTTCCACCCCTTTTTCTTAGCCAATTCCTCCACTCTCTGGATGATTTGCAGATCGGCATCGCTGAGCTTCCTTTCAAACGGTGTCCCCGTGGAAGATTCGACTCTTGTCGTAGTGTTCTGATCGGCAGGACGAGCGAGATAACCTCCGGCCAGAGGGGACCAAGGAATAAGGCCGATTCCTGCATGGTTGCAGTATGCGTTCATCTCCCTCTCCTAAATATCATGGTTTCAGTTACGGAAGAAACGTCACAAAATGGGAAAGCAGACCTCTTCTCGATACAAAAGCGAATACTGGTTTTGCATCGAAACAAACTTCGTCCACCCCTTCTTTTCAGCAATCTCATTCAAAAGCACAAACTCCCAGGTCCACATCGAACTCGCCCCAATATACCTCACCTTCCCACTCTTAACCAAATCGTGAAGAGCTTCCATAATCTCCTCCATCGGCGTCTCCTTATCCAGGCGATGGATTTGAAGTAAATCGATATATGGCGTTTCCAGCCTCTTCAGTGAAGCGTCGACGGCATTGAATATGGCCTGGCGGGATAGTCCGGACTGATTGACATAGTCTCTGGTATTCTTGAGGCTGGGGTCACCGAATATTCCGTTCGGTTCGTCGCGCACAAGCCCATAACATTTGGTGAGTATGACCAATTTCTCACGCGGGATATTGTACTATAGCAAACGGTCAAAGAAAGATCCGAATGAGGAGAATAACAAGATTAACCTTTTTGATTGCCGCGGCGATCACCTTCTCAGACCAACCATCTTGACACACGCATCAGAGATAATAACAGGGGTGATATCCACGCGCCGGTCACCTGAATATATATTCGCCGTATCCCAAGTATTGATCCCGCGGTCCCAGGCATATTTCAACAAGGGCAACGCCTATATCAGAATCGGAGTGAGCACGAGGAACATCGCAGCAACATTCTCGTCGGACGTACTTGATCTTCATTCAAGACCCATTTCTAATATGAGGCGCGTCAGAAGGCTTCATGCGTTATGAATGATAGAAAGAGACTGACCGCCCACTTGTCACTACCAAAGCTTCCCGCACCAACGATAGGTACGCTAACTCTCAAACCAGATTTCCCAAGTCGTTTATACTCGACCTTGGGTAATTCAGATGAAGGGACGGATGTTGTCATAATCGCCAAGTATAATCAAGGAAAAGAGATAGGATTGAGCGCTGAGGGGTTGAGTCACTGATAGCAGTCCAATATCGCCGTTGTGGAGAACTGGCTACCATCTGCATGCTATTCGAGCTGAAGTATCGTCCGTGTGAGGATATACTACTAACGACACACTCATACTCGGAGTAATACTACGGAGTAATCATCATAATCATTCTAATAATAGTAGGAGGATTGGAACTCCGATTTCGGATACATCGATTCATGTCGAACATCACGTGCAGCTCGTCACGTCACTCGTCACCGTCACTTCAACCACCAACTCCAGCCTGCGCAATGACCGTATGGGCAAAGAGAAGAGCCTCGGGGGGGCCCAGAAGTCCAGGGGAAGGTGTTCCGAGATGATATGAGAGCGTTGAGGGTCTGGAGATGGAGGGACATGATGATAAAGGGATTTGGATGGGAGCGGATTCAGCGGAAGCCTCTGCACAGGCCAACAACGGTGCGTAGTATTTTGTCTTGCTCAAATTCGATCATTAACGAGGATTAAAGGTAAGCACGAAGCGTCTCTTCCCACCCTCCCATCAACCGCCTACGGACATGCCAAAGGACAGTCACCCAAGATCATATCGGGCCCAGCTACAACTCTCGGCCCAGTTGTTTTATTGAAACCTCCTCTGCTCGTGTCACCCCCCCCCCCCCCATCCTTCTCCTCCTGTGCTCTCTTGCATTTGGAAGGACTGGAAGGACAGTTGAACATTTCAGCTCTCTTCGTTCAGCAGGTCAGTCGGGATCACAATGTCAAGTAAATTTCCATAGCCTCTTCTTAGAGTAGTTGTATGCTCGCTTGCACATTAGGTAGAGTCTTGACAATATTATTGCCCTTGTTCATGTAGATTAGTGAGAATACATGGCTTACTCTACGAAACGAAACAAGAATATCGACTTTTCGACTTGGTGTAGCCTCCCTAGCAGTTACGCGGGTTCGATATCACTATCTCCGGAAGTCCGGGATCACTTGGACATACCCGCGAGATTCATCGACAACCATGCCGAAGTGATCTGCCGAGTGTGAGTGTGTCGCGAGAGGACCCCTGTTTATTAGGTATGAGGCCTGAGCCGGTCTCGGATAAGCCGGAGGCGAAATTTTGAAAAATCTTGGATCCGGTCTCGGATAAATGGCTTGAAACCGGTCGAAATCTTGCAGGAGGTTCTCGGATAAGTGAGGCATTTGGCCATCCATGTTTGGGGAGGTATTCGGATAAATGTCTCTCAAGCCGACGGCACGCCCATATATATTCCCGTTGCCGGGCCAAGATTTTATCATTTTGTGCCCGTTTTCCCTAATTCTAGACATGCTCTGGACGCGAGCTGTCAGTATCTAGCTCATCAATCCGGTACAAATCAAATTTGGCCTGCTCCCTGCATTGTCAATAATCCTTCCGCCCACTAAGCATCAGGAAAAATAAGGAGTCCTTTTTCAACTTTGGAGTACTTTGGAGTACTTTTAAGTCCTCTAAAGTTGAAAAAGGACTCCTTATTTTTCCTGATGAATATACCACCTTCAAGAGAAATGCCATCTCTAGCTACTGATATGTCGTTTATCACACACAGTTTCACAGCATGTCATCTATTGACATAGTTCGCACCGCTGTATGAAGGTGGAGATGTATCTATTCGGTCAATAGTGCGAAGTTGGACTGGCTGAGAGGAAAAAAATTAAGTCTTTTTGGAAATGATGAGCAAGCGTTTTACGCGTGAAAACTTACTTTCCTGCCATCCACATATGCTGTATATACCATCGAAAATTTTTGGGATTTTTTGGAGGATTTTTTCGCGATCTTTGATCCATGATTCGGATAAATCGACCTCAAATTTTGAACTCTGAGGAGCTTTTCGGATAACCTGGGTCGCCGGGGATTCGGATAAATGAGCCGGAGCTCTGGATCAAACCTTATATAGCATAAACAGAGGTCCTGTCGCGAGTCGTTTACCCTCCGACACCCAGTAATGGCGATGGCTAGAATTGCACGACTCAAACGCGATCGCGACTTGAAAAAGCTAAATTTAAACTCCGAGCTGGCAATGCCGGCCGTTCTGCCGAGTCTGTGGCTTTCGGCAACGGTGAACCGATCATGTCGATGGGATGATCAATCCGCATCGATTATCTTTCGCTCAATCCCAAGTCTTTCATATTTGGTCTTTCAAGTCGAAGTTCACGATCAAATTCGCCCTTGCCCAGTCCACTCCAGCCCAATCTAGTACTAGTGCAAGTGTGGCTTTCATCTCCGTCGCGAGTACATCAGATCGATGTCGATAACCCGTGTTCCATCCGGTATAAAACCTGCATCGATCCTTCTTGTTCAACTCCCGTTCCAGGACTGTCCATTGACAGCAGCGCAACATTACCTTTTGTTTTCGAGACCAGTGGTTGGGGCAGAAGTGTCGCAATCGCTGACCTCGACTTCGACTTTTTGATCGTTCTATCAAGCATCACACAACAAACATGGAACGTTGGACACCAAACACCGAATATCGTATCTTGAACTCGCAGATTATTCTCATGACAAGACCTCTTGCGCCAGCGAAGCTTGCTTGGAAATTGAAGACATGAGATGGTCAAATGGACAACAGGACGTCAGGCGACTCGTGCTCCGGGTGTCGGTCTCCATCCATCCATGGTCATTGATACATCACTTTCAGTCGATATCGAGAGCAGCACTGGACATCGTGACTTCTGTTTGCAAAGCTATTCCACTTTCGCTCCATAGCCTATCCCGAACCTAGGCGCTGCCAGGAATCTCTATCTTTTTATGGTAAAGCTCGACACCCCAACAGTCCAAGCCGGATGCCTGATTAAAGGAAGGCAACTTTGAATCCTTCATCTTCATTGGCTAAGTCAAGTCGTAATCGAATCCTGGCCGTTCGATCGATCAATCGATAAATGGCGCGCACAATAGCCTTGTGCATGTCATTCCGTAGCTGCGCCAGTGTACGTGTTCCGATCCCTGTTCTTCTAATTATCGCGTTTAGAATGACAGTCGTGATATCATCTTGATTCTCCCCTTCGGCCCCCTGCGTACACCTCATTTCAAAATTGTAAATCGACTCCTCCGTTGTGGCGCTTACCGTACTGTGATAGGACCAGTCAATAGTTCAAAACTGACATCGATTCATTTCCGGGCGGCGATTCACTTCGTCTAAATTGAGCTGCTATCGTCTCCGAGAGTCTGGTCTGGTCGATATCATTGGCATTGACTCGTTAATCATACTAGTACAATGATGCCATTTCATACGTCGGATCTTGTTGCGTGCGACATACAGTGCAGAGAAGAGACCGGGAAGTACATTCTGTTTATGGATTCCTGTGAATGGTATTCGGGAGTATAAATACAAGCAAGAGAATCGGTGAATCTCTAGCTCATCCCGTTCTTGGAATAGGTGCGACATCTGCTCTACCTTCCAACTTACAAGACTGACTACTCATCAGATTAGTCGTATATTCGAACATGTCCAACGTAGACCCCATTCCGCCACCGGATAGCACCAACCCAGCGACACTCCCATCTGGTAAGTCTTCTCCTAAACAAATGTGACTTTTAGATCAATAACTGCTTCAACCATGCAGTAATGCTCGGAGGGGCATTCATCGTCAGAACCAAACAGCGACCCACCGGAACAATCCTCAAATGGGGCCTCCAAAACCTCTTCGGTACAGGCAACGCCCTCAATCAAAATGGCAAGGGCGACTTCACCAGTACAGATACATTCGTACCGGATTTCCCAAGTGGGACTTACAAACTTCATATCCATGGGACGAGAGCTAGAGTTCCAAAGTCCAGTCACGACTGGACTTTTTCCAAAATTCCT
>KV419436.1:24619-75153 GCA_001630475.1 Sistotremastrum niveocremeum HHB9708
CACTATCTCCGGAAGTCCGGGATCACTTGGACATACCCGCGAGATTCATCGACAACCATGCCGAAGTGATCTGCCGAGTGTGAGTGTGTCGCGAGTCGTTTACCCTCCGTCCGTGTGAGTGGATTGCGAGTCGCGTTACTAAGCAGCTTGGTCATCGTCATTCTCAGGCGGCCGAGTCACGCCGAGTAACTTCAGAACTTGTCACGTCTGCTATAGCGGCCCGAAAAGGCCGCGACTATTTTTACATCATCGCGAGGTCTAGAACTTCGAAGTCGCAAAGTGCGAAGGTATTCGTAAGAATTAATTCTGTCTTGTTTGTGTCAGGATGAGGTCAACAGTGAACAGAATTTTCACTACATATATTGGTACTCTGGTACAGTAATTACTGTTAGCCTTGAAGTTGATGGGGAGATCATGCGTCTAACCAGACTTTGATGTGTGTTGAGCAAGGTAGGGCAGTTGAGCGACGCAACAGAGAAAGACAGAGATCCATAACAGTAGGTTTGTCTCTCAGAAATCGTTTTCGAGGCACCAGTGGAAGATCGACCGCTGGTATTTCCTCGAGGAATAAGGCCGCTCTATGACAAATTGGCAACCGGTAGGTTTAATTATTTGACGAACAAGGGCAAAGTGGTTGGCACAGCATGTTTCGTATATACACAATAAAAATGTTGTGAATCACTTGTGATATCACACGGGTATGGTGTACTGTCTCCAACGGACCGAATGTCGTTGAACGCAGGCCGCTCGAGCATTGCTGAGTTAGATCGCACAGACTTGATGTGATGGAGTTGTATTCCATTTGCTCTGATAGAGAATATCAAGCACTGGAGACAACACCGTATAACGCTGTGAACCCGGCATCGACATTTCTGGAGGTTTTTCAAATCAGAATGGGATGCCCAGGCCACGTTGAAGGTCGCAAGCAAAGTCAATCACAGATGCGGCGGTACACCGGGTACAGAAACACGAAAGCTGTTTTATCGACGACTGGTGACATTATGGAGAAAGAAATACAGTCTCTCAGATCTCAATCTGCCTTATCGCAACATATTGCGCGAATGCACTAGGAAAATGACAGCCAATGGAATTTACCGCAGAAAGAGCGGACGGACTACATGCATGGCCTAGAGGAAGAAAGAATATATTGCATCATCAACGGTGGCGTCAAGATAACGAACAACTTCGGATGACTGCGATACAAAGTTCAGAAACGGGATCAGAAGCCACAGTCAAACGCTAAAATCCGGGGTTCGTTACCAATCATCGCGCCGTTATGTAGGACATGGATTAGGCACATCGGTCCGATTGTAACATGGAAGAGGACGGGCAGGATTTCACTCGTAGATATGAGCTGAAATTATCATCGGGAATATGAGAGTATAGCACACCTTGGGAAGGGGTTACCAATCTCGGAAGCAAGGACCCTTGGGGATAACTTCTTGGACGACGACCATGATCAGGGGCTACCAGACCAGATCAACAACTTATCGGCTATCTGATAACGATATATCCAGGGTCCTTTCCGATGAATCCCTCACAAAAGGAATTTAGGAAAGAAAGACGTAGCGCCCAGGGAACAGGTATTGAGCGACGCAGTCGACGTAAATCAGTTGCGGTCAAAGGAGCGTTGTAGAAGAAAAAAAGGAGCGTGGTAGTCTTAGGCGTAACTTGAAGCCAGCGAACTGAGCCTTTTGCAAAACGATCGGATAAAAATTTGCGGTTGAAACGCGTCATTTTGCGACTTCGAGGAAGAAGGCATCCCATAAACACTGTTACCAATCAGATGGCGGCAAAATCTAAAATAAGGTAGAAGAAGATATGTTGGGCGTGCCAAACGGTCCGACATGCCACATAAACCGAACCGAGGGTGGCTCCCAACACGAGGACGATCCCATGCCACATGTCGAAGAGTTCCCAAAGAATCCGCAGAGCTAAACCAATCTTCTTTCTCCAGGAACGAGCAAGATAGAAGGGTTGAAGAACTCGTCATTTGGACGCCCAATCCAATGTGATGGCGTTTGAGAAAGCTAGAAGCGTAAGAATATGGATGCTTGTCAGCAAGTCTTGAGTTTCGGGGTGAGGAGGGATAAAGAATGGTTCGGTGGCCGTGGCTACACCACCCAGTGATTGTTACACTCCACATATGCCAATGCAAGAGAGAAAAGAGACGAATGCTTTCGGTGGTCCGACGCAAGTTGCGTGCATGAATATAAGCGAGGCTTCAGGGTCGTCGTGAAGCTCGGTGGAGTCCAGGATGTCGAAGAGTTGGCATCGGACAAGCCTAACCTGAGCTCTCGGATAAGAAATATGACCGAGGATTCCTGTTCCGTGAGAGGTATGGAAAATCACCAGCCAAGGCATCCTGAGGAGTTCTGCGCGTCATTGCCCAACTACGGCGGCTTCTCGATCATCGAAATCTCCATGGGCGGCGGTAAACCTGATAGAAGTCTTATAAACCATAAAGTATCACGGATGTCAAGGCCCTAGATCTGCAGAAGGGGATAGCTAGATAGCGCTACGGGGCCCCAAGCTAAGCGGAAGCAGGTTTCGGTGATCGGAGTTCAAAATAATCTTTTCTCGTCGACCTATCCGGAGCTCCTGTTGAGACGCTCGGAATTAGATACTGAACAGATCACTTATCTGCGTTGGCATTCAAGGCATACTTAAACTCACTGTCGACTATGGAGCGAATTACGCCTCTCGGTGCCTCTCTCACATCCCCCCTTCCTCCCTCTTTTCGTATTTTCTTCTAGCACAGGATGTCTGCTGCTACTCAGAAACCGTACAAGGAGAGTGAACTCCCGGAATACACTCCCATGCCATGGTTTGTGGATGTTCTGTTTCAATGATACGTTCATTCCCTGACGAGATATGTCGTAGGTCTCTGAGCGAGATCCGTGCAGCTATTCCTGCTCGCTTCTTCGTGCGCGATACTAAACGTGGCCTTGGATTCCTGGCTCGCGATTTGGTCATTGCCGCCGCTCTTTGGTATGCCGCCACGTTCATCGACCCCTACTTCCAAAGTAGTGCGGTCCGTGACGCTGTCACTTTCCCCGGTGCCGAACTCGCTCGTTGGGCTGCTTGGGGTACATAGTAAGTATTGACAATTATCATTTCGTTCGAAACATTCCTGATGTTTATCTCAATAGCTGGTGGTTCCAGGGTCTGAACTTCACCGGTGTGTGGGTCATTGGCCACGAGGCTGGTCACGGTGCCTTCTCCGACAGTCGTCTCGTCTGCGACATCGTCGGCTTCATCACCCACACCGCAATGTGGACTCCCTTCTTCTCATGGAGAATCTCCCACCATCGTCATCATTCCAACCATGCCTCCATGGAGAAGGATGAAGTCTACGTTCCCAAGACTCGCAGCGACCTTAACCTTCCTCAGGAGGAGGAAGGCAAATCCATCGACTACGAACATTATCTCGGCGATACTCCTTTGTACACCTTGTACATGCTCGTCCGCCAACAAGTCCTTGCCTTCCCCGCCTACCTCCTCTTCAACGTTTCCGGTCAAAAGAACTACCCCAAGTGGACCAACCATTTCGATCGTAAGTCGATACTCTGATTTACCTAGGCCCTTCTCATATCTTATGCGATATAGCCAACTCCGTCATCTTCAACCCCAGTCAACGCAACGCAGTTCTCGCGTCTAACGCCGGCATCTTCGCCATGATCTGGGGTGTCACCTACGCCAGCTCCGTCTACGGCACGAGCGAAGTCATCAAGTACTACGGTCTCCCCTGGCTCTGCGTCAGTCACTGGTTCATCATGATCACCTACCTCCACCACACCGACCCTATGCTCCCCCACTACCGCAAGAAGGAATGGTCTTTCCAACGTGGTGCTGCCGCCACCGTTGACCGTAACTTCTTGGGATGGCAAGGTCGCTTCTTCCTCCACGACGTCGCTCATTACCACGTCATCCATCACTTCTTCCCCCAAATGCCTTTCTACCACGGACCCGAAGCCACCCAGTACCTGAAGGAGTTTATCGGCGAGCACTACGCTTACTCCGACGCCCCCGTCTTCAAGACCTTGTGGAACACCTACAACTTCTGCCAATTCGTCGAGGACGAAGGTGACGTCTTGTTCTACAGGAACAAGGAAGGAAAAGCTCTCCGTCGTCCCGCCGAGCAATACCGCCTTAAAGCACAGTAAAATAGCATGTATCAAAGATCGTTCATTCCCGCGCCTCCAGACGAGGACAAAAATAAATGTGTAAAATCTACAAATCTATTCTCGGAAGCACCTCCGAATAAGCGCTTGATGAGGTGTTCAGATTTATGTCATGCCGGAGGCTTCTATCCGTCAGGCACTGCATCGGACTCACTCCGGCGAATCTTCAAGCGAGCTAAAAATAACTTTTCCGTCTCTACAGGACTTGGAACCTTCCTAATCGGGTAACTTCCAAGATCTCGAAAGCGTAGCAAAACTTGTCAGTGCAAGACCTCCAGTTTCACTCGATGAACATCGCGAAAAATTGGACCAATGCGAATCTCTAAGCTCCTTCATTCTGAGCCCTCGAAAACCCCGTAAAATTTGCGAAAGTCTCAGAAAACGAGAAAAAGCGTGACAGTAACACCCGTGACACCCTCTCTTACGGCGCTCACCAAAAAACGTCAGAAGACGACCTCGAGCTTATGAAGGACCCAATCCACGGCCCAAGGTTCATTATTCATCATCAACTCACTCGATTTCATTCGTAGTTGGCTCACTAGAGTCCCTGACCGGCTCCGCATCGTCATGCATCATGCCTCGATGCAGTCGATTCTCCATGTCTTAGAGTCCTGGTCGGAAGATAGTCGAGCTCGATCAAATTGGATGCGGTACCGCGGTCATGAGAGCAAGTGACTCAGAGGAGGAGCTCGCAGTATAAATAGGGCCTGATATCAGCGGTATCAGCCAGCTTCCCGCTACATCCTATCTCACCCCACCTCTTCTCGACTTCACCACCTCACAACCACCTCGTTGTCACTGATGTCTTCCGCAAACCTCCCTCAAGTCGAATATCGCAGACTCGGAAAGTCAGGCTTACGAGTCAGCGTTCCCATCGTCGGTGCTATGAGCTTTGGTAGCTCTAAGTGGGGAGTGAGTCCTCTCAGTCCTTCCTAGTCGTCGATAGAAAGCTAATCATTTCTTGACAGGATTGGGTGCTCGACGAAGAAGAGGTACGAATATCTCATCGCCGCCTTGGATCGAGACTGATCACCTTCCCGTAGGCTTTGCCTATCCTCAAATATGCGTATGATCGAGGCGTCAATACTTGGGATACCGCCAACGCTTATTCCAGTACGTCGTTCTTCCACTCCATCATTCCCTCCAGTACTGATTCTCGACCAGATGGATGGTCCGAGAAAGTGATCGCGGCAGCTATCAAGAAGGTCCGTCCCCCAATCCACTCGTCCCCGTCCCTCTAATCTAATCATTCATCCCAGTATCAAATCCCCCGCGAAAAAGTCATCATCCTCACAAAAGTCTTCGGCCTCGTCGCCGACTCTCCCGAAGTCCAAACAGTCACAATGCCCGAACTCCGTACAACCCCCAACTACATAAACCAATCCGGACTCTCCCGTCAAGCAATATTCAACGCCGTCAACGCCTCCCTCGCGCGCCTCGAAACATCTTACATCGATCTCCTCCAAATCCATCGATTCGATAAAGATACGCCTATGGAAGAAACTATGGAAGCTCTTCATGATCTCGTCAAAGCTGGAAAGGTTCGATACATCGGTGCCAGTTCTATGTGGACGTGGCAATTCGTCCTCCTCAACGAGATCGCGGAGAAACGCGGATGGACTAAGTTCGTTTCGATGCAGAATCATTATTCGCTTCTGTACCGAGAGGAGGTGAGCCGCCTTTGAGCTTATTCTGCCTTCATGGCTCATATTCTTCTTCCCTTAGGAGCGCGAGATGAACGCTTATTGTAATCATGCCGGCATCGGTCTGATTCCTTGGGGTCCCCTCTTCTCCGGTCAACTCGCTCGTCCAGTCGGCGCAGGCGAAACGAAGCGTACGGAATTCCTCAAGGGCACCATCTTCGAACGCAAACAAGGCGAAGTCGACAAGGAGATCATCTCACGTGTCGAGAAGGTCGCCAAAGAGAAGGGATGGAAGATGAGTCAAGTCGCTTTATCCTGGATCGGCACCAAAGTCTCTAGTCCTATCGTCGGGATCAGCTCTGTACGTCATTTACATTTTCGTTCAACTATCGTACGCTGACAATCTCTTGTAGCCTCAGAGACTTGAGGAAGCCATCGTCGTCGGCAAGCATTTGACCCCGGAGGAGATTAAATATCTCGAAGAACCGTGAGTATTCCATTTCTTCCAGGTCCTTCTCTTTCTAAATTATACGACAGATACCAGCCAAGGAAGCCTATAGGCCATGCCTAATTTAGGCGCAGATTCGCACCGTAAAAGAAGCAAGTCCAATGACCGGTCGTTCTAAAATAGAAACCGAGTAAATAAAATCACAAATAATGTACGACAATTATATAGTGTTTCTATATGCCAGTTATCAAGCGTTTTCCGTGTAAGGTGATCTATGACTCGCAAGGAACGCGCACGAAGGCTTTCCGTAAAATGGCGTCACTCCGCATTAGGCGCCGAGAACCATTCCGGCCGACACAAGCCGAGGACGATCAACCAGGTCATGGGGCTGATCAAGATTCCAGGATATAAAATCACGCCAACCTTGCACACGCTGCTTCACCACCCACCAATTTTGCCTCGTATCTCTAGCTACCATCATGTCAACGTCCAAGAACCTCCCGCAAGTCGAGTATAAAAGGCTGGGCAAGTCTGGCTTGAGAGTCAGCGTCCCTATCATTGGAGCGATGAGCTTTGGCAATTCGAAATGGGGTGTAAGCAAGATGCGGTTGTCATTGGACGATAAAGAACTGAATCGATTCCTCTTAGGACTGGGTCATCAATGAAGACCAGGTTGGATGCGCTTGATCGTTCTGCTGATCTGATGCTGAGGCGTGGACTATAGGCTTTGCCTTTGCTCAAATATGCATGGGATCGTGGTGTGAATACCTGGGACACAGCAAACGTGTATTCTAGTGCGTCTGTTACCCTCATATATTCTTCATTGATCTTATCGATCTATCAGATGGATGGTCTGAGAAGGTTATCGCCAAGGCTATCAAAGAGGTCAGATCTCGTTATTGTCACGATTACGATGAGCTGATCGTTTCGTCGCATAGTTCAACATCCCCCGCGAAAAACTCATCATCCTCACGAAATGCTTCGGACTCGTCGCCGACGATCCAGGTCTCCGCACCGTCACCCAACCCGGTCTCAAAAACACCCGCGACTACGTTAACCAGTCCGGTCTCTCCCGTCAAGCAATCTTCAATGCCGTCAATGCCTCTCTTGCGCGTCTTGAGACTCCCTACATCGATCTTCTCCAGATTCATCGTTTCGACAACGACACTCCTCCCGAGGAGACTATGGAAGCCCTTCACGATCTCGTGAAGAGCGGGAAGGTTCGCTATATCGGAGCTAGTTCCATGTGGACTTGGCAATTCGTCTTGTTGAACGAGGTCGCTGAGAAGCACGGTTGGACCAAGTTCATCTCGATGCAAAACCACTATTCCTTGTTGTACCGCGAGGAGGTCCGTGTCTTCCTTCCGATGTCTTCATTATCGTATCTCAAAGGTCTCTCTTCAGGAACGCGAAATGAATGCATACTGCAATCACGCAGGTATCGGTCTCATTCCTTGGGCTCCTCTCGCCGATGGCCAACTCGCTCGACCTCTTGGCGCTGCCGACACTAAGCGCTCCTCACTCGCAAAGGGAACTATCTTCGAGCGCAAGCAGACTGATGCCGATAAAGAGATCATCAGTCGCGTCGAGAAATTCGCGAAAGAAAAGGGCTGGACGATGAGTCAAGTTGCCTTGGCATGGATTGGCACTAAAGTGTCCAGTCCCATCGTCGGAATCAGTTCTGTAAGTTTCCTATCATTTACCATCGCGATCTCTGCTGAACTGAGGATTCCTCCATCTCTAGCCCCAAAGACTCGAAGATGCAATTGTCGTTGGAAAAGAACTGACCCCGGAAGAAATCAAACACCTCGAAGAGCCGTAAGCTTTTCCTATATGATATATAAACTCCTCACTAACGCATAATTAGATATCAACCAAAGGCTATCCGAGGACATTCTTAGTCGGCCCTGACGATAGTCAATACATGATAACGGGGGCGCTATGACAGGCGATATGGTACTTCGAGAGTAGATAAACCAAATGTAGGTCGAGTAAAACGTAGTAGTTTCCATTATAAAATCATTCAATGCGGTATTACCTTCTTCAAGACCTGCCCAGTATCCATCGAATCGCGAAACGCATGTCGTCCCGAAATTTCTTCGCGGCTTGAGTACTTGCGTCCACATAATGGAATATATGTGGACATCCAGTATAACTTGATTCGCATCGTCAAAGAGAGTTCTAACGTAACGCAAGAAGACGCCACATACATCTGCGTCTTGGTCTCAACGCCATTTTCTTCAAGTACTTGAGCATACGCGATGTCTTCGTCGCGCAAAGGATCCCTTCCACATATTTGGAAATATGTCTTTGGTAATCCCTTGTGAGACGCAGCGAGAAGAGGACAGAATAATGGGCTTTTCGTATCGATTTTCACAGTTTCTATCTGGACCTTCAGCATCCAGAGCTCCGCAGCAACGACCATCACGTACTACATGTTTTGTTAAGAGCCAATCGAGTAAGAAACGGACTATCTGCAAGGTCATCTATGGAGTGAAGATCGGGTTTGAACCTGTGAAATGCAGAGTTCGAATCGTGTCTTTCGCTTGATTGACAAATGTCAAACCGATCGGGGTATTCGTCTTTATGACATATCAAAGGCATTTGTAGAATCTGACCCGTAATTGGAGTCGTAAACAGGGGATCATCTCGCGCAATAATTTGTAATACTGCAGCTAAATTTCCACCTAGTGTGTGCGTGAGCAAGGGGGAATTACAGTATGCATCAAAATAAACCTGCAGAAAGCCCGGCAATGATGAGTCCCTTAGCCGGATCCGCTCTGAGCGTTGGTGCGTTGCTCACGACCTACATAGCGCTGAATATTGTCAATCTAGGCGTGGTGGAATATCTATCTTACCCATTTAAAGGCCTCATAACAATCATTGACAGCCGTCGGAAAAAGATGCTCAGGCGCAAGCCGGTAATCTACGCTTACAATCACGATGTTCTCCGATACGCAATAGCTCCTGAGATCAATATCATCGGTTTCTAGATCGCCAGCCATGTAACCACCGCCTGAGTCAGGATCATCAGATAATTGGCCTGGGAACAATCATTGAGAGTCCTCTTGCCGTGCATCCAAATCATGACCGCAAAGGTTTCGCTGATATTTGTCTCTGGTGAATAAGCGCGTACGGTAATATTGCCGCCATTTACTGCAATATCATGGTCCGTCACACAGAGACCTTGTTCTAAGAGATTTCAAGCCAAAATTCAGAATAAATCTGGTCTAGGAGCGCAGAGAGCGTGGTCTCGATCGACTGACCTACAAACGGAAGTTTCGCTTTCATCATATCCGAAACGACCTTCGACATGAACACGCGCAAAGCACGAATATCAACAGGTCCATCCTCGTCTTCCTCAGGAGTCGTCCCAACAACTTCAGGATCCTCGCAGATGATATCCCATTCATGATCTCCAAAGGAATATTTATGGTATTTCGAAGTCATTCGATCTTTTCAGAGAAGACAGCGTTGGGATTGAATCCGAAGATGTGAGAAGGTGAGATGAGGTGTCGTCGACATTTGCTGATCATGGTCCCATGAGTTGAGAGACGCTCAGGTGCTTTCGGAACGAAATAGCCGAAGGAATTACAGTGGTCGTGCCGAGATGCCGATGCTCGAGCTCGAGCGGATTACGACGACATGGCTATAACCTTCTGATGAAACAATTCCCATCCTTTAAGAATACAAATCCTCGTCTTCTACCGGCCCTTTCTTGAAATCTCGGTATCCGTATTCGTTGACAACCTGTCGTTGGAACCGCACAACTCATTTCCCAAGCATCCACCTAATTCCCTCAACCGTATCCTTCCTAAACTCCTTCGCAGCCGCCGTACCAGGATTACCCCAGGCGAAAGCATGAGGACACCCAGTATACCTATCCCATCACATCCCATCAATATCTCGGAACCCCACACAAAAAATCACAATCACTCACACTTTCGCCCTCACTTCAACTCCAGCCTCCTTAAGAAATCGCTCATACAAAATAGCCTCGTCGCGCAGAGGATCCCTTCCTGCGATCAGGATGATCGCTTTAGGAAGACCTTTGAGTGATTCGGCTAGGATGGGCGAGAATTTCGAGCTGTGAGGGTCTAACTTTGCCAACTCTAGATATCCACTGGTCAATCCTAGTCTTATTCGACAATTAATGGACCAACGTACCGGCGCTCTTATCAAGAATGTGCGCCGTCAAGAAAGGACTGTCTTTAAGATCATCGATCGACCGGAGATCGTCCTTGTATCTAAATTGTCTCAGCGTCCGGAATTTCGGGGGGCAAAAGAAGAACATACTTCTGGGGATATCCGCCAGGAACTGCCAACCACGGAATCTGAAGTACCTGTCCTGTTATCTTTCCCGAAAGCACAGGATCATCGCGCCCTTGAAGAGCGACTTGTGCAGCTAGATTCCCTCCTGTAAAGACAAAACCAACCGTATCTCAGTATACTTGGAAACTTAATATGAGGAGAATGTTACATACCAGCTGAAGCACCCCCGACTATCAATCCCTTCGCAACATCAATCCTCAACAACGCCGCATTATCTAAAGCCTGCATCCTCATGAGTCCACTACACAAGTAAAGACTCGAAACCACTGACCCATTTCACAGCACACAAAACGTCCTCGAGTTGCGTCGGAAACTTATATTCCGGGGCCAATCGATAATCCACGGAGATAATACTGATTTTCTCGTTATAGGCAAGAATCCTCAAGTCGACATCGTCGGCTGCAAGATCGCCTGCCATGAATCCGCCACCTAGACAGCATTCCGATGAGCAGATCAACAGTAGATGGGGGAGGACGAACCGTGGAACCAAGCATAAAGAGGGAATGTGTCGGCGGGAGATTCGCCGTCTGGGATATACGATCTGACAATTATCTTTCCGCCATCCACATCAACTTCATGATTCTCAACAGTAATTCCCGTTTCTTCATCGTCTGTCAGCTATATTCCAACATATATATATATAGTGGAGAAAACGAACCTTGGAAAGGAAGCGCAGCTTTCAAAATCGGTATAATATCAACCGATATTTGTTTCCGTATAAGAGCGAGATCGAATGGTGCATCTGGAGGGACCTGAGCTAGGATATGAGAGCTGATGACGTCCCATTCTGGGTCCCCGAACGAATATTGAGCATTTTTCGAAGTCATTGTTCAGGAAAGGAAGCCGATACTGAAAGTCGAGGATGAGAATACGGTGGAACTGGTTTTGTGAAACCTAATATCCACTGACATCGTCTTATAGAGACTACGTCGAAGACATGCACGATCGAAGATGAATCACCGCGCGCAAACTAGTACTGCGATCAGCTTCGAAATTCCGATCAAGACGAGTCACGAGAATAGGAGTGTGAGTGTCGAACCCTGTAGGATGCATAGAAAGAGTATAATTGAGCGGACGGGGTCCACATGTCGTCCAAAGTCATTGATCGATCAGGACATGCTCGTGAGACGGCATCAAAATGCCCTGCACGACATTGATGATCGAGGGGCGCTGAGCGCTGAGCGCTGAACGTCGGCAACCAATTGTTGACTCGGTCTTCTTGGATACCCGAGCCTCGGCTCGGTCATCGATCACCGAGCTTGAATTTGCTATAGAAAGAGAACGAGTCAGACGACAGATTCAGTTATAAAGATGCATGTGTTTGACGCGCTTGTGGACTCGGAGATTTTTAAAAATAGACCACATGCATGCATGCTTGAGGTTATATATATTTCTCCCAATATTTTTACGTTTCATGGTCAGATGTATTCGTGACGCAAGCTCCAGCCCCCAATTCTCCAAGACTTATCATAGTTCTTTCCAATTGAAGAAAAGGAAGAGTCAGGAGATAGAAAGATGCATGCGTAGAACGATCTCCCGGGTCTTTAAAAATAGAACATACTCGAGGCGCTCGTTCTCCGTACAACTTTACGTTTGATGGCCAATCGAAGAAAGAACAAGTGAGACAATAGCAGGATGATCGATGATTATGTGGCTCCGATGCTTATTATAGTCGAACATCAAGAGAGTGGGGGAAGGGTCTAGATATATTACATGGAGTGAGGGGGAAGATTAAAATATACAAATGCGCACTTCACCATAATATTCTTACACACTTTTTTCGTACTGTCACTTTCGAACTAAAAGGTTAAAGCCCAAGCAACCACCTAATCCCCTCCTCCGCATCCCTCCTCCACTTTCTCGCAGCCTCCGTATTCGGATTAACATGCGTAAAAGCATGCGGACATCCCTTATATCTACCCCCATCAACCCATCAACACCTACTATTTCAAACCGGCAAAGAAAGACTCACATTTCCGACCGAACTTCTACACCTGCATCCTGGAGCAGTTTGGCGTAGAGAATCCCTTCGTCTCGGAGAGGATCACGTCCGCATATCTGTATGTATGCCCTTGGAAGACCGGTGAGGGAGGGAACGAGGAGGGGGGATAGGCGAGGACTTGTAGGATCCAATCCCGCCATTTCTTCCAATCCCACACATCAGTACACTGATTATCTGAAGTTGGGAATGATCTTACCTCGGGTTCGAGTCTGGAACGATTTAACAAGTAACCCCATATCCGCAAGATCTTCATCCGACCTCAAATCATCTTTATACCTACAAACACCAACACCAATACGACTCATCAGTCGCATAGTATGAAGTCGAAGTTGATGACGGAACGTACTTGTCGGGATATCCAGCTGGTAAAGCCAAAAAGGGCATTTGAAGGAGCTGACCTGATATAGTTTTCGAATAGAGTGGATCTTCTCGGGCGTGGAGTGCGACTTGGGCAGCTAAGTTCCCTCCTGAAATATTACATTCAGCAACGGAAGAGAATATCACGGCGGAAGACGGACCTGCGGAGGATCCAGCGACGATAACACCTTTTCCCAAATCCGCTCTCAATAATCCCGCATTAGCAATAGCCTTCCCACAAAAATCAACTCATCAACCCGGGATACTGAGAAGGACGTAAACTCACCCATTTAAATCCAACCAACGAATCATCGATCGGCGTGGGGAATTTATACTCCGGCGCAAGTCGATAATCAACGCTCGCGATAGAGATCTTCAAAGAAGTACAAAGAATCCGCAAATCCGAATCGTCTAATCCAAGATCGCCCGCGATCCACGCTCCACCTACGTGTACTTGAGCATTTTCGGGGAGAAATTTGGCAGGGGTGGGCGTACCGTGAATCCAGATCATGAGAGGGAAAGTATCAGCGGAATCTACATCGGGGATATACGAGCGGACAGTGATCTCTGCACCATCGACAGGAACTTTATGATCCGTAATAGAAAGACCAGTTTCTACACGCCGCCAACCTGAGTTCCCCCGCAAAAACAGATTCGCAACAAACAGCGTACCAATCCAAGGCAAACTCTTCTTCAAATCCTCAACGACATTAACAGACATCTGTCTTCGAAAGTGTTCCACATTGATCGGAGCATCCGAAGGTCTATTCGCGAAAATCGTAGCGCAGATTTTATCCCATTCGGGATCACCGAATGAGTATTGGGCGTATTTCGAGGTCGATGTCATCTTGGGACTCGAGAGATCGAGGATGATCGACTGGAGAGTTTGGAGAGTTGGATCGGTTGTCGAGTGCCTGAGGACGTTCTTATAGCTTCACGTTGACCTTATTCGGAAAGTGACTCACCTCCATCACCTCCTGCTATTCTAGGTTAGCACAATTCGCACACACACACACTTGACTGATCGCACCCAGATCTCGAGAAATGCGTTAAGCAAGCATCCATAACACCTGAGCTGCACGATCGATCGGAGTCTAAACCAACTCCCAACTCCCCAAAGAAAGCTTACACTCTCTCATTCTCATAAGATCCCCCGCTGACCCAATTCAACATGACAACTCTCCTCCCAACAACTGCGCTCCCGCATCTTC
The DNA here is from genome assembly GCA_001630475.1 of Sistotremastrum niveocremeum HHB9708. NCBI lineage: Eukaryota > Fungi > Basidiomycota > Agaricomycetes > Sistotremastrales > Sistotremastraceae > Sertulicium > Sertulicium niveocremeum. The sequence goes on from KV419436.1 coordinate 38,797, forward strand.
GAACACCTCCCCGATCAAAAGATCGACGCCGTGACCTCGAATCCACCAAGCTCCCGGTCCCAAAAGACTTGCGCGTCGTCCAGGCATCCCGGCACGGCTTCCCAGCCCACACCAAGCCGCGCGCAACCCTCCCCGGCATCCTTCCGTCGACAAAATTAGATGTAAATCCTAACCTACTCGCCCATCGAATATACTTACAAAGCGAGCCTCAAAGCTAACGCAAGCCCCTCCGTTACCCGGCACCTCCTAAATTCGCCCAATCAAGCACAAGCCTCGCATGCGGATCCCCTAATTTAATTTTCGGCTCATCTTTTCAAGGTAATGGGGGTGGTTATTCTCGGCCATCGTGCGTCGTCGTCGAGGGGTACGAGCCGTATATAAAGCGTACGTCCTCTCGCTATCCCTCGCTATCCCTCCAATTTCCTCACTGAATATTCCCCTATCAATCTCAGAACAGAAATCCAATGTCTTCCACTACTACTTCCAAAACTCCCGTCGAATACCGTCGTCTCGGAAACTCAGGACTGAGAGTATCAGTCCCAATCGTAGGAGCTATGAGTTTCGGTGATCCTCGTTGGATGGTACGCCCTCATCACTTCTTCTTTCTTTCATCTGCTGATAGCGTACAGAAATGGGTCAAAGGCGAAGAAGTCGCTCTTCCCATCCTTAAAGCAGCTTGGGATAGGGGCATCAACACAATCGATACAGCGAACGTCTACTCAAACGGCGAATCCGAACGTGTCATCGCCAAATTCATCAAAAAGGTCCCCTCCTTCCCCTCCCTTTCACCGTTACTCATCTCTTACTGACATGGAAATAGTACGACATCCCCCGCTCCAAACTCCTCATCCTCACAAAATGCACCGGCCTTGTCTCCGAAAACCCCTCCGAGCTCTCCTGGGTCCTCCCCCACCTCGTCGACCTCCCCCAATACGTCAACCAATCCGGCCTCTCCCGCACCGCCATATTCAACCAAGTCGAAGCCTCCCTCGCGCGCCTCGAAACATCCTACATCGACCTCCTCCAAATCCACAGATTCGACTACAACACCCCCGTCGAAGAAACGATGGAAGCTCTCCACGATCTAGTAAAGAGTGGAAAAGTTAGATATATTGGTGCGAGTTCGATGTGGACGTGGCAGTTTGCGTGGATGAATAGCGTTGCTGAGAAACATGGGTGGACGAAATTTATTTCGATGCAGGGACAATATTCTCTCTTATATCGTGAAGAGGTACGCCTATTTCCCTATTTCCTTCTCCTTCCTCTCTCATTTACAAATAACAGGAACGCGAGATGAACGCCTACTGCAACAAATTCGGCATAGGCCTAATCCCCTGGGGTCCCCTCTCCGACGGGCACCTCGCCCGCCCCCTCGGCGCCTCTCAAACAGCCCGTACAGAAGTGATGAAATCCTTCGGAATGGAGAAGAAATTCTCAGATGCCGATACAGAAATTATCAAGCGTGTCGAAGAGATTGCGAAGAAGAGAGGGTGGAAGATGGGACAGGTTGCGTTGGCTTGGATTCAGACAAAGGTTTCTAGTCCGATTGTTGGACTTAGTTCGGTATGTGGCAGGCTTTCTTTTAAGTGGGACGAATATTGATGAGGATGCAGGTCGAGAGATTGGAAGAGGCGATTATTACGGGTAAGAAGTTGACGGAGGAAGAGATCAAATATCTCGAGGAGCCGTACGTTATGTTCACCCCCCTCATTTCCTCTCAGACTAAATTTTCCTGTCTGAAGCTATCAACCCAAGCCTGTCCACGGACACCAATAAACGGCACTCGTTATCCCGGAGCAGAATCAACCTAGGATTGGTGTGAGAAAGATCAATGGCGTAGTCTCTTCGCGCTCGATACTTCGTCGAGGATTGTTAACTTCGCTGCTATTCTGTCTGTCCTATTCTCCATTATCAAACAATCAAACAATGTTTCACCTGCGAGTCATATCACACACAAACATATACATTCTTCGCATTCCCCAAACTGAAAACCCAAACCCAAACTCAAAACTCCTATAGTCTCCCCCTCAACTTCTCCGCAACAACTCCCAACTCCTCCTTCGATACAACCTTCTGCGGCCAATTCTCGTCGATCTTGATTATCAGACCTTCAGTTTCAGAGGGTTTAGGAACAACGTGGAAGTGGACGTGGTCGACGTGCTACACCGTTACGATCAATACGAACACGATCAACACGACAACGCATCACGATGATCCAATATCAATATTATAGATGAAAAAATGAAGAACAAACGATGTCACCGTCAGCACAGCATCGAATCCAAAAGCGGGTCAAAAAGATTTACCTGAAATGCAATCTTTCCGTTATTCTATAATACCGACGCACACGCACAGTAAGTAAGCTCAAGCGTCCAATCATAATATTAATAGAAGGGGTCCGAGTCTCACCTGAACAATATTAAATTCTTTCACATCCAAAGACCCAGCGATCTTCTTCGCAAGCGGGAGTATATCGGCGAGAGAAGGATCTGGGAGGTCGTGTAGTGTTATTGCGTGATCTATAACGTCGTGTCGTCATATATTTATAGAATGGATATTTGATTGATTGGGGAAATGATGGTGTCGGTCGTTCGGGGGGACGAGATGGGGAGGGGAGGGGAGGAGAGGAGGGAGAGGAGGGAGAGGAGGCGTACGTTTCGGAATGACGAGTGTATGTCCTTCTGATACAGGATTGATATCCAGGAACGCAAGACTGTCCTCACCAAATCAAGAATAAAATAAAATAAAATAAGATCAACGGATGTGGTCAATTCAATCCTTGATAGTTGAGCTGATAGTGATTGATACGCACCTCAGTTCCGTCTCAGCAATCTTGAAGCTCGGTATCTTTCCTACACATGACATATAACATACGCCGTCAGCTCATCAATGCTCTAAATCCGAGCACGAGCAGGGCCTCGAGTTCGAATTCCGAGCCCGCTCAGCGAGACGGACGAGAAGGACGATAAAGAACCTGAGCTCAAGTGGGCTGACATACCTTGGATTATGAGACAGAATATACACTTGTCATCCAACGTCCCTAAGCCTGAACCTGAGCCTGAAGCTTGATTTGACATTATATCCAAGTCCTTTCTATCGATACCTGCCGGAGCTCCTTGTCAGCACCAGATACTGTACCTTCCACCACTAAAGATCTAGAAGCCAAAACTTGCCGACGAACAGCGTGGAACTGGGGGAATCGATATCACGAACAAGTACCGGGACCGTGACAGACTCGAAGGCGGATTTCCGAATGGAGATGAAAATTGCAATGTCGTTCGTAAACGCGTAAAACGCAAGCCAGATCTGTACTGCACTGTGCAGATACAGAGATAGTGTCTCTGATCTCGGGCACGAGCTTGATAGCTATAGGCGCCCATTGGCACACCAAGCCGTCCTGATAAGCGAAGCAATCTCATTGGTCGTCCACAAGCAACGTGCTCCAGCTTTCGGCCGACGGGTCATTTCTTGATGCTTCCGCTTGCTCTCCTTGGCAAGAAAGGAGTGAAGACAACTTGGTAAACGATGAATGAGTCAACGATTCAACGATTCAATGAACGACAAAGCGAATATTCAATATGATGCAGTAAACGACAGAACTAGAGTCCCCGATCCCATCCTATCCACAATACTAGTACTGATAGTCCAATAGTCCACAAAAAATGACAGTGAAACAAAACGACAGAATAACTGTACCGATGTAACAAAACAAGAACAAAAACAAAAAAATGACGCCGAAATATCAATGTCAAAAGTCCAAATCCAAACCAATCCCCCAACGAAAATCCAAAACGACGAAAAAAACGACAATAAAACACTCCACTGAAAATGCCGCTCACAAAATCATCAGCAAACTCCCCACCCCAACAACCAAACTCCCCCACCCCCATCCAAGCGGCACCACCACACTCCTCCTCCCCGAATTCGCCCCCGGACTCCCCGCATTAACCCAATCACTCCAAGCAGCCTCAAGCTCAATCACAAACGCCTGTCCTTCAGGACTCTTACTCCCCTCCGCCCCCGTATTCTCCGGATTCACGACGGGGGTTAACCACCCATTAGAATCGAAATGACTTGGACTCCCATCACTATTACTCCCAAACAGTGCTTTACGCGATATCTCCGCATGGGGGATATGTCGATGTTGTCCCGTCAATAACGCATTCCTATACACAGTCGAAGCGAGGAGTGCAGTGGATGATGCGTCGAGGAACGTCGAAGAATTATCGACGTAGTTGAAGAATAACCCCGAAGAAGGATCGAGGTGAGCATACATCCCATCGTGGATCTCGTTCACCCAATTTCCGAGATCTTCGCGATGGGATTTGAGAGGGTTGGAGTATTGGGAGTGGAGGATCGTTGCGTAGACGCGGAGCATGCCTGCTGCTGCCCATGCGTTGCCTAGGACGTCATCGTCAATTTCTCTTCGTCGAGGGAGAGAAAGAAGGGAGGGAAGGAGGGAAGGAAAGGACGTACCAGTCGACCAATGTCCCGGATCATTCGCACTCGGCCCCAACACAATATGTTGCCACAACCCCCCCGCAGACGAATTCGAATCCTTCAGATACTTCCGATACAACTTGATCTGGTTATACGATTCTTCCAAAAGAGATTGATTCGCCGTCAAGGCTCCATAGTACGCCAAGAACGGGGGAACCATATACACCGAGTCGCTCCTACCATCAAGCTCTCTCTCAGCTTCCCTCTTAGACGTAAAAGGAGGGAGGGGGGTCGTACCAAAGTTGAAGCTCAGAAACCCGATGCGAAATAGCCCCATCACTCGTCTTGGGCACATCCTCCAAAATAAACCTCAACTGCTGCTCCGCCGCCCCCCCAAAATCCGCCCCCTGCGCCCCCGTCCAATTACTCAAAAGCACCGCAACGCCCATACTACACGGATCGCCCGCAGCCGTATCCTTAGCAAAGAGCGGTTGAGCATCAGCAGTATCGTTCGGTCGGGCATTGACTACTGTGAGGGATATATTGAATATTGTTGAGAGGGAGGAGTTGGCGGAGGATGTGAGGGAGGAGGGAGGAGGGATGGGTTGGGAGGAGAAGACGGAGAAGGAGGGTGATTGGAGTTCGAGGAGCGCTTCTGTTCGAGTTCCTAGTTCCCATCTACACACATTAACATTCAAATCAATTCATCGCATCTATAATAAGAGGAGGGGGCATACGAATGAGTAGCACCCGTAGCAAGGTTACTCAAAACCTGCTGAATAGTCCCATCGCTCAGATTCTGAGCCTGAACAAGTGTAGTAGTCGTCGTCGTAAGACATGCAATAACAAGAAAAGTGAGAGTCGTAAGCCCACGGCCCATTGATATCGATGAAGCGATGAAGGAGAGACAGATGGCGGTGCCTAGGAGGTGAGGAGCGTCGACGTGTGTTATGCGCACCCAAGAATTTCTTCTGCGCTAAATTCAAATCGAACCAAGCCGAGCACGCGCTTAGTCATCCATTGTCATTCGTCTTTTCATTCGTTGCATTGCATCCCGCCTCACTCTCCGCATCTGCATCTTCCATCGCCCACTACATCGCCCACATACCTCTTCGCTCGTCGACCATTCAAAATCCTCAGACATAACTCGCAGAATGGACAGAAATATGATTGGATGACCTAAGCGACCGCCGGCGCCGTAACTCTGTAACTGCCAGCGTTCTATTTCGGCAGGTATAAGAAATCCTGAGCTAGAGCGCTGAGAACAAAGGTCTGATCTGATGTTTCGAACGTTCTTCACCACGCACCTGAGCATACGGGACTTGTAGCTTGCAAATTATCGATTATCGCTGAACCCGTCGTCGTAGCGTTGTCATCCCGACCCTCCTCCTCTCACCGATCCATCGATAGTCCCCTCGAACAGCCTCGAATCGCAAAGCTTGGCTGTCTAGCCAAGGGTCAAAGAGGCTTGCTAAGGATGCTAATATAAGGAGTTGTTCCTGCCACGCCATCACCTCGATTCTCGACTGCTATCACGCTGTCACTGTCATCACTGTCATCAACTGATCTTGGAACCACTGCGATCCGTCTTCTCCGTTCCTGCTACCGTCGACCCAGTACATCATCCTCCGAGTATTTCCTTCAAGAATCGCTGAATCAACGTAGCAATTTCGAATATCGAATATCCATGTAATATTCGCCGTTAACTTGTCAACTCAACATTCCCGTACGCATTCAAGATTCTCCACCAAAACACTCATACTCATCTAGTGCACTATGAACTCCCATTATCACCTTCAATCCGCCAAGACATTCACGGCTCACACCAATACTCCGAGTCCAAATCGTTACTATGAAATGACAATCTCCATCCAGACGGTCACAAGCCTGAATATTCTACTCCGAGCTTCACTGAAATCAATACTCGGTACTTCATCCGAGCGAGAGAAAAAAAGTTAGCCGCGATCCAGCGATCAAAGTCGAAGAGATAAGATAACGGACTGCTATATCGATCAATCACACGATCAGTTCATTGACAACATTCAGCATTAACATAAATCCTATATAATAGTGTAGTACATGTATATTGATACTAGTACGAGTGCGGGTAGACTCTCCTGTATCGTTTACTCCGAAAATCCAAACCCTTTCCTTTCCCCCGGTCCTGTATCTGAGAAACCTCAATTGAAATCCTACCTCCTGAGACTCACCCAGGATCAAATCAATCACGCGACTCGCAGAAGAAATAGGCTCGACAGACCGAAACCGAAACCGCTTATCACTCGTCTATCGCACACTATCTAACGTTAATGGCAAGCGATCTACCCGAGCATCCCAATCCCAGCCTCTTACCAGTAGACGCGCGACTCTCAATTCTCAACGACGTGGTAAACCCTATCCCTATCCACACCCATCCATGCCCATCCATCTCCGAACCAGTCCCTGGATCACCCCTCATAGCGTCCCTACACACATAGTTCTCCGACGACTCTTTCCCCAACCAGGTCCGTCGTGTCCTGAACCATCCTTCCTATCCCATACCCTACTTGGTCCTAGTCCGACTTCGACTTCGTTATCTACTCGAGAACGCCCAATCTTCCCTTCCCTTCCCTCCCCTTCCCTCCTCCACTCTCGCAAGCTCCCCCCTCCCTCGAAGGTGTCCCTCGTCCATATCGCCGATCAACTTGAAATCCTCCATCCTTCGTCGTGATCATCAATATTGAGGAGTAGAGAGTAGATGATGAAGTCGACGACCATTCTTTCAATCGTCGTTAGCGTGTTAGGAGGGGTGTATAGCGTGTCCGGCCAAAGCACGAACCCCGAACCAGGTGAGTCGTCCTCGACACCCCCACCCGCATCACACTCAAGTCTTCCCGCCTCCCCACCTCAAACGACGCTCAGCATGCGCCGTATCATGCTTCGCCTCCCAACCCCTTGGTACGTCCCCGTCCCCGTCCCTCTCCCCTCTTCCCCATCCTCCTCCCCTTCTCAGTCACCGAAATCGATGACTCACGATCTCCTTGATATGAATTGTACACAGTCGGAGGCTGCAAAGCAGGCGACACCCCCTGTCTATGCTCCAAACCCTCTTTCATAGAGAGCGTCAGCTCATGCTTCACCTCTACATGCCTCGATAACGAAATATGGGATGCTATCGAGTCATTGATCGATTTCTGCGATAATAACGTCAGTCCTCCCCACTCTCCGTAGAAGAAAGAAGAAACAAGTGCTCACGATGAGGGGCAGAGTACGGATGGATGGAGTATCACGGTTCCGGTGCCATCGCAGAGCACAGCTCCGATAAATCCTACAGACGTGAACACGCCTATCCTCACAGCATCCGCCTCAACACCCACTACCACCCCATCGTAAGTCCCCCCACTCCACACCTCCCTCTCCTCACATCACTAACGATTCACTCCAGCTCCCAATCCGACACATCCAAAGCCAAACCAGCCCTAATCGGCGGCCTCACAGCCCTCCTCATCCTCCTCATCCTATTCCTCGCCCTCTGGATCCGCCGCGAACTCCGTATCAAAAGAGAAAGAACGCGGTTACCTCGACGAATAAGTATGAGGAGAGCGCAGAGGGAGGGATGGGTTGATATGAGTTCGTTGGAGAGGAGTGGGGGTGTTCCGAGGGATATGGTTTTGGATTTTAGAGCGAGAGAGGGGGAGAGGGAGAGGGATGCGGGGATGCGATCTTAGGGTGAGAGCGGGGATATTTCGATTAGATTTTGAGCATTTTTGGATTTTTAATTCTGGGAAGACATCGAGGGTATGCGTTTCGTTCGATGAGTTAGGACCACGAGAGACATCGCTTCCATCTCATTTCTCTCGCTCGCGTTTTGCATCAAGTGAGAGGAAGTTCACTGAGCCTGGCGGCCAGTCGCCGAGTTCGCTCTCAGAAGGCGGAAGCAGAGAAGATATCTCGAGGCAGTGCTAATGCCGAAATGCCGCATAGACATGAGACCGCTAAGGCCGACCCTTCGGCGACTCCCGAATGCTTTGCGATCAAGCATCAAAAATGACGCAAAAATGGGAAAGGGCACCAGAACCTTCAAAATGACCAGCACGAACGTCAGGACCAAGCTCCGTAGCGAAATTGAGAACATCGGGCATTTGACGCGCAACAATCCACCCGACTCTTACATATCTTGCGCCGACGAATACGGGAGATAACGACGCCGGTGCGAATGTCGACACTCGTGGAGCCGAAGACAATCCTCGATACACTGCACGCACAAGCATGGTATATGTTCACCCCTGAAACGTCGGCAGAAGGATCGCCTAACTGTCGAATAATGGGTTCGTGGATCTCGCCACTTTAGCGAGGGTCGAATTCGAATTCATACGCGCAGAAGCGGATAGCGAGAAGCTCGGATGATTGGACTATGGATGGATCGTGTGATAACGCCTAGATCACACCACGGGGACTGCACGCCGGCTAACGTAGCTTCCTTTGTCGTTTGCATGCAGAAAAGAAGTTATTCGTCGGAACATTGAAGACCATGAAATAATCTCGGTGGATGGGAGACTGGACAGAAAATTCCAAGAGACGATTAAATCGCTCGTAGAGTGACTGTGAATCATCGAGAAGTCGGTATGTAGCGATCAAAGCCTGAAAGGCTGGATCGCATTCGTAGATAGGGGCCACCGGAAGCTCGCTTATCGGAATTCGGAAGGCGTCATAGAACTTAGTAAGTTTGCCGACGAATGCGATGACTGGATCGATAGGCGGCCAACGTCACGACGACGTGGAGAATCGGGTTATCTTCGATGCCAGCGATATTTCGAGAGTAAAGGACGATCTCTAGAGAAAGAAATTCGTTTGACGAGATCGAGCTGCGAATTGCCGAGACGAAAGACATTGATTGATGCCTCTTATGCGGGCGTGAGGCGCAAGAAAGAAGACGACGTGCGCTCTGTGTGAAATAGTCGTGGGAATCTGACCTATTTTCAAACGTCAGTGGACGGATATGGAAGATAAGAGATCCGATGACCTTCTTTGTCAGGGGTCGATCTCTCGAAATCGCATGGCGTGGAACAACATTCACTGATTCGTGCATCTAGGTGCCTTAGTCACGGGCGTTCGTCTCGCATATCAAGTCGTTCGATGGTTCGCTTGAGAGTAGGTACTCCCCCCTCCCCCCATCTCCTGAGAGAAACGAGGACGATGCAGATCACGTCCCTTCTTTTCGTTGCGTCTCTTTCGCTGTTCTCGACAGTTAGCGCGCAGCTTCAACCATGTAAGTGTGAAGCACTCACAGCATGAATTTCAATCTGATTTTGGATTTAGCATGGACTGCGTGCGCGCAATCGTGTCTTAACAGCCAGTCGTTGGGTACGTTGCGCAAGCAGACTAGAAATCGAATACGATGACTTAGACGCCCAATAGGTTCGTGTCCTGCAGGAGATTCCGACTGTCTATGCAGCACCTCGTCATGGGTCAGCAACGTCAATTCGTGTCTCGAGCAATCATGCTTCCCCAACGACGTCACCGATGCCTCGGACTACCTGAACGAATATTGTGGTTTCAACGTCAGTCAATTTCTATTAATTTGAGCTAAGAAGTGAATCAGACTTACGATCTTCCGTCAGGTCGCTAACGACACCATGCCTTCCTCCACCGGCTCAGCCCCTTCTTCAACTAGCACCGCTTCTCCCTCATCGTACGTATCCTCCTTTCAATCCTGAATCCTCAACTCAATGCTCAATCCATGCACCAGTGACGATGCTCACCATTCCCACGCCGGCCTCATCGCAGGCGTAACCATCGCCGGAGTCATAGTCGCGCTCATCTTAGCTCTCCTAGTCTGCCGCCAAATCAGCAAACGAAAGATGGATTCATCTCCCGGCCGCATGAAAGTCTGGAGAATGGTTCGTGATGGATGGGTCGATATGAGAAATCTTGAGGGTCGGAAAGGAGCACCGCCTGAGATGGCTCATGATCTGAATAGACAGGCGAAGGCTGGTATGGATATGAAAACGGGATATTGATCTGATTATCATTTCACGCACCATTTTCTTTTGAGCTAGTCGTGGCCTGTATTTCCGTACTGTACGATTTTAACGCCAATTTAGCGCGCTTTTCATCCCGAATTTTCTTATGGCCCACAGCTTTGGATGAATGTAGTTGTTGACGATATTCATACACAGTCAGAGCCATGGAAACGCGGTCTTTCAGAATGTGTCGCAAGAACGAGTGAGAAAATAAGCAGACCGATAACGGATCGGACCTCGGATGTCCCAGTTGCAGCTATCCCTGAACCAGTCCCTTCAGCTTCTGAGCTTGCTTCTGAGTCTCGGTGTATCGATAAGCAATCTATGATCTGCTGTCTCTCCCTATACCTCGACTATACACGACCGCGAAGAAAATAGATTACAAAAGAAGAGCTAAGGCTGCGGGCCGTGCGATGAGCGTGGGATCGACCCACGACCGTTACGATATTCGGAACCGAAGACGCCATCTGTAACTTTCCCGCTGGCTGCTGCTTCAATGAGATGGCATATACATCCCTTCCAAGATTTCAAAATACTATCCGAATACGACCTTCGACATGCTAGAACCAACAGAAGGGAGCCGTGTCCTTTGTTTTCTGTTTTTGGGACACGTCAAGGGCCCAATGGTACCATTCATCTCAGACGCTCAGGAACCTCGCATCCCCTGAGACCCAATGTCAGCGGCCTTGAGGCGATGGGACCATCCTTCTTCGCATCCGACACCCTCTCAGTGCGTTCATCCCTCTCAATCCACCCCACATCATTCAGTCGAAACGATGAGAGAACGGACGATGGCAGGACACAACCTAGTTGTGCATAGGTGAGAGTTTCGAGCTGAGCTCCTAATTGACTTTCTGACGAGATATGGTATCCAGCGATGCAGGAGATCGAAGACACGACATTGTATTCGGTCAGATATAGAGCAACTCTTGATGATTTCAGGGTTTGACGTGAGCTTAGAGATTCGCGGAGACAACTTTCCAACTACCCACTGCCATATTTGCAACATTATTCCGCACGCCAATTCATTTTACCTTACCCTTGCGGCTGCCGGCACGAAAACTATACATTCCAAAGCTACAAAGAAGGGCCCGAGTCCAACATGGACCGAATCACTCTCTGTGTAAGTTGAGTTTCGTGAAATATGTGTTTCTACTTATTTACCAATTTCACCAGCGGCAATCTCAACAGTCCTATCACCGTCAAAATATTCATCAAACATGCTATGGGAGCTGACGTATTTTTCGGTGCATTGACAGAAGAGGTTGCGATACTTTCTTCGGAGTTGACGGTTTCTAAAAATTCGGGAAATAATGTTGACGGTAAGCGCGACCGAATCACAGCTAGAGATGGCTTCTCATTTATTCGAAGGGTGGTCTAGACCTCGAAATTTAACTACGGGAGGACACGATTACGACGACTGCGTTCCGACTCTCGCATTCAAATTCATTCCTCCTGACCAAACCGGACCGCGAGAACATGCTTCGGCGACTTCGGCGACACTATCTGCCGGGTCAGAAGATTCGAATTCTCTTTCTGAGGATGACTTGGATCAGCTCAAGAAAGCGAAAGAAGCCGCCGGAAAGGCTCTAAAAGGCTTGAAGAAGGCACCATCAGGGCTCGAACATTCTTCTGATCTCTCAGAAGATGTGAAATCAGCCGCCGATATTCTGACACCAGTCGTGAAGGACGCTGGAGACGTATTCAACAAGATCGGTGCATTCGTGAGTATCCTCGATCAAGTCACAGAGGTAAGTTCTTCTACGATTCGCGAAACGGCCAACATGGATCCATACAATGCTGCGATAGTATTATCCGTATGCGAAGCTTGCTTGGGGTGTCATATCATTGCCTTTCAAGGTTGGAAATCCATTGTCTTGATTTCTTTCCTTCTGATTCGAATGGCAGATCATCAAAGCCCAAATGGATCGTGACAAAGGACTGAAGGAGCTCGTAGATGCGACCAACAGCACCTACGAAAGTATTAGCAGACTTTGGGCTTCTCTGGAACAAGACTACCAGAAGAAGATAGTGACGCGGTTGTTGATCCACAGCACTGAATGCGGAGCCTTTCTGTGTGAAGAGTGTATCAACCATCCAGACTTTTGTACGTACCTTTGGCATTGAAATCTGCGGTTCTGATTTGCTCTCTGTATAGTCAAACGAGCTCTGCGAGGGGGTTTCACGGGAGTTTACAGCAAGATTCAAGACTTCAAGGGCGGGTTCAAAGACCTCCAGGACGAACTTCTAAGATCTACGGCTCTCGAGGCACAGGTCGTGGGACAGAAAACATACACGAACGTCCGGGATGCTCGTGAACAAGCTCGTACGTGTTTACGACTCACCAAATGCTCTATGATAACACTCCATGTCAGTCCTGGATACGTTACGATACGTCAAATCAGCGGATTTCGGGTCGAAGAGCGGGTGTTATCCAGATACCCGAGTTACCCTTATTCAGAGAATCACTGATTGGTTCGAAGCCCCAAAAGAAGCAGTCGTAGAGGGCAGGCGAAATGGAGCTTCAATATTCTGGCTGCTCGGGCATGCCGGATCCGGCAAATCGGCACTTGCTCACACCATCGCAAAGCAGTTTCACGAACGAAATTGCCTCGGCTCATCATTCTTCTTTGATGCCTCCAACGCCGTCACACGACGTGCGGAAGATCTCTTTTCCACAATCGCTCGGAATCTTGCTGGATTGATTCCGTCGTACCGAGAAGCGCTCGTTGACGTCATTGAAAAATCTGCCGATCTTTCAAGTACATTGTCCGTCCGAAGACAGTTTGAAGAACTCATTCTCAATCCTGCTCATAAGGCGAAGTACGAGGGGAATATATTAATTGTGGTCGACGCATTGGACGAGTGTGGATACAATGCCCTTCGAGAATACCGCGAGTTTCTCCGCATTCTTTCTCCCGGTCCCAATGCCAGCTCTGATCAGACAGATCTCCCCGATATTCCAGGGCCATCTGAACAACCCTCTCTCAGCGAGCTTCCCCCTAACTTTCACTTCCTCCTGACATCGCGGCCTGAGACCGATCTTGAAGTTGCCTTCACACCTTCATTCGGAGCCCAAAGATGCGAATTGTGGACCATTCCGGATGAAGAAGTCGAACAAGACCTCAGGACCTACTATCGTCATCGCTTCGAGGATTTTACCGTCGTACCTGATTTACTCCATAGGTTCGACTCGTTATTACCAAATCGAGATTGCATCGGGACCCTGACGACGAAATCTGAATGCCTTTTTCAATGGGCATTCACCACATGCGAATTCTTATTTCAAGATGATCCCGTCGAGGATATTGTAGAGCGTTTCCAGTCTATTTTGGAAAGCTCGCAGCTAAAGGGTCTTGAAGACTTGTATACCAAAATTCTGGAGAAGGTTGCTGGTGGTAAAGATTCGAGTAGACTGCCTCGCTTTCGTGCAGTTCTTGGTCGAGTTCTCTGCGTCAAGGAACCCCTATCAGTGCCAGATCTCATTGCTCTTCGCGGACTGAAGGAAGATGCCACTACGACGGAATTCTTCGTCAAACGCATGGGATCAGTCCTATCTGGGGTCTTATCGAATTCCGTCATTCAAGTTTTTCACACTTCGTTTCGCGACTTCCTGTTCCGTCCAGCTCTCAGGAACGAAACCAAGAGAGATGAAACGGGAAACATCTATTATATCAACCCCGTTGAGCAGGACGCCGTGCTCGCCGAGGCGTGTTTACGAGTTCTGAACGAGCAACTCGCATTCAATCTTTGCGAGCTCAAGTCATCATACACTGCTCATAATTCGGAGCTCGTCGCACAATGTAAAGCATCCCTACGTAGTCAAGGCTTAGGTCATCTGATCTACGCGTCCATCTATTGGTCCGATCACTTGACCAAAACTGCATACAACGAAGAGCTTTCATCGCTCCTCCACACATTCGTCGACTGCCAATTTCTTTACTGGCTTGAACTTCTCGGCGCAATTGGCGGAATTTATGTGGCTGTAGGTGCTATTCGAGGTATGACAGAATGGGCAACGGTATGTCATATTTCTCGAGTTTAGGGTGTATAAACGCTGAGTTGTGTGCAGGGTAATGATGACCACTTGGCCGAATTCGGAAAAGACGCTGGCAAATTTGTCAGCAATTTTGCCGATGTCATCGCTCGAAGCCCACCGCATCTCTACATTTCAGCTCTTCCCCTTGCTCCCGAATCCAGCCTCGTATCGCAACAATATCTACCTCGATTCTCCCACATCATAGATGTGAGATCCGGCAAACAGAAGCTTTGGTCTCCGGTCGATCTGGTCTTCGGCGATCGGGGGGATTTTCAGACAAAAGAAGTTCTGTCGATCGCATACTCTCCGGACGGAACGGTCTTGATCGCGGTCACCTATAACGGGCTTGTTTGGCTCTGGAATCCCTCAACCGGACAATCAATTGCTTCTTTCTCTGAGACGGAAGCGAGCCCTGCATGTATTGTGGAGATATCGCCAGATGGACGATACTTTGCGGTTGGGTCGCAGAGAGGAGATATTGTCCTTCGTGATTTCAAGACACAGGCTTTGATTTGGGGTCCAAAGAGCGTGGGAACCCAACATATTGTGTGTCTGCGATTCTCTCCAAATTCAGAGACGGTGTGGGCTGGAGATAAAGGGGGATGTCTGGGCGCCTGGGAGGTCAGAACCGGAAACAATGTGGTTTCTGTTGAAGAGTTGCACAGTGATGATGGGCGCTGTCTTGTTATTTCAATTGACACGACTCGCCTCGCTTGTGCTCCTATTCGCCAGTCACTTGTTCTATTCCATCGGGATGGCGGCGATACCACATGGTCCGACAGACGACAAATCACAACATTCACTGATAAAGTATGGGCACTCGGTTTCTTTCCCGATGGGCAAGGTCTGGTCTCTGGACATGATTCAGGGGCTGTCAAGATTTGGGACGTTGAATCCGGAGACCTACTCGTCGATCACTCCACTGCTCACACAAATCAAATTTATTCGCTCGCCTTCTCCTCTGACGGATCCTTCTTTGTCTCTTCATCTTTCGATCAGAAAATCCAGCTATGGGATGGGTCAAGCGGCAATCCTATTGGAAACGGGCTCTCAGGATTCGGTGAAATACATCGTTCAAGTGCAATTTCCGCAGATGGAAAATCAGTCGCTACGGCGATAGGAGATGGCGGCATCTACCTGTGGGACGTGGCGGGAATGAAGGAGTCGGCTTTGTTGGCTGCGAAATCCGGGACTCACGGGCCCTATCCCTCCGTCATCGCTCTGTCTCCTGACGGAAAGCATCTATATGCGGCACGTTCTGATCATTCTATTTGCGAATATGACACGGAGACTGGCGCTGAGATCGGGATTGTGATGCGAGGCCACCGCAGTAGAATCTGGCACTTGTCAGTTTCGTCTGATGGAACCCATCTGGTATCATCTTCGACGGATACCACAATCAGCATTTGGGACATTCCAGCTCAAATTCAAACTCATAAGTCCTTGACAGGGCACGCAAGGGAAGTTGGCTGCGCCACTTTCAGTCCCAACGGGACACGCCTCCTTTCTTGCAGCGCGGATACAACTCTTTGGATCTGGGACACTGCGACGTGGGAGATGATTGGAGCACCTCTGAGGGGTCACAATGGCATCGTGACATGCGCAGTATTCTTTGAGGCAGGGCAGCGCATCATTTCGGGGTCCCTGGATCGCACCATTCGGATTTGGGATGCAGAAAATCGAAATCAGACCGGAGAATCTCTCAAATTACACACCGGAGGCGTGACTGCTATGGCTCTGACCCCTCAGAACAACATCATCGCATCTGCCGACAACACAGGCGTTGTTCACCTGTGGTATCCAACTAGCGCGACTTCAAGCCTACAGCGTCATCATACCATCAAACACGGTACATCTCGAATCAATTCGGTTTCCTTTTCTGCCGACGGAGCGCGACTTCTTTGCGCCAGCTCAGATCACACTATATGCTTGTGGGATGTCCGCACTGGGAAGTTGATTGGTAGACCTTTTGAAGGTCATAGTAGTTTGGTCCAACGTGTACTCTTCCTACACGAAGAACGCATCATTTCATCTTCAGACGACGGGACGATCCGCATTTGGAACATCGAGGATGATATCGAAACACCAGAAGTCAACACTATCAGCGATTTACAACGATCATTCCCTCGAATCGATTACGACGGATGGGTTCGATCAGAGGACGATCCACCGAAGTTACTTTTCTGGCTTCCTCTTCACTATCGCCCAACATTCCAATGGAATCGATGTCGCAAGATCATTGGTCAAGAGGCATTGGATATCGATTTCTCGCGATTTGAACACGGAGAACGGTGGATGCATTGTCGTTTATAGACAGACATCTCGGGAACAGTCATTTTAGACCCATTTACAGTGTATGAGCTGTCTCAAATCGACCGATGATTCTGAACAGTTGAAGTTTGTTCTTTGATTCTTCACATGTGCGCGACATCAAGACTCGACGATGCAATACGTCTTTGTTCTAGGGATTATCGTAGACAAAGAGCTAGAACGCAAAGGTGGAACGGAGTAGACTGAGCCACACATATCTGAATGATACAATCAGCACCCACTCAAATCATTATGGGAAGTGAATTTCGGGACGAATAGCCAACCCGCGCTGGCAATGAAGCTTCGATCGATTGCAGTTCGTCAATCCGTCGGAAAGGCTACGCTGATTACCATTACCTAATCTCATCCGAATTCCTGCATCCGATCAGTGCATCGTCGCACCGAATCGCTCACATAATATTCCTCAATCATCCGCTGACAGAATCTTTAACCCTGCTATCCAACTGATAATCCGACCACCTTAACTCTCAACAGATCTCTGACTCTCAATGCTCGAACCTCTGCCCAGCGTATGAGAAGACTGATCTCTCCAGTACTCCACCTTTCCTTTCCCGAACATTTTCTTGCGAGAACTGATGAAGAAAGATCTAGATAGCCTTACTCGACGTCCAGTCTCAACTCTCTGAACGATACGCGGCCCTAGGATTACGAATTCATGCTCGGACTTGAATGCATCCGTGACGTGGCCCGCTCTCTCACCCACGAGCCTGAGGGCCGTTTCTTGAACTGGTGAGTCATCCATCGTCTTTTCAAGTGTGTGTACGTATTCATGTAGATCTCAAGCATAGATTATCGTGTATGGTGATGAGCGTGAAAATTGGATATGCGTGGAGCTTGAGACCGGTTGGCTGGATCGTCGGTCGATCGAGGCTTGGAAAGCACCCGGGCTGCTGTACGAATGGCTTCATTGGTGCGTAACCGTAATGTCTCATCTCATCTCCAAGACTAACCTCCATTCCATTTCCTCGCTCAGCCGTATCAAATGCGGTCAACAATCCTATCGTGATACGCATCGTTCGTGCTCCCTTCCTCTCTTCGCTTCCGACAAAGACCGAAGATGATGCCGTACTGAACATCCTGACACCGTTGCGCGAAACATCCCCCTTCGTCCATCATGATCCATCTCGAGGATCTTTCGCCGCTTATCCATGTATGGATCGAAGACCTTCAGCTCGATGGCAGATACAATGTATGCTTTCATTCAGTCTGATTCAGTGCTCATTTCTCATCATCCGCTCTGCAGCATACTCCTCAATACTGTCGATATACTATCGTCCTCCCCTCAGCCACGGCCCTCGCCAATCAGAGAAATCGGAGACGAATTCTAGCATTCTTTATCCTGCTCGCCAAAGTAGCTCCCTACTATCCTGTCCTCCGCTTAGAAATCCGCGCTATATTTCAAGATCTCACCCCTGCTTCCGCCTCGAAATCTCTCGGTCTCCGTATTCGTTTCGCAAGCTCTTTGTCATCCAATCTTATATCTCCTGACGGGCGCTCTTCAACAATGCTCTGTATTTACGTGACACCCTAGTGCGATGCTCCAGCTTGAATGCATCACTCTCTTGCCCGGACCCTCAACATCGAAGTATACGCGTGCCTCCAACCCCGTCAACGAAAATCGACAATAATTACCAGTGGCCCTTCTCGCCTCCGCTTTGCGATCCATGGCTTGAAGCATTCATCGCCGAACTTCTCCTGCTTCCCTCTGAACTCATCATTCCTTGACACACACATGCTCCTGCCTTCCGTCTTTTTCGTCTACACCCGAGATCCGATTCCCAACTTCCTGTCAAATCGTATTCGTCAGGGACTCGTGTTTGCCTGCCTGTGACATTGTGGACATTCTTCAACAGGAAATCGCAGGACGCCTCCAGGTTATCGGTATCGACGTTTTCGGACAAAGGCGATTTGAAGCTCACGAACCGAGGACGATCGATATGATCGATCGGAGAATATCGGTCAATTGGCTGTAGGCTTGGATAATGGCCTGACATACATTTCTATCGCTCTCAAATATCTAATTTAATCAGTCTTTCATTCCGGTCTCATTCCGCTGTCCTTTCAACAACACTAGTATCATCCTCATCCTCATCATCTTGATGTGTTGTGGACTTCCAAAGCCGGACGCCAAAAAGTCAATATTGATATCAGATCAGATGCGCCCTCAAACCCACCGAAGAAACCAGTACATGATCTCTCCAGAGGACCTTCTTTCGTCAGTATCGCCCAGGCAGCAGAAAATGCTGAAAAGAGGGTCGGCTCGAAGGGAACGTAGACCGTTCTGCCAATTTTCAACCGACGGAAGAGGTTGTCTTCCAAACCGACTAGAATAACATCCACGTTGACCGCAATCCCAATAAATACGAAAGAATCCATCGATCGAGGGTCGAAAGAAACGGGATCAAATCCGATTGAAGGCGATGCCTTGGATTAGAGCTCGGCAGCTTCGGCAAGTTCGGCTGAGCTCCCGGCAGAGGCTGAGTCCCGATGACGTAATCCATTCGCCAGCTATTGCTTCAGCTGGTCGATTTTCTCTCATTTGTTACTACGAATATAGGCTCGTATTAGTCAAAGCCTGTGCAATAAGATGAATGACCGTGATGACTCTCAGTATCATGTATTTTCCCAATCGAATTTTTGGGGAACCGCCGAAACTCCGACGCCGTCGCTGCATCCATCTGGCTGAATATCGACATCGTTCGATGACAAGCTTGATCTCGTCGTTCTAAGGATCAGGCTGCTACATCAACTCTTTTCTTCCCTTATCCGATCGAACATCCTTCGCGGCCCATAAGCCCAACTGCAGAGCGCGAGAAAAATCGACCAAGGGAGCTACATGGCATCATCGATAGGTCTTATTCTCACTCTTTCTCTATCATCCTCCGTCGAATAAAGGAGTTTCTCAAGCCGTGATTGATAAGAGGTGTTAGATGACCGTGGGATCAAGCGTCGACATCGTCAATACGGTTGACAATACCGGCTCAGATATCCCAGCCAATCCCAGAACCCTCCACACACGTCGCAGACATCTACGGCGCAGCTTTCATGTGTGCGGCATCCATATCCATTATCAAATACATGGTCGTCAAGCTCTTCGCGACTCTCATGTCTCGATCTGGAACGTGTGAAGTGCTTGAATGGTACCATTCATTCAGACGCTCAGGAACCGTCGACTTCGAGGCAGTGCACCCATCAACCGTCCCTCGCTCTTCGCATCCAACACCCTCTCACTGCGACTCTCTCATTCGTATCACCTAGCATCTTGACGGTACGCACTGGGAGGAGCGCGAAATAGCCATGACGAGGTGAGAACTTCGCAATGAGATGTGGGCTGGTGTTCTGATTGAATCTTGATCGCAGCGCTGAAAGAGATCGACGACACGATATCGCTTTAGGTCAGATATAGAGCAATTATTGAGTCGTTGCAAGGATTAATCGAGAATAGAAATCCGAGGAGATAACTTTCCAATTGCCCACGGCCATGTTTGCAACCTGTTCAAGCACGACAACACGTTCTACCTCACCCTTGGAGTCGGCAACAGAAAACCTACCGAATCAAAAGGCATGGAAGGAGGATCGAGTCCCGCGTGGACTGAAACAATCTCCATGTAAATCTCAGCTTGATGTATATGCGATCATATTAACCGAAATCATTTATCCAGAGACAGTCTTAGTAAATCCCTCACGGTCAAAATTTATATCAAACATGCGATGGGATCAGATGTATTTTTTGGTACATTAACTGCAGAGATAGCGGAACTCTCCTCGGAACTGCGCGCGTCCAATGCGGGAAATGGGGATCAAGGTGGGCTCGATAAATTCATGCCGGTTTTAGTGCTGATTTATTGAAGGGTGGACTAAACCTCGAAGAGTAGCAACCGGAGGAGACGATCTCGACGATTCTATGCCCAATCTCTCGTTCAGATTCACTCCATTCGACCAGGCCGAAGAGGGAGATAACGATTCGGCCACAATCTCTGCTCATTCAGAAGCGCCGAGCTCTCGGCTTGATACCGACTTGGAGCAGCTCAGAAAAGCGAAAGAAGCCGCGAGCCAGGCAATCAAAAGCCTGAAGAAGGTCCCGCTGGGCATGCAACGTGAAGACGACTTGGTTGAGACGGCAAAATCGGCTGGCGATATATTGGGTCCAGTAGCGAGCGATGCACAGGAAATATTCGGGCAGATCGGTGCCTTCGTGGATGTCGTGGACAAGATAGCTGAGGTACTCCTGTCGCTCCGGTTAGGATTGTTTGGGCGCTCAATTGTGATCGCCTGGAATAGGTGCATCCCTACGCAAAGCTCGCGTGGGCCGTTATATCACTGCCCTTCAAAGTGAGCCGTTCATCCTCCGGTAATCTCGAGACTCAGCAGACATGAAGATCACCAAAGCTCAAATGGATCGCGATGAAGAATTAACCCAGCTTGTCGATGCAATCAACGATACATATGCGTTCATCGCTACATTCTGGCGTGGGATAGACGATCTAGCAGCTTCTCAAGACAGCCTGAAGAAAATGACAGTGAAATTGATTGTTGACACTGTCACCTGCGGAGCTTTCATCTGCGATGAATGTTCTCAAAATGCAGCCTTGGGTACGCCTCCACAGCATCAGAGTTCCAAATGATCAAGTTTGACAAATTATAAAGTGAAGCGAACTATCCGCCACATTTTGACGGGGCCAGTCATCGACGCAAGAATTGCGCAGTTCAAGTCAGATTTCAAAGATCGCAAGACGGAGATTGCTCAGCTTCTTACCGGCCATAATTTTGTTGGCATCCTTGACCTCGAGCATCAAATGTCGCAATTTTCGTCGGATGATGGTGGGTCATTTCTTTTCAGAATCGTGCTCCCGTTTTCTGAAAATGAACAGTGCTGAAGGATCTGCCATACTTACGAGATGCAGGCTATGGGGAAGGCGGATGTCTGCCTGGTACCCGAAAGGAAATCATCGACGAGATCTGTAGCTGGATCAAATTACCAATCGCAGCAGAGCAGAGCGGTGATCGACAATCGGAACTTGCCAATAGGAGTAATACCGATACCGGCGCTTCGGTGTTCTGGTTGCGCGGTCATGCTGGCTCAGGGAAGTCAGCACTTGCCACCACGATAGCTCGACATTTCGACACTGGGAATGAACGGTGTCTTGGTTCTTCCTTCTTCTTTGATAAAGCTATCCCCCGACGCGCGAGAGATGTTTTATGGAAGATATCTCGTGATCTGGCTGGATTGAATCCTCTGTTCAGGAAAGCGCTAGTTGGGATTCTCACAGCGCAGCCTGACCTTAAGGAGACGTCCTCGATTCCCAGACAATTCGAAAAGCTGATACTTGAGCCTGCCAGAATGGCGGATTTTTCTGGGTCTATTCTCATCGTGATAGACGCCCTGGACGAATGCGATGACGTACGTGATCGCCACGATTTTCTGAGCATTATTTTCCCGGACCCAACAGGTAGTTTACTGCGTGATGCGACTGTGAAGTTTTCTAATGTAACCCTTATAGATACAAACACTCTGAATACCCTTCCATCCAACTTTCGCGTATTGTTGACCTCCCGACCCGAGAATTACCTGGAAAAGGCAGCTCACCGAAATTCTGACATCCGGCGAATCGACTTGTCAGAAGTCTCGCTTGACCTCGTTGAGCGTGACCTGGTTTCATTTTATGAACATCAGTTTGCTCGATGGCAGGATCTACTGCAAACCTTCAACGAATTGTCGCCGAACAAAGATTGCATTCGGCTTTTGACAGAGAGATCCGAACGTTTGTTCCAATGGGCCTTCACAGCATGTCGGTTCTTACTGAAAGACGAGCCTCCGGAGATTCTTGGGGAGCAATACCTCGCCGTTGTGAAAACATCTGGGCTCACCGTCCTCGACGATTTGTACACCAAGATATTGTCACAGGTGGTCGGAACCCAGGAGGCATATAAACTTCACCATTTTCGCTCAGTCATGGGACGAGTTCTCTGCGTCCAAAAACCCTTGTGCATGTCTGAGATCAAAGACCTTCGGCTCCCCGATGAACATCACACATATACGGCATTCTTCCTGCAACGCATGGGTTCGGTTTTATCGGGTATTTCGACCGACACTCCTGTTCAAACTTTTCACACCTCATTCCGTGACTTCTTGTTTGCTGAAGAACGCAGCAGCATCTACTATGTTAGACCTGTTGAACATGATGGAGCGCTTGCCGAAGCTTGTTTACGCGTCCTGAACGACAGCCTCGAGTTCAACATTTGCAAGCTCACGTCCTCCTACATCACTTATACTCCTCAGCTCGTCGAAAAAGCGGTCGGATACATGCGTAATCGGGGATATGGACATGTCACATACGCTTCAATCTATTGGGCCAGTCATCTCCGCAAGAGTGCATACACAGACGAGCTTTCGTCTCTCCTTCACACGTTCGCCGAGAAACAATTCCTCCACTGGCTCGAAGTTCTTGGCTCCATTGGTGAAATATATGTGGCGATCGGTGCGATACGATCGATGACAGAATGGGCAACGGTGTGTAATATCTCTGTAGTCTGTGGTGTACCAGCGCTCAGTTATGTTCAGGGCCACGATGACAAATTGGCCGAATTTGGAACCGACGCTGGCAAATTTGTCAGCAATTTTGCCGAGGTCATTGCTCGAAGCCCACCACATCTTTATATTTCCGCCCTTCCCTTCGCTCCCGAATCCAGTGTCATATCGCAGCGATATCTCCCTCAATTCTCTGGCACGCTCGATGTGAAAACGGGAAAACAACAAATCTGGTCTCCGGTCGATCTGGTCTTCGGCGATCGGGGAGATTATTGGACAAAAGAAGTTCTGTCGATCGCATACTCTCCCGATGGGACGATCTTGATTGCAGTGACCGATAATGAACTCGTCTGGCTCTGGAATCCCTCAACCGGACAGTCAGTTGCTTCTTTCTCTGAGACGGAAGCGAGCCCCGCATGTGTTGTGGAGATATCGCCGGATGGACGATACTTTGCGGTTGGATCGCAGAGAGGGGATATTGTCCTTCGTGATTTCAAGACACAGGCGTTGATTTGGGGTCCAAAGGGCGTGGGAACCCAGAAGATTGTGTGTCTGCGATTCTCTCTTAACTCAGGGACGCTGTGGGCAGGAGATGAATGGGCTTATCTGGGCGCCTGGGACGTCAGGACCGGAGATGATCGATCCCCTGTTGAAGAGTTGCACGGCGATGATGGCACATGTACTGTCATATCAATAGACGCGACTCGCCTCGCTTGTGCTCCAGGTAACTGGTCACTTGTTCTATTCCATCGAGATGGCGGCGATACCACATGGTCCAACAGACGAGAGATCACTACAGTCACTGATGCAGTATTTGCGCTCACTTTCTCTCCCGATGGTCAACGTCTGGTTTCTGGGCACGATTCCGGGGCTATCAAGATTTGGAACGTCGATTCCGGAGACCTGCTTGGCGTTCACTCCACTGCTCACACAAATCAAATCTATTCGCTCGCCTTCTCCTCTGACGGATTGTTCTTTGCATCTTCATCTTTCGATCGGACAATTCAGCTATGGGATGGGACAACCGGCGATCCTATCGGAAATGCGCTCTCAGGATTCGGTGAAGTACATCGAAAGGTTGCAATTTCCGCGGATGGAAAATCAGTCACTACGGTGATTGTAGATGGTGGCATCTACGTGTGGGACGCGGAGGGAATGAAGCAGTCTGCTTTGCTGGATGCAAAATCAGTGATTCGGGGGCCTTATCCCTCCGTCATCGCTCTGTCTCCTGACGGAAAGCATTTATATGCAGCGCGTTCTGATCATTCTATTTGCGAATATGACACGGAGACTGGCGCTGAGATCGGGACTGTGATGCGAGGTCACCGCAAAAGAATCTGGCATTTGTCAGTCTCGTCGGACGGAACCAATCTGGTATCGTGTTCGTCGGATACCACAATCAGCATTTGGAACATCGAGGCTCGAAAGGAAACCCATGAGCCCTTGACAGGGCACTCAAACGAAGTTGTGTTTACCGCTTTCAATCCCGACAGATCCCGCCTTCTTTCTTGCAGTACAGATAAGACTCTTCGGATCTGGGACACTGCAACGTGGGAGACAATTGGAGAACCTCTCACGGGTCACACCGGCATCGTGACTTGCGCAGTATTCTTCGACACAGGGCAGCGTATCATCTCAGGGTCCCTGGATGGCACCATTCGCATTTGGGATGCAGAAAATCGAAATCAGGTCGGAGAATCTGTCGAATTACACACCGGAGGTGTTTCGGCTATGGCTCTGTCCCCTACAGACGACCTCATTGCATCTGCCGATACCGCTGGTGTTATTCACCTGTGGTATCCAGCTACCCTGACCTCAAGCCTACGGCATCATCACACCCTCCAGCACGGTACAGATGAAGTCAATTCGGTTTCTTTCTCTGCAGATGGAGCGCGACTTCTGTCTGCAAGCGTAGATCACACTATATGCTTGTGGGATGTCAGCATTGGCGAGCTGATCGGGCGACCTTTTGAAGGTCACAGTGGCCCTGTCATGCGTGCATATTTCTCAGACAATGAACGCATGATTTCGTCTTCGCACGACGGGTCAATACGAATTTGGGGCATCAACGATGTCGCAGAGGCACCAGAATCAGAAGAGGAAGTAAATTCTGCTGAGGATGAACTGCAGAGATCATTCCCTCGAATTCAGCATGACGGATGGGTCCGATCAGAGGATGACCCGCCGAAGCTGTTGTGCTGGCTTCCACTCCACTATCGCCCGATATTCCAATGGAGTCGATGTCGGAAGATCATTGGTCAAGAGGCTTTATATATCGATTTCTCGCGTTTTGAACATGGAGAACGGTGGACGAATTGTCGCTCGTCGAGGTGATCCAACAACAGAATAAAGGGGGTCAGATCGCTGGAGGACTTTTGTTAGGGTATGCATCGGCGTCTAAAGCTCTCAAGTATTGCTGCATGTTGTTACGTTTAACGATTGAGATTCGCGATGACGGAATCTTTCACCTGTCATTTGATTCCGACGCGGACGGCTGAAGTCATTCGTACACTTGAATATTTGATGCTAGAAGTCAGCGAAGGCGAAGTCCTCTTGTGACTCAAAACAGAACGATTTATCTTCTGCGCTATAGCATGTCGCCGAAAAGTGTAGCGCAAGATAAGTTTGACCAGCGAGTGACGGACATGCACGAGAGGCGGATACCAAGGTAGAGAGAGATTGAGTGGTGATTGAAGTGTTAAATGAGAACAAATGAGATATGGAAGATAATATGATAGAAGACGTATTCTCAGATTATAATCTTCCCAAACCGGCGACTCTCCCCCAACGCTTTTGTGTCTCCTTCTCCTTCCTCGCGCTCAGACCGACCACAAGGACCCCTAGATCAACTATTCAGCTCGTGAAACGTGCCGCGTGAACAGTCGCTCAATCCTGGATCTTGGCAAGGATCTCCGAATCCTTGAACAAATGATATTCCTACATCACCCATCAACATTCACCCTCGTATAATAGAATCAATGAAAGTCAAATACGCACGTCTTCGCCGACTTTAATAGAATTTCCACCCCAGCCTGGTAAGAGGACTTTATCACCCGCCTTCACGCTGACAGGGACGATTTCGCCATTCTTGTTTGGTGCACCGGGTCCGGTGGCTATTACTGTTGCCTCGGGGAGTGGGGAAGTTGTGGATGAGGTCGGGAGGAAGATGCCTGTTGCGGTTTTCTGTCGAAGGGAAAGTCAGTCGGATGCTCGACAATAAAATACTGCACGTAAGGGAGAAGAGGATGGTAAGTAGGTGGTGGGTGGTCGGTGGTAGGAATGTTCATAAAGATGAGGAAGACCACGTACGGTTTCAGGTTTGAATCGCTGAACGAGGACACGGTCAAGGAGAGGGATCACGGATTTGATAGTACGAATCGTGGTTTGGGATGCCTGTATTTCAGCATTTCATCAATACACTGCTCTCAATAGCCGTCCTTCAACGCATATAACTAGGGACATACCATGGGATTAAGAGTGAAGGGAGAGGGAGAGCTTGGTGGTCGTCGAATCGTCGAGATTTTTTAGACGCTGGATGTAATTATGTAAGCAGCTACGTTCTGGATTTTTCCACTTCATCGGGGAATGCCGGATCTCAGGAATCATGTTTCAGTATTCACGCTATATTCCTCTGTATTTATCAGATATTCGTAAGAATATTTGCGGGTAAAGGTACATTGATGAAAGAAGCTTCTGTAATTTCATGCAGCTCGCACGAACACCGTTTTAGTGCTGTAACTGTTTTGAAAACACGAGGTGACCCGACTTTATCCTCAATAAATAGGTGACTGTGCTGCAGCTCGTCCTGCGCGTTCCGTAGTAGAAGGAAAGATAAGCAAATGTTCTCGGTTTGATAGAGAAGGGTAACGATCGCTCAGAAATTCACTACGCCGTGCCTCGAGGATCATTTCCTATTTAGGGATTACTGTACATACACGACCGTAACATACCGTTACGGCCGAAATCGTGGAATTAGTATGTCAAATTGGCGTAACGTTACGCCAGCCGCTCTCGAGATATGTTGAGTCTTGAAATTTCGGCGAGCCGGCTACGCCGGCTGGTATATCCGGGCGTCACTGTATGTCAATCTTTTCCAACGTTACGCTGATATTTTGGTGAGTATGTTGAAACTTCGGTTTTTGAGAACGTTACGGCGTTACGGCCGTATGTTATGGTCGTGTATGTACAGTACGCGGAATCAGATTTATCGAGATATTTACTTCAAAAACCTGCTGTTCTCTCTCGAGATGTGGGAGGAAATCCATTTACATCTGGCCTCATACCTGATCAACAAGAGAAAGATCGTCCAAAAAGATAGAAGGCAAATAACGAATGCTATGGAAACCTCGCTCGCGGCACGCGTCCGGTAGCAAAACAAGACCAAATACACCCTCCAATTTTCTGCTACCGATACCTGTCGATATCCACGCCTTATATCATTCAACTGGGACAATCAGTACCGGACGACCCATGCCCTCGCTCTTTTCACGCCAACGCACGACATCCACACCAAATCGTAAACTCGTCTCATCATCTTCTCCAAATCACCGTGACTCGGGAGCCGACGAATTTGGGCGCGTGCCTGCTGGGTCGCGCACTTCGCTCGCTGCTGGTACTACTGGTACGCCAGTCAAGAAAAATAAGTCTAAGAAACACGATACCGAAGTATCAGATGCACCTCCGCTGTCTGAAGGTGGATTTCTCCCCTATTCGCCTGCACCTACACCGGCCCCTACTTCTCCAGGAGAAGGACAAGGGCCGCAGCTTCCAACGCAGGATTATGGTCATTTGAGTTATCAGAAAGACGTTATCTTGGGCCTGGATGAAGTCCATCGACTGGTCCAAGTCGTATCGGGCGAGATTGAGGGCAGGTGCTTGCAGACGCCTTTCTTGTTCTCGACGCTCGCCATTGATCTCTCGAGTGGAGCGACGAGGAGGCTCATAGACTCGTTCCTGAGGACATGCGGCACGGCCCCTGGACCTGCCACCGAAGCTGCAGAAGCCAAGTTCGCAGAGGATGCCAAGTTTGCGGGACCGCATGAACTGGCGATGTTGTTGAGATGGGGACTAGCTAGGATACTGAGGCTCGTGGAGGGTGCCGAAATGAAGGGTATTTTAGATTGGGAGATGTATCTCCGGTGGCGCGAAGATGAAGCTGGTATGTCGTTTCTCCATATTTGAGGTCTTTGACTGACGAGCACGTAGCTTCGGAATATCCACCAATATACATTCAAGCATTCTTCCAAACGCTCCCTCTCCTCCCTTCATCCATCCTCACTACTCTCCTAAATCTCATGGCCCGTCTAACGACCTACTCGACTTCATCCGGCCTAACGCCAACCATGCTTTCCACGCTCTTCGCTCCTCTCCTATTCCACATCCCAACCCAAACATTCGAAGCATGCTACGCCTCATACCTCGCCACATCTCACGCAACAGAGCACCTCCTCCTCGCCTACATCCGTCTCCAAGACCACAGCACAATCGGTACCCCCACATCCCTCCCTACAAAACTCAAATCCTGGATCCGAGGCTATCCATCCATGCTCCCCCAGATGGAAAGTCTCAACGTCCCCCGACGCGGAGCGAAACTTATCAAAGTCACCACCGTCCGACGGAACGTGCGATTATACTCTGCGGACCTCGTACGGAGCGCATCGAATTGGGCGAATAAAGCGAGTGAATTCGCGAGTTCGAGGGAATGGAATAAAATTTCTCCGAGAGCTGGTGCGAATACGGGGCTACCGCCTCGATATACGGATTCGTATAGGAAGAGAATGGATCTTCCGGCTTCTTTCTTCCCAGGCTCATATCCCCTTCCATCGCCCTATTCAACGCCTACACCTTCTCTCGACGGACATCATACGACCTCCCCATTGGGAAACTCGAGCTCGTCGACTCTGACAAACTCGGCGGCGAGTAGTTCCACGATCGTAGATGACGAAGAAGAGCGATTTAGGAGTTTGACGGATCTGAAGTGGGGAGCTTTCGAGGCGAGAGGATTCGGCGGATTTGGAGGTGTAGCCGAAGATCGTAAAGCGCTAGATTTCGATCTGAATGAGAGTGCGAGGAAGGTAAACCTCATTTCTATTACTTCTTTCTTTCACTGTCTCCGTTATCTCCGTTATTTCCGTATTCATCCTCGTGCTCATGCTGACGATCTCTTCTCATCGCAGGGTCAATTGGATAAACGACGCACGCTCACATGGGCGGATTTCTCGAACTCGGGGTTCACGAAGAGCGATGCGCCGTTGAGCGCGACATTGCAATTCAGTGCGCCGCTGGAGTCGTCGATACAGTCTTGGCCGAGTCATTCGAGCGAGTTGCAGCGGAAGCTGAAGAAGACGCATAAGGTGGGGTTTCCTCTCTCTCCTCATTCTCCTCCTTTCTTTCGTCGTTACTCATGTGCTTCCTTCGCAACCTCTCCTTTTGTCCTTCTGTCCTTCTGTTCTCATCATCGCCATCTTCCGTCTTCCTCTATCAACCGCAATACTGACCATGGTTTCGTTCTCAACTAGGCTCTTCCAGCATTCGGCTGGGACACTTCCCCCGTCATGGGTATCGAACAAGTCGTCGAGGAAGGCTTCTTATCTGTCTTCTGTGACCTCATATACGGCGGTGGCATCGGATGGATGGACCGACCCGAATTATCATTCCGTGAATCAAACTGGGCCCTCGTGGAACTCAAATCTTTCCCTTCATCCTCCTCTTCATCTCCATCTCCTAATACACCCACTGGTCCTTCGACACCGAGAGGACCTGGAGGGAGTCCGAACGCGAAGTTGACGGCGGCGAATGATCCGAGACATTCTTCTATTCTGTTCTTATTCGAGGAATTCGTACCGTTGGAGTATAGAACCCAGCTTGCCTCCGCTGCTTTATCCAAGAAACTTCCAATCCGATTCTTCCCTTCCGTCTCGCGAAGTAAAGCTTGGAAACCTGCTCAGACGCTTAATGGCCAGCCGTACGTGATCGGTCAAGTCGGAGGAGGATCGTTGGGGACGCCGAAGAAAGACGAGAAAGAGAGGGAGTTTGAGAAGTTCTTGGGACTGGGAGAGACGATCAAATTGTCGGCCGGGAAGAAAAGCATGATTCACTCTCCTATATCGCCACTTTCCGAACGGACGACGTCGGGGATACCAGGAACGA
Organism: Sistotremastrum niveocremeum HHB9708; assembly: GCA_001630475.1. Lineage (NCBI taxonomy): Eukaryota > Fungi > Basidiomycota > Agaricomycetes > Sistotremastrales > Sistotremastraceae > Sertulicium > Sertulicium niveocremeum. Next base: position 69,287 of record KV419436.1, read on the forward strand.
GTCAGGGGAGTCGAGCTGGCACTCCGCTTGTGGGATCAGGGAAGAAGACGAATAAAGTGGGGACTGTCAGTTCCTCGAGTCCGCTTTATGCAGAGCCGGGAGAAGCTTTCCCTCGCCGTATGGAACGTGCTCCTTCTACACCTGCGCTTGCATTGTCCTCTCTCCGTCTGTCCTCTTCAGCGCAAGACAGATCAACACCGAGTAAAGGAACGCCAAGTTCGACTCCGTCGAAGAGAGGCCTTTTCAGTCGTCTCGGCACCTCATCCTCCAAACGACAAGCGTACATGCCTAGCGAATACGACGCGCTAGAATTCGAGACACGACTAACGGGGAGTATGGACGAAGAAGATCGACCGCCTGTTCCTGAGAAGGACCGTGATGATATACGGAGGATGAGTCGAGACGATTCATGGGTTGACATACTCGTTTCGTCCAATTCAAGAATGGAGGATCAAGATGCCGAACTACCTCCTTCCATGGGAAGCGTTAGTAGGAGACATATCACCCGTCCCGGTGGTGGGATACACCTTTCACCAGGATCCGGAGGACCAAGTGGCAGGAGGAGTGATCCTGAGTTGGCGAGTCAAGAAGTTGCTAGAGCATTGGCCGCTGCCGGTCCTCCTCCCCCTGATCTAGACTTCAATCGCAACTCTGGATATCTCGATTCGCCCACGCCCGTGAGGAGAGTCCGTAGTTCGGGGAATGCCGGCGAGATCATGGAGCCTATCGCTTCTCAAGCTCATTTCGACAGACAAATGTACGATCACGATCAGGAATACGACGAGGGGACGGAGGAGGGTGCTAGTGCGGAATATGGATATGGATACGATGAAGGTGATCGGACGACTGGTGAAGGCGAATACGACGAAGATGGGGACGAAATCCAAGAATCATACTTCCCTCCTTCCTCAGGTCCTGCGATCAACGTGCAGACACCTACACTCCCTCCATCGACACCGAAAGCTCATCGAATGCAGTCTCTCGGTGAAGACGACTTCCCTGAGCCTCCGCCTATACGTGGCGAAGATATCCCAAGATCCAGCTCTCCGCTTTCCGTTCCGCTTGCTCTGAGCGCCAAACCACCCTCCAAGATCACACTCGGAGGGAAGGGGAGTGTCCCTGGTAGATCAGGGAAGGGAGTCGGATCGTTGGTGGAGATGTACGCCGAGAAGGACGCGATGGCACAAGCATCTAGTCGATCTCCTTCGACTTCACCTCCATCTCAATCACGTCTACCCGTCCGTATCGACTCGAAATCTCCTCAATCCCCTCTTCCACCCATACCTGTACCTTCGCAGTCACCGTCGCAGGCTATCCCCGTTCCGTCACTTTCAGACGCGTTACTCGATGACCCTGCTCTCCAAACTGTCCCGATGCCGATGGATCCTCATCTTGGTCGATCGAGTCCCGGACGATACGTCCATGGAGCGCCGTTGCATAATGTCGATGAGGCGGAGGAAGAAGATTGATGGATGGTCCTCTCGTTGGTGTGGTGTGAGGGGAGAAAGCTCTCTCTTATGGTTTACTCTTATTTTTGACAATTACGTTCCTTATCGACGTTTCCTCTTACTTTCTTTCCGTGCTACTGGTAGACGAACAATTCTCATTCCCTTTCCTTTCCTCTACTCCAACTTATACTGCTTTCTCACACTGTTGACTCGATATCCCATTCCGGTTGATCCTCCGTTCTTTCTTTTCCTTGCTTGGTTTTATGGTGCTGTCATGTCAGGACTCAAACTACATCCATCCAGTCTTTATCGATATCTTTCTCGCTCTCGTTCTTGTTTATATAATACTAGTACTAGTACTGCTATGGCATGCGTAACCGGAGATACAATGACATAACTCTTTGAGATACTGTGCGCCTGATGCGTTAATTTCGGTGACTACACATACACAACTCGCAGCCAATTCCAATCATGAATGGGGTCACGAAGCGTCATCCTAGTGTGAACTGGCTTGGAATCTGAGAGCAGCTGAGGGATCCGGGACTTGTAGAGGAGTAACGTGTGGTAAATCGATCAAATCAGCAATCCGATCGGATAAGGTCTGTTCGACAGCCGCAAAAATGGACACTGAGGACAATCTCAGTCAATAGAGAAGGAAGTACAGAATTCGGTACTCACGTTGGCGACGTTTGATGCTCTCCGATGTGACGTTCCGGATGTGATCGCTCACGTTCTTGACGAGTCTTTCGCGGGCGCTTTCGTCGAATATTTTATTCCAAAGAATTCGGGCTTGCTCGAAATCCACTATACGAAGATCTTAGTACTAGCAAATCTTCAAATAGCTAGATATGGCTTACGCTCAGTAACGGAGCTCAGTTCCGCAGTTGCTTGACCCAGCCATATCTCATGTTTCGCTTGCGACGCCGTCCGCGCGATATAACTGAGGGGCTGGATCGAACTCTTGTAATTCGGTCGATTTCCCTGCGATACGAAAGTAGCACGTCCATCGCGCTGGAAATTCGCGATCGGAGCGATTGGTGCATTGATCGGCAGCTGTTGATAATTCACGCCAAGCCGATATCGTTGAGTATCGGGATACGCAAAGAGACGTGATTGGAGGACAGGATCGGTGGAAGCCTCGACTCCAGGTATGAGATGCGAAGGAGAGAACGCAGATTGTTCAATCTCTGCGAAGTAGTTCTTCGGATTCTCGTTCAGGACGAATTTCCCGATGGGACGAAGAGGATATTCAGCATGAGGCCATATTTTGGTCATGTCGAGGATATTGTACCGGAATGATTCGGCTTGGTCGATGGTCATGGTTTGGACGAAGACGTTCCAGACTGGATAGTGACCCTGCTCGATGGCGTTGTACATCGTCTTCAGTCCGTAATCTGGGTCCTGGCCGGCGATCTCGGCTGCCTTCGTCGAGTCGAGAGTTCGGAATCCACCCTCGACGAGACAATGCATCTTATAGTAATGGATATCTCCAGCGGCATTTACGAACTTGTAGGTATGAGACGAATATCCATTCATGTGATGATATCCGTCCGGGATACCACGATCGCCGAATAAGATGAGAAGTTGATGGACGGACTCTGGGACTTGTGAGAAGAAGTCCCAGAACATATCAGCGTCTTTGCGATGAGTTTGAGGATCCCGCTTCTGGGTATGTACGAAGTGGGGAAACATGGATGGGTCGCGGAAGAAGAAGACAGGGGTGTTGTTGAAGACCCAATCCCAGTTGCCCTCCTCTGTGCGAAGCTTGACGGAGAATCCACGAACGTCACGGACAGTATCCGCGGATCCTGCTTCGCCTGCTACGGTTGACAAACGAGCGGTAACGCGGGCTCGTTTGCCGACTTTATTGAACAGTGCGGCGCATGTCAAGTCGGAGATGTCGTGAGTGACTTCGAAGTAGCCATGAGCACCAGCCGCTTTCGCATGGACGACCTATAGAGATGGGTTTTAATCAGCGGGTTACTGGGAGGAGAAGAGACGAACGTACCCGTTCTGGTATACGCTCTCTATCGAAATGAGCGAGCAAGTCGATATGATGGAAGTCTTGCAGAAGAACGGGTCCGTTGTGACCAATGCGCTGTACAGCGTACGGTTCAGCAATCGGATCACCATTCGATGTCTGCCAAGAGTAATCAGCGTGAAGGCCACAGTGAATGACTGCGATCGTACCGTATATGTGGCACCATCTGGTGTATTGAAGACCTCTTCGGATGGCATGTGTCAGAGCTGTGCGTGGAGGTGAAGACTTGTGTAGTACAACTGAAAGTTGCTGGTGTACAATCGCCATGAAATCGATTCATCCTATATAGCCCAACGAGAGAATTATGCGGACCGTCACGGGCTCCTTCGTCCTCGTTGGTCCATCTTAACACCCAACGCTATACCTCACAGGCATACTCGATCCTGCACAGACCGTATCGTGAAGCAAAGCATGGACGTGAAGAACTCCGGGCTTTTCTGGAGCGCTCAGCAGAGTGAGTTCATGAGGTCACCGAAGAAGCAAGTTGGAAGTCGCAACGAGAGAATAATCGGAGAAGAATCACATGGTCCGACAAAGACCGGCGGAATTCCCTTTTTGAGACGAGACTCTGGCGAATCGCAGGTTTTCGAAAGGTCAAGGACGAAGAACTTCTACGAGACGGACCGCTCAAAGGAAAAGTCTCTTTGAGATATGCTGGCCTCCGTTATCGTAAGGCGGAGCCACGAGATAGTCTGAGCGCATCTTCGAAAACGAGAGTGCACAATCGGCGCAATGAGAAGTAATATTGTATGATCTTCAGTCATGATAAGCCGTTCCTCGCGTCAGAACCACATTGCGAAGGACAGATAAGAAATGTCTTTCTTCATTGACAGAAACAAGCATCGATAACCTACGAAACGGTCTTAGCGTATCGTGGAAAAGAGACCGAAGGAGTTCGGACAGAAGCGGTCAGGTCTCAGAAGTTACCGAGAACGGCATAAAGCACGATAATAGAACATTCTTGAGTCCGATAGATAAGGCAAGAAATAGAACAGCACCGTATGAGGGTGCAGCGCGAGCAGAAGAATCCACTTCAGTCAAGTAAGATCCTGCGTTCTCGATTGTTCACAGATCCATCACTTTGTCTTGAATAATACGTAGAGAAAGGACGCGCAAGGTAGGTGCGATTTCCATGAAACAGAGGGGATCATTTGAAGTCAGAGGACGGGATGGAGGCGAGCGCGAAGAAAATTTCGGGGAACCACTGACAACGCAAAGGATTTTGTCAGTCAGATGTGGAGGCTATATAGATCTTTCTCCTATATCTGTTCTCCCAAAGTAAATGAGAGAAGTGGGCCAGTACCGGAGTCCGACGAGAACTAGGCCGTTGAGCGGAGCGTTGGGTCCTGAGTTCGGTGATAGTAGACTGTTGGATAGAACCTTTGATATTTCCGCAAGACTAGAAGATCTTCACATAGGAGATGGTACATGGGTAAAGAGCGCGTTAGAGTCGTTGAACATCCAATACAAAGACGTTGAGCGAGGATATTGGGCGTTGGAGGATGAGATTAGGTCAGCAACGTTTCCGACGAATTCCGATTGAAGCCGTCGGCCTCAATCGAAACCTGCATGCTCTGCACCGGGGAACGCGTCTTCTCCTACCTAGATGCTGGTTGCCAAGCCTGAAGCAGACCGTGTTTTCAAATAAACTGGTTCTCTAGGGTCAATCAGGCTTATGGAATTGGACGATCTGGCAATATGACCGCTGTCAAAGTTTTACCAGTTTACGACCACCTTGCAGGCCTTGTCCTCCGCTTCGGAAAGTTCGCCACAAAACTTGAGCGTATAAGGTTGCTGATTATCGTATAAAGTGAGTAGCATGATACCTTATGAGACTGTCCTTCATCCAACACGGGCTACGCGTAGCCTGCATGAATATCCGAGCACCCTCTTCCAGCTCGGATATCCTCTAATTAGCTCAATTATTCCGTGTATTGATATTAGAACACTAGCGCCGAACACCCAGTAACACAAAAGTGTCCTCGGACTGAGGTTGTAAAGCGTTGAAATGTCGACTCGATGGGCATCGGAGGTGGAGAGTATTTAGACGTAGATGTGCAATCAAGTGATGGACCTAATGATGCCACATCATGCCAGTTCGAAGTTGTGAACGTGAGGATCAATGAGCGAAGATTAGAGGAAAATAGAATATCAAACATATGCTCTGGTCTATTTTCAATGATGCCAACGATCAATTGAGATATAGGCGCTGATTGTGCTAGTGAAGCGATTGAGAAGGTTTTGTTACTATGGCTTGAAAACTTGAATCACGAGAATTTTGGCCTTCCATCGGCGTGAGAGGAAGGAATTCGGGTGCTCTCAGTGACATCGGTGTCGCATGATGAGAGTCGGAAATATTATGAGACTCACTCGTTCCT
>KV419436.1:75253-118164 GCA_001630475.1 Sistotremastrum niveocremeum HHB9708
ATCTAAGTTGCGGAAACGCAGCTGCATCCGGATATCTGACGTGATGAGGAAGTCCCGTCAAGTCCAGGGCAGGGGACTCAGCAGTACTCGACAGACTTACGAGTACTGCTGCTAGTGGGGCGATGATAAACTACAAGTCTACCCCTCAAAGATCCTGCTTTAGTTGGCCCGTGTGTCAATGAGCTAATATTCATACCGGATTTCTTGCCGATTTCAAGTTCTCTTCTCTCCAGACATCAACTCGTGCACCATGGTATCAAATTCTTCGAGTACATCTCCTCACGATCCTCGGCAGATCCGCATGCATTTATCCTCGAAAGATTGCGGAGGATGTGCGGCTAGCGCTCACAGTTGCCTCCCCATCAATGAATCAACACCCAGGGGTCTGTTTCTCGACACTACTTTCAGTACGCCGACTATTCCAATCGACTCTCCTCAGTATCGCTGAGGTGCTCCAACTATCATTACTCAATAGTGTCCAGGACTCTTGAAGAGTTTCGTCTCAAAACATGGACTCAGTTGACCCGGAGGCCCAACAACTTGGATCTGTAGCCCCAAATGCAGAAGGAGGTAAGCACAAATCCGGTACCCTTCATGAGTCACGGTGAGCTTATGACTGAATCTTCACAAGCCTTTATTCGTTCTCAATGGATCTTCACTGGACTCCAAGTCCTCGGCGGACAAATCGCGCTCCCTGTCCTCCTCGCAACGTTCATCTGCGTCAAAGGCCTTCAGAGGAATTTTGTCATCAAGAGTTTCTGTTTGACCTGGATAATTTCCTCTATCTCATATTGTCTGGAGTAAGTGATCATGACCACGCTTTCAATTATCAGCCACATCAGCTGAACTCGTATCGATAGGTTATACGCCTTCCATTTCGTTCTCCCGAAATTTCGGAACGACAACATTCTCGAGCCGAGCACTGACGTGTTGTGTCTTCATCAAGCTGCTTTGATTAACGGATGTCTTACAATGTAAGTCGAGCTGCTCGATTTCACCTTTCGATATATATTATTCATATCGATAACACACCATTCAGGACAAGTGTAGCCACACTTGGGGTGGTTCTTGATGTACGTGCTGCCATAACTAGGCCCGAAAAAAAATCTCAATCCGACTCTTTGATGGGATCCGCTTCCTTTCGTTGTCGTTCAGCTCTGGCTTATCGTCAGAAAGCCACGGCTTGGTATGAGTATCCAAAGAAACCTCCTCGTGCGATCTCATCAACTGAGACCACCTCCTTATGCCTAATTCTTTTCCCCTGTTTCGTAGTTATCAATGCCTGCGTATCTGATTTTCTCTATCTTTTTTGTGAACACATTGATCGTGAGTAAGACATCAATATGAGATATAGAGCTGTAAGACTCACATACAGCTGCATAGGGCGGTCTTCCCTCCAATGGCCTCTATCAGTCTGCAGAATTAGGCACATTCTATTGTACATTGATCGAATTCGAGCAAGGAAATCAAGCAACGATGTTAGGCACCCCTATATTGACATATCGCTGCATTATCGCTGCCTCAACTTAAGAACTGACTTTTCATCAGTACACTCATCGCATACCTATTTTCTTCTGTAACCTATTTCATCGTATTCCTACTGGAAGGTAAGTACGCTCATAAAGAACTCTTAAAATCCAATCATATCGTTATGGTTGCGCCAGTGTCAATCCTATTCAAACTCAAACAACGAGCTCGTGACTTTGGAAAGGAGTACGGGGCATCTCTGAGTCATACATTCGTCAGAATGGGGATTTTCAGCATTTACCGAACGATAATAATCCTGTGAAGTGGTCATTTATTTCTCTGCTCGTCTCTTTGACTGACTGAGGGTCAAATGTTGTAGAGCCGTTCCTCTGCAAATATTATCGATGCCAGGTACCGCTTTTCTAGGCGAGAATAATTCTCCAGGGACTTGGTTCGACATCTTAGATGCAACCGGTCTGTGCATAATTAAACAATGTATCGCACCCTCCGCTGACGTCTCAAAGGTCCCCTGATGGCATTCTTGATACTTGCTTCGCGCCTCGTAAGTCTGATGCGTTGTTTTCCATGGTTGTTTTCTCAGACAAGCACAGGATGTACGGGCGAAATGGAATGTATTGCTTCCCTCTGAAAGAGCTGCGTTAAAGAGAAAAGTGGTGATAGAGGCGTTGGAGAATGGTGGAGAACACCCCAATATGTATTTATATTGATTAAATTATAACGTACTTGACGTTTGAAATCTGCAGCTCTCGTCTCACCGTCCAATTCAGCTTGATGTCCAATCTAGCATCCTATAACGCTTCGGCACGTAAAGCCCGAGCAGCCCAACATTGCTCCACAGCAATCATTGCCTGAAGTATAGACATCCTGGAGATCCTCCGCCCAGCCTCACAAGACCAAACTGATCTCTTCGAGCGCTACACTGCATCTTCATCTCCTGGACATCTATTCCGATGAAGAGAACCAAGGGACTCCGCAGATCTAATCGCGCTGATAGTAGCAAATTAGTCGAGACGACGTCCGTTGAAGAGGATGACGCTAATTGAAGAGTTGAGGTAGGGACAATTTAGTCAGTGATTGGCTTGGAGAGGCTTTCTTTCTTTTCAGAATTTGAGGAGGCGTTATGAGAGCGAGCGATGGCGAAGATGTCGCATCGTGGATGGAACATGGTCTTGTAGACGAACGACGACTTCATTGGGCGCTCGGACTATGCAGGGAAATCAGTCTTGCTTTACATGTAAATACATGTAACATGTTCACATCGAATGTACTCAATTCGAAAGTCTTCCCATGTAGGCCATGTCAGAAATTCTTTTCGACCAAGGAAAGTCCATTTTACGCATCGTCGACCAAACCCGAGCGCGAGGACACCATCCTTTCAAAGCCCAATCCCAACGACTCTTGCAATTTTCAACACCTCGGAAGAAACCCGTAATCAACATAACATAACACGCCCCGAACACACCCCCGGGCCCCGGGATCAAATTGATAAGATCAACGAGGGGATGCTATTGGTCCATTGGCTATTCAACGCAAGAACCCGAAGCGGAAGACGAGGTGAGGAAGGGAGGGTCTGACGTTGACGTTAGCGTCTTCGTTGAATCGGGATGTGTGATGTCGAAGGAGTGATGTCATTGAAGGTCGCTGAGATCGGGACTCTTCTCGGTACCGGTAGACCAGAGCATAGCATAGCGCATGTCGATAGCGTGTTCCTACCAGTCTTCGTACCATGAGCTGGATTTACACATCCCATCCCATCGCACCGCATCGCATGGGCAAAGTGGAGTCGAACAAAGAAGACGAAGAGAGGAGAGGAGAGCGTGCCTGAATCCTACGTATACGAGCTACCCATCCGGTGCCAAGCCCATCCCAACCAGCCCAACCAATAAAACCCGGATCGGCCGAAAAGATCTCCGAAACGCTCCGAAATTCACTCCTTCCTCCCTTCCCTTCCCTCGCTCGCCCCTTCGTCCCCTGACCACCTCACCATCCATCCCCGTCTCCCTTCCAAAGTCTCGACCTCCCCTCCCCTCCAACGCTGACGCTCGATCGGAAGCAATACCAATAGCTTTACTAAGCTGACTAATTCCTTGAGCTGGTGTGGAATAAAGTGCTGTAGGCCTAGGAAAGGGGAATTGGAGTTCACACGCTTGACGGTGCCTGAGTTTTGTGTGTGGAAGAAAGGGAATGTACGATCTCTCTTCTTCTTCCCCCGCTCCCTTCCTTCATACCTACCTACCTACGTATCTGACGAAGAGGTTGACGGAGCTGATGCGATGGACAGATACGATTCACTCCCTCTTCGTTCATCCGTGTCCCTTCATCATAATCCCACCTTTGGTCAAAATCAGATAGCGCAAGAAAGAGACGCCCGTTCGAAATCCCAAGAACACATCTCAGACTCGGACGAGATGGATCTAAAACCGTACCAACATACCTGTCCGTCCCTCTTATCTGATAATCCCAATGATGCTGAGACTGATGATGTGGATGTTGGTGTGTGTGGGTGTAGTCTGGTCGCCTGAGCTCGCAGCTGTCCGTGCTCTATACCTCAAAATTATCGTACGGTGCTCGATACTTATCATACTTGTTATGTGGGCTTTCCTACCACTGTACGTCCTCCCTCTCTCTCCTTCCCTCATCTTCTCCCTGCGTCGCTCCCCCATCCCATCTCCCCCTCCGCTTCAATCAGTCCTTCGTCCTACGAATGCTAACGAAACCGAAAAAGATACTGGGGCTCCCTAGCCTCCTCCACAACAATGACCCCAAACCTAACAGCCTACCTAATAGACCGCGACCGCTCCGCAATAGGTCAAGCCGTCTCAGCCGTCTTTGCATCTTCCACTCAACAGAGTGCTACTCCGGCGCTGGGATGGGTTAATGTGGATCCGGACGTGATGCCGAAGAATGCGGATGTGGTGGAGAGTGTGCTTGATGAGAGGGCTTGGATTGCTGTCGTTGGTACGTCCTTTTCCTACTTCTTTTCGTTCTTTGCTTCCCGCTCCCCCGCTCCCCCGCTTGCCCTTCCATTCCATCCCTTCGTCCTGTCCCCTCCCCCTTCCTCCCAAATTCCTTCCTATTTTACTCCGTCTCAATGTCTTCCATTCGTTCGTTCGCTATCGCTCACTCACCAACGCTCCATCACAGTAAACACAAACGCAACCCAAAAACTCCTCCACGCCCAAACCCGCGGCGACACATCCTACGACCCCACAACAGCCATAACACTCTTCTACTCCCAATCCCGGAACGAAATAATCTCATCCAACATCCTCTTCCCAATCCTCACCTCCCTCCTCCAATCCGCCTCTTCTCACGTCTCCGCCAACTTGACCTCACAATATCTGGTTAGTCTGGCTAGTGCCGCTCTGGCCAATTCTACGGGGACGGCTGGGGTAGGAGGAGATGGATCACCAGACGCAGATGGACTCCCAGGATCAGGAAATTGGACGGCTATTGAGGCGCTTGCAAGGGCCCCGTTGACGATAAGCGGAAGTGTGGCGTGGAAATGGGTGAATTTGAGACCTTATAATGCGCCTGTGGCGCAGGCTGTTACGCTTGTTGGACAGATTTATTTATGTATTTTTGGGTTTATAATCGTGCGTCCTCTTTCTTTTCTTTCTTTCAATCAAACTCTCCCGTTCTTTCTCCGATTCTTGTCTCCCCTTCGTTTGTCTTGCTCTTCGTTTCGTTTCGCTTCGTTCCCCCTTCCCCGACGAAGAATTGAACTAACAAGAGATGATATAGACAATGGCAAACGATGCAGCCCGCGCCCACATATCCCCATACCTCAAACTCTCATCATACCTAATCCTCCGCATCGCCGTCCCCCTCCTAGCCTACATCCCCCTCTCACTCTCATACGCAATGATCAATTTACCTTTTCATTTGCCTTTCGGAACAAAGTACGTCTTCGTCTCATTCTCTCTTATCCTCCTCCCATCCTTCCGTTCCCTTCTTCGTCCCTCTCCACTCCCTTATTCGCCCCTCCCCTCCTTCTCCCCTCTCCATTCCCTTCCTTTGCTCGGCTCGCTCCCCTCCCCTCCCCTCCCCCCGCTCGCGAAGAAAATGCTGACTTTTTTTCGTAGATTCACCTACGCCCAAGGATTCATAACATTCTGGGCCTTTGTCTGGATGGGAATGGCGAGTTTAGGTCTAGCGACGGAGGCGGTTGTTACTGTTCTTCAGGCGCGATTTATGGCTTTCTTTTTGGTTCCTATGGTATGTCCCTTCCTCCTCTCTTTACTTCTTCTTGCGATTCCTTCTATCTTCTGCCGTGTTTGCTTGAGTGCGGGCCATGTGTGAGTGGGGTTTCGAAGATCTCGGGGATCCAACGATCTCCCTTCGGCGCTTCGACTTTTCGCTTTACTTTCCTTCGCTCTTCACTCTTCACTTCACTCTTCTCTCCCCTCGTCAAAATCTGAAATCCGAACTGACGAAAATTGAATAGATAATAGCGAATGTGAGCGTCGCTGCGCTACCTAACGATGTCCAGCCGTCATTATACAAATACGGTGAAGGATTCCCAGTGTAGTACGTCCCTCTCCTCTTCCAATCTCCAGTCCATGTCTCTCCCCCAAGATGAATATCATACTAACTTGCTATTCGTACAGTAACATGTCCCTCGCAATCCGCACGATACTGTTCAACACTAAAAATTCACTCGGGCGGAATGCGGGAGTGTTGATTGCATGGATAGCACTGAGCATCGGGACGATCTGTTTAGGGACTGTCCTCCAACGACGGAGGGAACTTCGGTACGGGAAGAAGGCGCGGCATCTGCACGGAGGACATGGTGGGGGAGGGATGAAGTCGAAAGATAATTTCGAGTTGGAAGAGGGGATCGGGAAGGGAAAGGGATATGAGATGGATGATCTTGATAAGACTAAAGGGAAGAGTGTGGATTTAGATGAGATTATTAAGGAGAAGGAGAGAGCGAAAGGAAAGGGGAAGGGGAAGAAAGAGAGGAGTGCGAGAAATTCGATTGTTTCGACGAGATCTTCGATTCCTCCTGCTCCAGCACCAGCTCAAGCTCCAGCCTCGGGACCCAACTCTAATTCTGCGTCTACGACTTCTGCTTCGACGGCTGTAGCGGCGGGGACGACAGCGACGTTACCGACTCTACCATTCGAACCTTCTCCATCTTTCCCATCTCCAGCCCAAGCGTTGCCTTCACCGCCTGCGATAGGCACTTCAAGTGGAATCGAGATCAACCCTCATCCTCCTCAACCTCTTCATCCTCCGCAATCTCTAGTGTCGTCAGGGCCGGTATTGCCGGGGAGTTTAGAGACGTATAAACGTCCCACTTCTTCCCCATCTTCTCCTTCATCGCCCTCTCCTGCGTCGCCCTCATCCTCAACCCGAAATTCAACAACCCACCAGCATTCACATCCATTACGTGCTCTATCACCTTCTCATATCCGCACGCGATTCTCACGTTCACATGCGCACTCAACATCCCAACCCCAACCTTTATCCACTTCTCCAACATCTCCGACCTCGTCATCACCAAGAACTCGACCGAGAACGAGACATCGGTCAATATCTCGAGACCGAACCCGAGACCTCATCCAACAATCTAATATGAATCCCAGTACTACTCCAGTCGCAGGACCCAGTAGTGCGTCCAACACAAGACCAACTCGACGAGCCGATAGAAGTAGAGGGAGAGGGAGAGGGAGAAGTGCGAGTCCCCGATCGCGAATAGCAAGTACCAGCAGACAAGTGGGTGGGAGTACGAGTATGGGTCAGAGAGGACCGGTAGATCTGGGAGAGTGGGAGGCGCCGGAGGGGTTGGGTATGAGTGCTATGGGGGCTACTTGGTGATCCTCTCTCCTCGATAGCTTCATTGATCATGATGGGGTTTATGTGTTATTGGGTGGAGAGGGGGAGGGAGGGGGGGTTGTATTTTGGCGATCTAGGTCGTATCTAGATCTGATATCGTATCTCAAGTATCTGTCTTTTTTTCAATTTATATACTGCTGATCTAGACATGTATTGTCGTGCGTGAACGTCTCGGATTGCGTTGCATCGTATCGGTGTGAGTTCCAAGCTTCGTGGCACGGAGGTGGAGAGATCGTACCCGATTTTTATTCTGATACTTTCTCGGAGGCTTTGAATCATTCACGACGCATTCTGAGATACATACCCGCTCACTCCCAAGTCCACATTTGCTTGAGGGAAATGTAGAATGAAGTTCATGTGACAACACGTGACGGAACGCGTCTTCTCCCAAACTTCATCGTTCCAGTTGACTCACCCGAAAACTCAAGTTCCTGCTTTCTTTGCCATTTGTCCGACTCGTCGCTGCAACTAATATGTCCCGTGACGTTCTGAGATATCACAGACGCGCAGCACGTAAAGATCCAGATGCAGTCCGCATCCCATTCAACCACCTCGATGAAAAGACCTACAACTCTCCGCGAGGTTCAGCCAAGCCTTCATCTAATAAATCAAATAATCCAGAGACGCAGAAGGAGTCAATTTGGGAATATGTAGAGGAGGTGCCTGAGATTCGAAACCTTGAAATTGGGAAATTGAGTTGTTTGGACTTGGATTATTCTGAGTTCGTCGCGGGATCTTCTACTAGTATGGACTCGGATATGGGTATGGACGTGGATATGGGTGAAAGAGAACAGAATCCTGGAAAGGCTAGTGTGTTTCGTGCTGAAGCGCGATGGGAAGACTCGGATGGGATTGTTCAGAATAAAGTTGTCGTTCTAAAGGTGGTATGTCATTCGTTCCCTCATCGTCTCTCAATCAAGAGATTCATATTTCAAATACCAGGTTCCAGCACATGATACAGATGACAGATACGCACAAGACTTGTTCATCACAGAATCCGCCTGCTACGCTCGTCTGACCAAAGCCGGCCTATGCAAAAAGGGATACATACCATCCTGTTACGGATCCTACCACTTCCCCCCCTCATGGAACACCTCCCCCGAACTCTCCACTCTCGTCGCTCATCCTCGTATGACCCCCCTAATTCGCTCTTCCACTAGCAATGAGACGGAGAAGGAACCTCCGAGAGCGCTGTTGATCGAATATCTAGATGCGGAACCTGTCAGTCCGTGGAATATATCGGAGGAAATCGCAAAGGACGCTCTGAAGAGACTTCGCAAGATCCATCGAGTGGGGATCCTTCATTCTGACGTCTTTCCGCGGAATTTGCTCATCAGCAGATCTGGTCCAGTCTGGGTGAGCCATCCCCCTCCTTCATTTTCTCTGGATGTGGGCTGATGTGCACTTGGGTGTTGTTAGATTGATTTCGGGGTATCGTGTGTTCGTCCTGATGATCGAGTTAGGAGGGATACACTGTTCGATGAATTTGATACCGCTCGGTCTATCTTATTCGAATATATGGTATAACTTCCGCTGATTTAATTGACTCTTGCTCGTTTAGATTACACAGATGCCTGATCATAAGCGGGCCCTTCGAGGCGAGAAGATACGATATCCGGAGTTGTATGCTCCTTGCGCTCGACGACCTCCGAAGAGAATCCATGAACCAGGGGCATCGTTGAAAGAGTCAAACGTACTTTCGGATTGCTCGATTCCTCGTGCAGAGGATCTGGAAGAAGAGAAAGAGATTGAAAAGTGGAGGACTCGCTGGCGCGAGTCCGAGTTCTGCAGGGCGAAGAGGAGCGTGATGTAGCAATATAGATTGTGCTTATGTAATACGTTATTGCGCGTTTCGCTGCTAAGTCGCTATCTGGCCTCAGAGTCGTCTATCGATTCTAAATTACTTCGGATTCATACAATTCCGTTTTCATAAAATACCCGCCCTCACCGCCCTTCTAGGAGTCTAGTTGCTTGGCAGTGACCAATAGACACGAGCTAGCGAGAGGCGTGCCCGACCCACCCGTGAGTCGACGACGCGCCTTCTCGCGACCAGGGGGTGACCTCGTTGTCACCACCTCTGCTCCCAACCCTACTAAGCTCGGTCTTTTGATCACACCAAGTGGCTAGGCGACACCAGGCCCTGTAGACTATTTGCTTGATCCGCAAACCAAGCCATTTATTCAATTATAACCTCATTTGTAGGATTTCCTGTTGCGTCTCCCGCACTTAGCAGTACTTTCTCCTATCCCCTTCCTCTCACCCTCCCATCCAACGATTGATGTGCCTTTAAGGGGTCTGAATCTCATTTGTAGTGTCTGTCTTCAATAATTATTAGTTAGTTTATTGACTATGGAAATGTTCGTACAAAATCCCAATGGTGAATCTATCAAAGCCATCCAATAAGATCGTCCTCTCCTCAGGAACATTGCCTAAGATCATCGATCGTCCTCTACCAGCTCAATCGAGCTGAGATGGGTGCTCCAAATTCTTGGAGAACGCTACGTAGAGTGCTTCTACTTCCATACCCCAAAGTGGTACCATTTCCGTGCCTAAAACGGTGTGATCGAGATCGGCGCGTCGTTCGGAACACGCCTATATCGTCTCATTACCATACGTATATCCTCATACTTACAGCCAACCATCCTAGCAAAACTCACTACCATTCTCTTCATCTCTTCCTACCACATTCAAACACTCCGTATTTTCTGAGGAATATACAAGAAAGAATGAGTCCGTATGTCCTATTTATAGAAATTGCGCCCGAAGCTGAGATCACGGTGTTAGAATCCCGAGATTCGCCTGAAGACCCTTCGCGACGCCGAGACGCGCTCAAAAACTAAATTCACGTTCATCATGAGGCCCTAGTAGCCCGTCGAGGGTGTTGCAGCCTCATTCCATTCATCTTTCCCTTTGCCCTATACCTCCTTCTCCTCTCCATTACACGTCGAATTATTGACTATGACGACACCTAACGAGAAAGCACCTAATGAAAGGTTCGAGTCATCTTCTGACTCTGAGTCTGATCGTGTGAGCTGACGAGGATTTAGTACGAAGGCGAAGAGGGAGTTGAAGATATATGGTGAGCTTTTCCGCGTGTTCTGGCGTTGATGGAGGCTGACGCGAGTGATGGATTGCTACAGATGTACATGGATATAATCTACCGACGACACCTTCATGTCTCGGCACGAATCCCCATTTCGTCGTGACGATCGAATGTGGTGGACAGAGTAAGAGTTCGAAAGTATCCAAGAGGGGGAGTAATCCAGACTGGAGTCGGCAATCTTTCTTCTTGTGAGTTCATCGTCTTGCTTATGCTTCCGCTCGCTGATGTCTGGATAGCGATTATCTGACTGGAGGGGTCAAGTTCAGAGTTGATACGCATCATGTGTTGGGAAAAGACGAGCCTGTGGGGGAGGTAGAAGAGGTTGTTGAGAATCTTGCTTCTCGAGCAGATGCAGCTGGTATAGCCCACTCCTCCCTTCCGCCAAATCTTTGACTCTGACGCGTCTCAGGAGTCATCAAGTGCATCCTCAACCTCCCAACATCAACAGACACGTCCGAAACCACCGATAAGCCTACCATATCCTTCAAATACCTTCTCGGCGACCCCATCGAAATAGCGAATGCAGAGGTCAATCTCGGAAAGAAAGAATGGAAGGAAGTACAAAATGCTCCGACGGTGCTCGATAAAATCGCGGGACCGCTCGCGAAGGCGGAGACTGTTCAATCTGCTTTGACTGCGGTACAGGGCAATGCGGCTCCGTTCTTGGATAAGGTGGATGCGTTCGTGAAGCTTGTGGACAACATAGCAGAGGTATGATACACTTCTGACGTTCGTTCTTTTATTGACCGTATTCCGCAGGTTCATCCTTATGCAAAGATTGCGTGGAGTGTGATCTCGGCAGGATATAAGGTGACGTCCACCTCTCCATACTCAGTTCCGCCATGCTCACGTTGTATATAGATATTGCAAGCTCAGCACCAGCGTGACAATGCTCTCTCCGGACTCGTCGACATCATGGACGATACATATGCATTCATCCTCGAATCCAAGCCCGTATTCGAGGTGGAATCACAGAGAAAGATTGCGGAGAAGCTCGTTCAGCAAACAACAGAGTGCGGGTATTTCATCTTGCATTATGCCGAAGATAAAGAGTTCTGTAAGTCTGACTCTGAGTTTCCGAATTCGTCATTGACAGTCGGACCACAGTGGAGCGCACAGTGCACAATATCTTCGGCGAAGCGGATGCGACTATCAAAGGTTTTGAAGGCCGCTTCAGTGATCTCAAAGCTAGCTTCCAAGCACGGGCGAATGTGCACACCGAAATAGTTGTAATGCAGACGGCGGCCGTCACCCAAAATATCGGTAGGAATTCTGCTGCTTGTTCAAAGTATTCGCTGACCTCCCCGTAGCTCTTGATGTCAATTTGAACGATATGCAATATGTGGGCGATGCAAGCTACCTACCAGAGAAAGCCTGTTTTCCAGGAACGAGAGCCGAGATCATCGATACCATCACTCAATGGGCTGTCCGACCCATCCAACCCGAAGGCGCTTCCCTCTTCTGGTTGAATGGTTTCGCGGGCTCCGGAAAGTCTGCCATTGCACACACCGTCGCAAATTTATTCTCGTCCGGGAAGAGATTGGGTGGCACATACATATTCGACGCGTCTCATGCGACCGAAAGAAGGGCGGACACAGTGTTCTCTAAGATCTCGAGAGATCTAGCTGGGATGAGCAATGACTGGAAGAAAGCGCTAGGAGCTGTAGTCCAGGAATCACCCGAACTTCGACATACGCCTTCCGTACGAAGACAATTCGATGAACTCATTCTTCGTCCGGCGAAGGAGATGACCTTCGTGGGACCCATCCTGATCGTCATCGATGCTCTCGACGAATGTGGCGGTACTCCTGACTCGAGGAAAGAACTTCTCAACATCCTGGCCTCTCGACTGCCAGAGCTCCCGCCGAATTTCCGAGTCCTTTTGACTTCGCGAACTGAGAAGGAGATTGAAGATGCTTTCAACCACCGAACTCACATCACGCAGCTCGATCTGCAGGGTGTCTCGCACAATTCGACCAGTGCCGACCTGGCCATCTACTACAAGATGCGTCTCGGACAGTTACCAGATCTTGAGCCGAAGTGGTCGAATGGAGCCTGGGTTCCAGCTCTGATTGAGCGATCCGAGGGGCTGTTCCAGTGGGCTTTCACAGCTTGCGAATTCGTCCTAGAGCCAGGCTGGGAACCCGTCGAACGACTCGAAAGTCTGATTTTGACGACCGAGTTGACCGGAATCGACAAGCTTTATCGAGCGATATTACATCATATTTTCGGCTTCACCGACGACGATGCACGACTCCCTCGCTTTCGCTCTGTACTCGGTCGCGTACTCTGTGTGCGACAACCATTGAGCATTGCAGATCTGACGGCGATTCGTGGACCTCAGGAAAGCGCCAGTGCGACGAGGTCCATCGTGCGGTTGATGGGCTCGGTGTTAAGCGGCGTTT
Organism: Sistotremastrum niveocremeum HHB9708; assembly: GCA_001630475.1. NCBI lineage: Eukaryota > Fungi > Basidiomycota > Agaricomycetes > Sistotremastrales > Sistotremastraceae > Sertulicium > Sertulicium niveocremeum. The sequence goes on from KV419436.1 coordinate 88,091, forward strand.
CGTCCGACTCGAGTCCCATTCGGGCGCTTCACACCTCTTTCCGCGACTTCCTGTTCAGTCCTGAACGCAGTGGGATCTATCATGTAGATGCATCGTTGCAGGAAGAACTCCTCGCGACGTCATGTCTGCACATCTTGAATAACGAGCTCAAGTTCAACATATGTGATCTTGAGACGTCCCATTCCCTATCGAAGGATATCAATCCCGATGATTTCATGGCTCGGTTGGACACACATATTCCGCAATATTTGCTCTATGCTTCGCGTTTCTGGCCGATCCATACCACCAATACCAGTTACACGAAAGAACTTGGCGCTCTTTTCCAGACGTTCACCGAGAAACAGTTTCTTCATTGGCTGGAGTTACTCGGCTTGATGCAAGACCTTCATGGAGCTGGAAGTAACATGAAACTGGTACGATCATGGGCAAAGGTGAACTTCATCTTCATTGATTCATACCATATACTGAGAAAGATCATGTACAGGGCAAGGATCGCGAGCTAACTGATTTCTCTCGAGACGCCGAGAAATTCATCAGCGCTTTCGCCGATGTCATTACTCAGAGCCCTCCACATCTATACATCTCCGCCCTCCCCTTTGCTCCAGAAACCAGTCTGGTGGCTCGTCGATTCCTCCCCCAATTTGACAAAACGCTCGTCGTGAAATCCGGCAAACAGCACGCTTGGACGGCCCTGGAAAGAACCTTCGGAAAGCGAGGTGGCACGCTCACAGGCGCAATCTACTCCATGAGCTTCTCCCCCGACGGAAGTCTCTTGATCTCCGTGACTCTAACCCATACTGTAACCTTCTGGAGTCCCGAAACCGGACAAGCGCTCGGGACACTTCCGAATATCGAATCGGAAGGCAAATATCCAGCTAGCGTTGCTATATCGCCTGATGGAAAAGTCTTCGCTATTGGCGGAGCTGATGGGACCGTTTGTCTTCGAGACCTCAGAACCCGGAATCTTATCTGGGGTCCGGAAAAAGTGGATGAGAGCGTCGCGAGGACTCTGGTGTTTACACCGGACTCGAAAACGCTATGGGTTGGAACGGAAGCCGGATACGTCGGAGGTTGGGATGTGGAGAAAGGCACCATCAGTATACCCGTTCAACAATTGCATGAGCATGAAGACCAGGTTGTAGCCATCTCATCGAATGGAACCCGTGTTGCTTTCGCTCTCGAGAAAGCTGTGACGGCAGTATACGAGCGAGAAGCGGCGACATCGAATTGGTCTTTGCGATGCGAGTTAACAGGACCTGAGGAGAACGCGAACGTCATAGCGTTCTCACCCGACGGTCACTTCTTGGTCACTGGTTGCGAATCCGGAAATCTTATAATCTGGGACATCGACGCGAAGGAGGCGCATGGAGGTCCATTGGTCGGTCACACAAGTGGGGTGTATGGGGTCGCATTCTCCCCTGACGGAACTGCTGTAGTCTCCGCGTCCGAGGATACGACAATTCGCCTCTGGGACGTGCAGACTGGGACTCAGCTTGGAAAACCCCTCACAGGAGCCGAGAATTTGATCTTCTCGATGACATTCTCGCACGACGGAAAACATTTTGCGACGGGCGCGATGGACGGAATCATATCTCTATGGGATCGGACTGCAGCGGAAGCAAGGAGTACCCACGCCGAAGAAAAGCGACCCGTCCTATTCAGTATGATCGTCTCGCCCGACGGGAAGCATGTATTGTCGGCCTCCGCTGATAAATCCATACATGTCTACAATGCGGATACCGGGGCGGAGGTTCGTGCCCCGCTCAGCGGTCACGAAAGCGACGTTAATCGCCTGGCTTTCTCACCTGATGGGAAGACTCTTGTGTCTTGCTCCCGCGATCTCACTATCCGGATTTGGGATGCCGAAACCGGAGATTCCTTGCATGAGCCCGTAAAGGGGCATACCGGGGAGATCTACTCCATATCCTTCAGTCCTGATGGTACACGCCTTGTATCTTGTGCACACGATTCCACCCTCCGCGTATGGGACACTGCCACTTGGGAGATGGTCGGTAAACCGTTTGAAGGACACCAGAGCGCCATTGCCTCAGCAATGTTCACAGTTGATGGCAAGCGAGTCATTTCCGGATCTCTCGATGGAACCCTCCGCATCTGGGATGTTGAGAAATGTGAGGCCATCGGTGATCCTCTCCAATACCACAAAATGGCAGTGTGGGCAGTCGCATTGTCAACGTCCGGGGAGACCGTGGCATCCTCGTCCTTCGATGGTGCGATCCAATTATGGAACACCGATACGTTATCGCGAGAGGGGTACACGAGTATGCAACACGGAAAAGACGTCATATTCTCCCTCGCTTTCACGGCCGACGATTCGCGATTATTATCCGCGGGTGGAGATCATACTATTCGCCTATGGGACGTCAAAAGTGGACAATTGATTGGGGTCCCGTTCGAGGGACACAATGCTCTTATCACGTGGGCAGGATTTTTTGACAACGAACAGCGCATCGCCTCGGCGTCGTACGAAGGGATCATCCGCATATGGGATGTAGAGGATGACACATCGGAGAATAGCGTACAAGCTACGCTGCAGAGAGAATATCCTCGGATGACTATGGATGGATGGATTCACTCTGGAGCCGAGCCGAAGAAGCTACTGTTCAACGTGCCTGCCGCTAATCGTTCCACCTTGCTTTGGGGACGCTGTAAGAGGATCATCGGTGCAGAACCTGCAGTCCTTGACTTCGATCACTTCGAATTTGGTGAACGCTGGATGAATTGTCGTTCCTCGTCGACGCCGACGTAAGGCTCCCGTCATGCAATCTTCACATAGCATATTTTCTGTTCTTTTCTTGCTTCGCTTATGGACTAATTTATCTTCTGGAAACGTCTTCAAATAAAATTGTAGCTATCAAACACTGGAGAGCTAGAACTGAGCCTTAGAGCTTGCGGGTCGACGGGTGAAATGAAAACGTGGCGGAGACGTCCCGTAAATATTTCAGGCACTCGGCACAGCCAAACAGTCACAAACTCCCGGGCGTCTCTCAGTCTCAGCGAACCAAAATCTTGAAAATAATCGACTGCGTCGTCTATCCTCATTTACTGGCGTATCTCAGAACAGGCTTTGAAGCTCTCTGATTAATTATCTTCCACCAGCAAGGCAGTGACAAGACGTCGGCCGAGCGGCCAAGGTGACGCGTCCTTACGGCTTTGAGGAGGTCACTGACGCAGCTGGATCGATTCCGTTGAATATCAACTACATCTCAACATCGTTCTCTTCTATCACCAATGTTACGAGCAGCATTATCTGTATACCGCTCTTTCAGACCGAGAGCGTCAGCCGTCAGACTGAACTCAGTTCGACCATTCTCGTCAACTCGACCACATCAAGCAAGATATGTCCGCTTTAATGAGACATCTCAGTCAAGTAGAGATTGGAGGCCATCGACGTGGGACAGGCAAAGTCGAATATTGGGAGGAGTCGGACTAGTTGCCGTGACTTACTACGTCTATCAGTGAGTCCTCTAGCCGTCTCTGGAATCACTCGCAGTGGCCTGATTTATCTTTATCTACCAGCCTCGAGCAAGTTCCAGAGACTGGGAGGTGGAGGTTCATGGATATCTCACCGGGTGCTGAGCGCAAGGTTAGACCTCATCGTTATCATATCTACCATCTTTACCTTATCACTATTTTCAGCTAGCCGAACAAACCCATGCTCAACTTCTCCAAGAATACAGAGGAAAGATCCTACCTCCGAATCACCCCCTCACTCTCCAAGTCAAGAAGATCGTTACCCGTCTTTTAGAAGCATCAGATCTCGGCCACATCAAAGCCGACGCAGGTACCGGGACCTTTGGCGAGGTTCTGCAAGATCTCTGGCATAGTCCTTCGGGATCACCAGATATGGCCTCTGCTCCTTCTCCTCCAACTTCAGCGCGTAATCCTGCGGAGTGGAATGTGATGGTGGTCAACGATCCAAAAATCGTCAATGCGATGGCTACTTTCGGTGTGCGACGCGTCTCTCGTTCATCCATCCGATGCTGATCTCGTGCATAGGTAGTATAGTCGTCTTCACCGGAATTCTTCCCATATGCCAAGATGAGAATGTACTCGCAGCCGTATTAGGACATGGTGAGCATCGTCTCACTATTCTCACATTGGGCTTTACCGAGACTCTTCAGAGATCGCACACGCAGTAGCGCGACATCCTTCGGAATCTCTATCTTATGGAAAGGTCCTCTTCCTGATCAGCTACCTCCTTGAGATTGCCGGACTCAGCTTCGGCTTCGGTCAAATTCTCACCAGCCTCGTTCTCCAGTCGGTCATTCCCAGCTTCTTCGAATAATCATCCTAAATCCTGTGTGTCAGACTTCCGAATTCGAGAACACATGAACTGGAGGCAGATAAGCTTGGTCTTTTCTATTCGGCGAGAGCATGCTACGACCCTCGTGGCGCACCGGAGTACGTTCTTGGCCGTTTCCCCCTCTCAAGCGTAGCTGAGCACACACCATAAGACTGCAATCAAGATTGAGCAATCTGGAGAAACATAAGAAAGGTGGTTTTGACCTCGGATTCTTGAGCACACACCCGACTTCAGAAGTACGAATAAAGGTGCGAATTAATCTTTTCCGACGTCGAACGAATTGCTCAAGCTGCGTATCAGGCTCTTGAACGTCTTCTTCCCGACGCAGATTCAATACGTGCTTCATCAGAGCGATGTAGCGGGATGGAAGAAGCATTAGGCGCCTTCCGGAACGTTAGCAGAGAAGGTATACTCGGTCGATTGCAACATCCTGGAGGTCGAGCTGTCGATATTTGGACTACATAATAATTCAATTTTTACTGGTGATATGACTTCGTGGATTTCAGTAATGTCGCGAGTGTCGGATGCGAAGTTAAGGGGAATACCATACTCAATCATGGAGAATGCAAGACGATATAAGTTATTGGGCGGAGGCTTGCTCCGCAATGATATCAAGCGATACAAAGCGACAAGAAACAATATACAAAACAACAACTAAGATCAGTAATAGTTAAAAGCATCGGTGGAAAGCCTCGACCCACAACCCACAAGCTTAGCGTTCCCAATCAAAGCATTCTCCCAATCCAACTCCCTTCCGCTCGGCGAGAGCCGATAACGTCGCTCTCAGATAGTTATAATCGGGTCTTTGGTCGAACCTCAGAGAGCGGATGTACCAGAGACACTGATAGAATTCCGGTTCGTAGTAAGCGCCCATCGAGAAATTCAACGCTTGGATGGACGTGAGCTTGGTGACGTATATCATGTTTGATTCCGGGGGATTCTCGAAACGCCGCCATGGGAGGTCACCGGTGAGGAAATCGAGTAGGACGTAGAAGACTGCTTCTAAGTCGTCTCGTCGGGCAGGTTCTGTTGTGAGAGTTCAATCAGCCAGTCAAGACAAACTGGCTTGAGAACTCACCGACTCCCAAGTGCACGTTTACGCTGGCGTATCTCATGTTGCCAACGAAACCACGTCCATCACGATAGGGGATGTGCATCCATTCTTCGTTTCGATAGACCTTCGAGAGTCCGAAGTCGATCAGGTACAGAGTTCGAGAATTCTTGCCGGTCCCCATCACGAAATTGTCAGGTTTAATATCTCGGTGACTACATTCGTCAGAATTTGCTGCTATAGAAGAAAAGTCAGATATACACTCACATGATACGCTGGTCATGGATCCACTCGAGCCGGTCGATCTGGAATGAGTTGAGTAGCGAAATATACATCGAGCTTTGCACTTACCATCTGTTGCACCAACATCAACGTTGTACCAAGGGACAATTGATGCTTCTGAGCCCGGAACAGGCTCGTCAAGCTTGATCCCAGCAGCGGTAAGACAAGAGCCCGATAGATCCCCTCGTGCGATCCTCCCCATATCATCTCGGGTATTCCAACGGGGAAAGCCTTCCCACCCATCCCTCTCCGCAGGGTCCGATACACATCAATCTCATAACGAAGAGACGCGTATTCCGCGTTATAAGGCTCGAGTTTGACGGCCACGAGCTTAGAATGCTTCGTATCGTCCGCTCGGTAGACTTGGCCGAAAGCTCCGTTGCCCAGTTTATCGATGAGCTTATACCGATTGTCGAGAACGAGTTTGAGGTTTGGTGGGAATAGCGTGTCTTGCTTCGATTCTGTCAGTTTGGGAGGTTCCTGTACGATGAATCGCGTCAGTTGCGAGGTTAACGCGTAATTAAGATAGTCGTACGCGTGGCTTAACAGGCTCTTTGGGAGCGTACGGACGCGCTGCATTGAGTTTTTTGGTATTGGGGTCAATGTTCTTCAGCGGCTGTACCTGTAATGCAGCCGCCGAAGGTCGTCCTCGTTTTCTAGCCTGCTTTGTCGCGGGCTTGGCCGTCTTCGTCTTTTCTTCGACGACGGCAGCGGGTGCCACATCCTCCTTTTGTTTCTTGGTACCGGCAGTCTTCCTCTTCGTTTTCGGTTTCGCATCTGGTTCCCCGTTTTCAGGAACGGTGTTGAGGGGTGTTAAGGGTTGTTGCTGTTGGCTGGTTCTCCGCATCGATCTAGTGACGCGTTTGTTCTGATTTTCGGCTCCTGAGCCTTCGTCGGAGGCTGGAGACTCAGGGGTATTGAGAGCGATTATGAAAGCGCAGGTTTTTGCAGCGGGTCGACGCAAATGTTCATGTCTGAAAGACGACATTATTTCAAAGATTGGATCGCTAGATTTAAGGATCTTACAGTGGATCGTCGGTAGATTCCCAGCCAGATAAGGTTGTTTCGCAGTAGAGACACGTTGCTGTATCGTCTTCCGGACTGTCGATCTCGGGTTGAAAGATGAAGCCTGCCGCTGCCATCTAATATGACAGCGATCGTGATACTGGGTGAGCCTTCGCGAGAAGAGACAATGACGTTCCCGACATACCTTCTTGGAGTTCGCTCCGTGTTTCTTTCGACCATCATGTGGCCACCATTTCCGCTTCCCTCCTGGACCATAAGTAGCTAGACGCGCCTCGTATAGGATATTGGAGGTTGGGGATATCTTGGTTGACGGCGAACTGGACGAAACATGAAAGCTGAGAACAGTATCTGCAGATGATGTATTTCCGAACTCACCTTTCGACCACGTCGCTTCCCGCTACAGCGAAATTTAATACCACCCAAGGACATTTTGGGCATTTCTCGGCGTGTATCTTGAAAGGATCATCGTGTTCCTCCCATTCAGCCAGTTCCTTGCCACACATAAAGCAGCAGACGTTATCCGGGTCGTAAGGGGATGGATTGTGGTAGAAGCCTGCATCAGCGAGTGTCTCCGGGTTGGCACCGAACTTTTGAGGATGAGGCCATGCTACGGTATCGCGAGGTATAATGGAGGGAGTTTGGCCATCGACTAGGGTTTCAACGTTGAAGGATGCATAACGAGCAGCGAAGCTATGCATGGTTTAGGTCTGTAGGTTGTCGACTGTCGATTTTGAGGTTTACTGTAACGGATTCTTGATGAATGGATGCTTGAGTGATGGTGGCTTTCCAGATTTCTGTCGCGGGTGTCTTGTTATCTTGCTGCTGTGCGACCGTCGTTGAGTAGTCTGCGCGTTATCGATATCGCTGGTCTTGTTGCATGCGAGGCGCAGGATTACAAGACCAACTGGGACCAAACAAGGGACAACGCGTCAGATCACGTGTCACATCCGTCTTGTTTTCGGAGTTACCGTATCGAGGATACCTTCACGTCAACTCCATTACGAGATCCTCCCCAGTCAACTCCCTTGACATGCACCGCAAGTCTACGGTCATGATCATTTCAAGGCCATCTCAAGATTGAGACAGATTCTTATTGTAGAACATCGGATCGCGCCAGCTGTTTCGTACGTCCTTTCGGTGCGCCCGTGTTCGCAGCACATTACAGCATTGCAGTTTCTCAGCAAGACCCTGCTCGGACTCTGCGTGTACAACGAAGAGCGATTTCAAAATCCAGATTCAAGCTGCTGCGAGGAATGCCGAGTGTATTCGTATCTGCTGCGTCCCCCAATCGCAGTCTTGATTGGTCCGATGGCTACAGACCTGACTCGGTGATCAAACACCTCGCCCTCTAACTGCCTGTGCTTTCCCTGAACTATTCCCGATTCGACAATATTCTCTCGATGGAACCCTTTGTCTCTCATTGGTCCCACTCCTCTCCCTCGACCACTCAGGGACGTTTCAAGTTCCTGGTGTAAACGTTTCATGAACACTCATTTGCTGGCATCGATCGAAAATTCGTCTGGTCGCGGAGAACAAGTACCGCTTCTTTGGATCATCGACGAAACGCGAGTTCTGGGAGTTCAGAAGCACACGATCGAGCCATCACCATAGCGCTCACGAAGGCTTCTTGTTTCCGTCGATCACCTTGAATCTACGGACGGAATGGCATGGGACTCCGATGAAACATCGAAGTAAGGTACGGTTGCACGTCTTGGCTTGCCATCTGGAATAATATTCCTACTCGGATTTCCCGTCACGCAAGCCGTCATATCCAAACATTCTAAATTGCGTATTTCCAGTCCCTCAGCAAACTCAGCGATTGAGTCAAGGATCGAGTGCCTGAGCGGATCGACCCACAGCGTAGGTAACTATAACAGACGGGACTCGTGACCCCGCGATCGCCACAATTCGGAGCCTTCTTAGACTTTGCCTTACTTCTCCGAGATGGAATAAAATTGAGACAGCATACGTAAGGGGCGCAGTGTATTTGTCAGCTCCGAAATGCAAAAAAGATTAGATCGTTCGGACTCGGACTTGTATGGGAGCTCTGAATGACTTGAGTCTCATTAATCTCGGATTGAATCTCGCAGACGCTTGCGTTAGGGCAACCCGGATTGAGCGAGCGCGAGAATGTCCGATGCTCGGCTCCGCTCGGAACCGCGTACGTTGCTTACTGCTCGACGAAGTAAGAACTGAAGGGCTTTCTAGTTGTGACTATCAATAATAATCGAGTCCGTGCATGATACAGGTTGAAATACATATGGCAGAGTAGGTACATACTGAAAGAAATTATGGACTCAATAGATGAACTTTGGTTCACAACGACAGGAAATTGGGGGCTTGAGAAAATGCGTCCATATTATTCTATAAACTGATGAACACAAAGAAGGCTGTGATGTCGGATGTCGCAGATCAGTACGAGCTCGCGTTGTGCAGTTCGATCTTGCGGAGAATCAAGTCTACAAGGTCCATGCATGAGTCAGAGACGCTCCAGGCAGATATGATGACATCGACACGAACCAACGATAGGAAAGAACTGTGCAAGCTTGCGAGTGGCGCCAATGACGCTCTGCAACTCCTGTTCGACGTCTTCAAGAAGACTCCCCGGATCGATCAATGCAGCCGACAATCTGATCGTGGAACGTTCTCGAATGAACACGGCTGCGGCGGACATCCAACAAGACTGTGAAACAGATTAGACTAGGCTGGAATGAAAGAATGAGATCGTCATACGCCTAGGATCGGATCGAGATATTGAAATTGGCGGGTGCGAATGGTGCGGATGACTTCACGTATTCCACGGGCAGCTTCAAGACTCTTCGCATGGATGTTGATATCGGCCGTTGCAAACGGATGATATAGATGTATGATAGCGGTCCTGAGAAGTGTATGAACGACAACGAGGCGGAGGTCGATTTCGGACGCGGAAGGTCCCGTAATGGCGGGAATGGTGGCTAGAAATTGCTCAATCGCGTTTTGGAATTTAATGTAGTCATCCCAGTGACGGTCGTCGGATGCATCTATAACCAAAGAGAAGTGAGACAAGATCAGCATAGAGTATAAATATTATCCACCTTGTATCAGCAGAGCAAGACTCGAGGCCTTTTCGAACAGTGCAGCGCTCTTCACAAGTAGAACCTCAATATTGTTTGATGCAGCAACGCCAGGATTATCGAAAAAGTTACTGATGGTACTTCCCGCGGTCACCTGGAATGATAGTCAGACATGGTCATCGCTTCGAATTGGATTGCTTACCTGTTGTCCTTCCTCCCCGGGAAATTGGGTAGTGATAGCAGAAGCTTGAGTGAAATTTTCACTCAACCCCGGAGACATGCCGATGGCGACGCTCCAACACCGATCGAGGTAAAATACCTGCCAGAAAATTCGCATCCTCAGAACCCTCTCTGCAGGAGTCCGGACTGGTCCGAGCCTCGTATCTCGAACAGTCGAAAAGTTTGTTTCGGTCACATAAGGTTTGTCGATCTGGTGTATACCACATTGGAGAACAAGAGTGACCGCCGCGCTAGCGTGGTAGTGTCCTTCCAGGAGGCGGCCATTGATGAAGAAATATAGTGCGAGTATACATGACGCAATAATCGCGTCAAGGACACTTTCTCCTCGTGCCAATCCCGATGACAGAGCTTGCAGGGAAGACGGCAGAAAGGAGGTTTCGAGATGAGAAGATGAGAATCGGGCTCCAACCATGTAGATGGCATTTTTGAGGCTTGGAGAAAGGACTTCAAATACGTCAGGGAAGCGTATCAGGGGACAGAATTGATATCGATGAGCCAGAAAAGCGGCAGCCCTAAATTACATGTGATCAGATCGGTACGAGTAAAAGCAAATTTGACCCACAATGGCTGAAGATGGCCGGGGCTGAAATCTTGTGTGTCGAAAGATTGAACAGCCGAAACTTGTGTTAGCGATGGCACTAACGCCTGAGCGTCTACAGAACTGATTGGCAACGAGGTGTTGAGCCCGAGCGCCATCTCGCTGAATAAAGCCGTTAACGCCGGATCTGCGGGCGGCGTCCCTGAATCTACAAAGATCGGGCTCAGTAAACATGCAAGGGAAACCCGAAGAGATTTCCCGAACCCGGATTCGCGGCTGATGCAAGATCTTGCGGAAGAAAGGAATCACATGTCAATAAACAAGTAGCCGAACATTGGAAATACCTCACCTCGAATCCTAGCTTCCCCCTCCAGCTGGCGGAGACGACTCTCTAATTGATCAACCTGTTCGGCCAGGATACGGTGACGACTCTTGTGTTCTCCATCATCATATTGACAGTCATCTTCTTGGCGGGCGCGCTTGCATTGTGTGCAGAACGGCTTTTTACCGTCACATTTCTGTCAAGAACAGTCAGTGTGACTCATAGAAATCTCGGGGAAAACGCCACCATTTTCTTTCTCCTGTCATGGATGGGTACGAGGTCAGCCGATGACGACAATGTCAGAAAATAACGTGACCGACCTGCATGCGAGACAGGCCGCTCCTCTTTGAAGAACGGTGGGGATCTCGTCTTGGAAGGCGGATGAAGAAGGTTCGCTGGAGCTCATAACTAGACGGGGGGTGGGTATGCATCCTCTTGGAGCCCAGGACGTAGCCTATATATCTTGCTGGCGGGCCTGTTGTCGGTTGAGAACAGAGATATGGCATTGCGGTCGGCTCCATGAATCAAATGGCGGCCTTTCCTGTTATGTAATTACACACGGTCCGGGAGCAGGAACAGAGCCATCGAGCCTGAGTGCGACTGCGAGCCGGAAACGCGCAAGCATCGTCAACCAAGATGAGTGATGCCATGAAAGATCGGAGTCTCAATTCCGTGCCTCAGGTGTTTAGCGCGTCATCGTGAGAAACCTCCTTCGATATGGCTCAGATTGCTCGCACGGACCTGCAACTCATCCGCACTCTGACTGGGTTGACCCATCTGTTGATCGCAAATAACACCACTCGAACATCTTCAAAAATTTCTTGTGTATCAGATTTTGACCTCAATCCTTTCCGTTTTGTATAAATCTGCGATATTCGGCCAAAACCCCGACTCGGACTTCTCTTTCGAAGAGCATTTTCAAAAAAAAATAAAAAAATAGCGGGGGACGACGGAGGCATGGAGACTTTTCTGGCATGCCTCAGAGACAATTTGTCTTTTCTTAATCCAAGCAGCACGAAGCCCGAGACCACCATCCTCATGCGGGCCTGTCTTCGCTTCGATATCACGATCGCGATCTACAAAATTTGTCTTCTATGAAGTCATCTAACAGAAGTTGAACCGGGAGCTGATCGCGTCACTTCGGGCTATTGATACTGTGGGCTCTATCGATCTTGTAAGAACGAGTCAGAGGCAGCGTGATATTCGTGCACATACACAGCCATTTGTTGGAGACGTGGACAAACGGTTTTCTCCTCGATGCCTGCGGAACCTTCATTAGGCTTTAGTTTCAAGATGTTCGCAATGCAAATCGTACGAGTCATTTTCCCTCTCGTCTCACACAGACTTGTCGAGAGTCGAGACCCTATGCCAGTGCCACATCGATCCGTGTGATGATCAAGATCCACGGTAGACTCAGCCACTTATTACCCCTTGAGATGCGCCTGGTTCTTGAACAGAGGATGCCAATTTTTCGTAGTCGCGAATGTAGGCTCTGGAGGAGGACATTGAGCTCAATCGAGACGAAATTATCCACGAGATCTCAGCGCACTCAGTTTTGTGAACTTATTATAACCATGATTGAGTCTCGCAGGCGCATCAGGGCTATTGAATAGAGCCAGGAGAGTAAGATTCCTCCATAGCATAGCCGCTGCTTGTCGAGTACCCGCAATCAGCAATGCAGGCCCAAGAAGCTGAGAAAGGAAAATAACGGCTATTGATGACTAAGCGGCACTCGGACTCAGACGGTCATGATATCTAGGGTTCTCCAGCGTTGTTTTGTTATGAAAAGAAAATGCTAGAAAATTCAGAACACTTCTCTCGAATGCCAAATAGGTATATCCTGCTGGATTTTGTGATTTTGAAACGTGAGAAATTTTCTGGATACCAGGATGCAGGATCGAGCAGCTCCAAGGCCCTCAAGCGAGGATTGGGTCATATTGGTGACGAACCCGAAGAATACCTCCGGTATGCTCTGAGCTGTGTTGCAAGATCCAATGACATCTCCCTACATTCTCATCGCCACTCCTTAACCCCCCGATTAACGCTCGGGCGCATCCAGAACCATCTGGGATGTCGACGACTCAAGGGCAACTCCAATAGATGATGAGGTGCCTGAGAAGCTAGCATCGAGAATCCAGGTGATGAGGCGCCATCCATGTTTATTTTCTGTCCGCAGTGTTTCATCTGAGTTCGTTATAGTATGAGATAAGGTCAAAACAACATAGCCGTCTCCCTTGAAGGACGCGACAGTGCTTGCAACCATGCTACACTTGAAAAGTGGTGATTGACGGCTAAGCGAGGCGCCCTTTCAGATCTTCATCATGTCTCTGAATATTCCTCGATCACTGCTTGCAAGACATCAGGATGCAGCTGCGAAGTTTGAGGGGAAAGCGATGCTCGAGTGGCCTGCGGGATGAATTACGAGTCAACATGCCGGAGGAACGGTAATAGCGCTTTTCAGCGAGGTCTGAAGTCTCTTAGGATTCCTGACGCACACCATAATCCGCAGGCTCCAGGGTGATGTTCTTTAAATGGTTTAATGAATTCTGGAGTGGCAGTCGTAGTGCTTTGTATTCGAGCCCGTACTTTGGCTCAAACGCGGACCATAGCTCCTGCCGGAGGTAAATGGCATGACTTCGAAGGCATGACGACGATCGAAGGTGGACTCGTCGCTTATTTTCATCTTGGATCGTACGAAAAGCTAGGCCATCGGACATGAAGTTCATAGCGATTGGCAGACAAACCGTGAACATGATACATGCATTAAGGGTGACAATCATATGGTACTCTATAATTCTAGGGCTTTAAAATCTGGACAAGGTCGTGGTAGAGCGGTAGCTGCGTCAGAAATTCCTATCTAGAAGCCTCCTGCTGGGAGAATAGATGACTGCATCCCGGTCAGGTTGGCTTAGAAGGACGACGCGTTGTACTCTTCAACCTTCTGTACCAGAACGACTGTTGGGAGAGCAAGAGGTGTTCGTTAGCCTTGAGGCTCCAGGTGGGCAAAAGGAAGCAAAGCCAAAGCGGGCAGACGGTCGAAAGGGGGGGCAATTTCACACTAGCAACTTACCAACGATCGGAAACACCGCTGCAAGGTTCCTCATCGCGCGGAGTATGGTCTGAAACTCTCTCTCAACCTCCTCAAGCACGCTGTTGTCGGACGCTACGAAAGATGAGGTGACACGGATGGCAGACATCTCACGAATGAAAACAGCGGCACTGGACATCCAGCAAGTCTGATGGGGGAAACGTTGTCAGTTTTTCCCGGAACATACCGAGAAGAAAAGTGGGGTGATGAGTGGTTCGAAAGTGCCGTAAAGTAACATGGGAACTTACCCCTAAGATAGGGTCGAGCATATCGAAACTTATCCCGCCTGTTTCAATACCCGTGATGATCCTCAAAACTCGACGCGCGGCAGCCAAGCTCTTTGTGTGAACACTTGGGTCGTTGTTCACGAACGGATGATGGAGATGAATAGTCGAAACGTGTAGAAGAGTGTGAATGAGGATCAGTCGCCAATCGTTCTGACTACGAGGTGGTGTGTCTCGCGGCAACGGGGCGGAACTTGATGAAGTACCAGAACCTGAGATCGTGAAGAACCTAGGGCCGGCGACGGACGGCGGAAGTGGTATATTGATGAGAGGTACCACTGCCGAGAGCCTGGTTATGGTTAACTCCACCTCTTCGAATTCCGTCCAGAAGGAGTCAGAGGAGGTAAAGTCGAGGCCTTCCTCGTTGACCTGGACGGCAAGACGAGAGGCCCGCTCAAAAACAGCCGCAGCTTGGGCCTGAAGTGCCTCGATGTTCGTAGGCAGATCTGCGGAAGCATTGGCGTCATATAGCCTCCGGAGGGAATTGTTTCTCTAAAAGATAGAATAAAATCAAGGGGATAAGTATGTGACGTCACACGACAAACAAAGCCAAAGACTCACGACGGTCTGCAGAATATTCTGCTGGCCTGGCCACGGTGTTAGAATCTCCGTGTCAGGAGTTGTGCCATCATTCAAGGCCGGTAGACTCCCAACGGCGACACTCCAACACCTATCCAGATAGAAAACTTGCCAAAATACACGGATCCTACGCTCCCTTTCTTCTGCATCTCTCGGAGGAGGAAGTCGAAGAGCGCCTTCGGCCCATGTAGCCCATGGACTGGAGCTTGGTCTCGCAGATCCCTGAGGAGGGACCGAAGGTGCGTCAATCTCCTCGATTTGATGAAGTCGGCACTGCAGAGCCATCGCAACAGCAGCACTCGAGTGATATCGTCCTTCAGTGAGCCGTCCATTGACGTAGAAATATAGTGCAAGTAAACCGGATGCACTGATAGTATCGATCAGGTCGTCGGCTCGTGAGAGCGAGTCGGACAAAGAACGAAGAGTTGCTGAGAGAAATCGAGGTGTGTTCGGACTTCCTTGTAAGAATGAAGCTATCAAGAACGCAGCATTCCGCAACGCAGGATCATTGGATCTGAATGGGTTGGCCGATGGGCCTGAGATAGGGCCGAGCTGATAACCGTGCTGTATGAATAGGCTTTTCCTGCAATTCGTATGTCGTCAACATCGATTCGTATGAACCCTCAGTGACTGAGACACTCACAGTTGATCCAGAAAAGCAGCACCAAATTGTCCTTGCGGACTTAATTGCGGCGAGGGAGAATATATCGCGGGATTATCGTCAGGTGTGTCGACGGGGCTCCGAATATTCAGGTTGAGAGATAGGTTCCGTGTAGACGATAACGACCCAGGCGGCGCGGGAGGCCTGGAAGGGACGGGTCCAGGAGGCAAGAAAAACGCCGACGGCTCTAAATCTGCAGGAGACAATTGCGACGATGACCTGGTGGGACGGGTCGAAGGGCCTGCGACGGGCAAAGGCTGAGGGTTAGAGGGTTGCCTTCGAGGGGATAGAGGGCGTCCGGGAATTCTACTGCTGGAGCCAGCTAAGATGAAGAAATTAGTGAGTGATTCCACATAATAATGAATTCGAGCGGATTCACCAGGGGCACTCCCAGAGCCGGTTGTCGCCTCGATTTCCAGCTCCCGAACACGGTTCTCCAGGGCGGCAACCTGTTCGGTGAGCATTCGATGCTTGCTCTTATGCGTTCCATCGTCATATTGACAACTATCTTCACGGCGAGCCCTTTCGCAAGGTGTACAGAAGGGCCGGCGACGGTCGCATCTCTGATGTCTCAAGCGATAAGACGTCAATAACATAAAACAAAGGACTATGACGCACAATTTTCATTTCCCTGATTCAGACATGGAACGAAAATATTCGCGTCAGTGAACGAAGTCAGATAGGAAACTAAGACAATGAAGAATACCGGCAAGAGCGACATGCTGTCCCTCGCGAAATAATAGGTGGTTCGAGCACGATGTTTTCGTCTTGATGCTCAGGAGCTTGCATTGTAAGAGGATGAGGTGAATGAGGGCTCGGCCATTCTCATTGTTTATATAGGCAAGAAATGGAACAGAAATTCGTCAGCGTCTAAATGGGATTTGGCACGGAAGAGTACGGCAAGTACTAGCAAGCGCCAGATGCAGCTACGTGATGGTGGACGAAAGCACTAAACAGGATATCGCTTATGACTCCGTACCAAGGGTTTACCTGTGATTCAAATAGGTTAGTCAGCGAACTCTTGGAAGAGGTTGCCTAAATTTGCTAATCTGAATTTCCAGATCTGCGTTCATCTCTAATTCTAGTCCATGTTTCACATTTCGCACGACGTCACAGTGACACGGACCCTGCGAGCTTATTTCTCGGGCAACAATGGCTTGTCGTAGAGAATGACTCAGCATGTTATCAGTTGAAAGTGGCCTTTGGAAGAGTGGATTATGCGTCTCAACCCGGAAGGCTCGTCTTGGAGCAGCCGTCCTCGTTCGGGGGAATTCCCACACCAGAAAAGGGAAAACGCAAATTGCCGAGAATGTCGAGGATGTTTGACTGTGTTTGTCTCCACGTCATCTTCCCGAAAATCCTTGCGAAAATCTCCAAGATCGCCGCGGACTTGAGGATTTTCCATGCTTCCTCTGACTCAACGCTCAACCTAATGCAGGTCATGGCAGCTCCAGGCCCCAAACAAGCTTGAACCTCGGCGACTTTCTGTGAACTCAACTACCTCAATTGGCAACTCGAACAATCAGCCTTTTTCTAAGCTGCATCCTGGTCGTAATCATGTACACGAACATGAATTCCTCGACGCAATGGCGTTTCCTGAATCAACAAAGAGGATGCGGAACACGTCCAGCCGGATGAGAGATAGGCCATGTTGACCGAATGCGAGGGTCACTGTACGGCAGTCAAATCAATCTGGCAATCGTCCCTCATGATATACAGTAACGTGCATTCGAACTATACTTCCCATTGGAATTTCACCTGAGACCAGTCGTTCTACCAGTGTCTCTTCTGCTCCCGTTCCCTATCTCGCGGTTATGAATGTCCTGCAAGGACACGTTCGGCGCGTCCTATCTCGAAAGTGACATATGGACCTGCGATATGGCCTTTTGAGGCGTGGTTGGTTCTCGACAAATGACCACCTGATGATACCATGGTGTAGCTCTACTACCAGGACCACAATCCAGTCCGGCGTCAAAGCTCCTATAGGTTCCAAAGCTCCTTCGACATATATCAACTACACTCGGCCCGGCTTTCTCGAGGATCGGGAAAGCACAGCATTCCGGTCAGTCTTACTATTTCTGTACCCCTCATCAGGCTAACCGAAGATAACTGAGAAGACGTCGAATGGTTGAGGGCTTCGGCCCCGGATGCCCGTTGACCACGTTCTCCATGTGTACGTCTATGAGCCGGGGCCTAACGTTCTGAGGGGATGGCGTCAATCGTTCTATATTGTGGTAGCGTGCTACATACGAAGGGCTCCGTCTCGGCTCCAGACCCTTTTCGTGGAGATGCCCGAAAAGCTTGTGCCGGTTCCGAATCTCTGTGATCGGGATCTCATGCCTTGACTACTAAATCGGTTATCAGGATTGCGTATCTGAACTCTGGGAAGTATAACAGTCGAACACAAAACTCTTCAGTAGGACTGTCGACCTTGTTCCTTCATGTGACGACTTGGACGAACCAGCCAGGACGACTCTGAAGCCCGTCGACAAGGTATCCCCAAGCCGAGTCTTGCGTCCCCGTCGTTTATCATTTAGGCGAGATCCCTGTACGCCAGGCCCGACGGTGATGCTGTTCCGTTCTTCAATGCCCCGGCGAAGACTTGGATAACTGAAAGGCAGAACTTGGCTCGGAATCATGCATTCCCTCATTTCTCAATCGATAACGCGATGCGTAATCGAAGACTACCGGGACCGTCTCCATCTTCTCGTGGCCACTCGACTTGATCAATCCTCCACAGTCGCCAAAGATATCTTCACTCAGTGACCACCATTCCCATAGATGCGGAGCTGCTTCATTGTACGACGAGTCCGACGCGGCTCATTTTGCCCCTCCCAAAGCCCGCGTCGGCCTAAGATTCATGTATAGCTGCGAGTAATAATACAGTAAGGTGACTTGAGGCACCGTAGCGCCCAGTGACGCTAAATAGACGCCAAGTAGCTTAGAAGCCGCACGTATCCACCACAGAGCAGCTGGAAAATTTCGGTGTAACCATAGTTGTATAGCCTCCTCATGCTTGATAGTGTATTGTAGCAAGTTACCGATGTGTGTAAGGGACCGCAGGATCTGTCGGTTGGTTCGAATTCGACCTTGGGTTCAACTGGTTGCCTGATGCAAGTCTCCCTTGATTGGTGTCATTAAATCAGGGGCTCATATCTCAGAATGCAAGACATCTTGGCTCAATTAATTCCCAGAATCCAATCGATTGTGTGCGATGTGATATTCCGATACTGATGCATGTGTTGATGACGGTGTGAGTTAGGGACTCAGTCACGTAGGAATTTCTGCGATCATACGTGCTGGGGTAGCTTCTTTGTGCCATGGCGACTCACTGACTTATGAGTCTACCGCCGCAAGAAAGGTCTTTTCCCCTGATGCCATCGTGCTCCAGCCGTTCGAACGTTCTACAACCGCCCTGTGGACTAAATCTCCCCTAGTTGCGATCTCTTTCGTTGCCAGTGAGGTCTCTCACATTCACTACAAGGTCTAATTGCTGTTGTTGGTCGTCAGGTGATTTATTTTCAATGAGATGTCCTCGTAACGAGCCCACCAAATATCATGTACCTTGAGGGTCAGGTATGTCCTACGTCGAAGCCTTTAAATCGCAGCGTCGTACTGGAATTCCCTGAAATCTCAAACACTAGCCTCAGTGTGCACTCAAATAGCTTGATACCTGAAAATGGGTGCTCTCGACGAACAAAGGCGGCACGATGGTGAGACTGCGCTAGTTCCGGTGGCTATTCGCTGACCCCTGCTCGCTTGACCTTTGCTTACTTATGAAGCAACGGTAATATGGACATATGAGTGGATTTTCACAGTCTTGCAGATTTCAGGGGGGCATCTGGGATTGCCCATACTGCTTGGCACCTTTTTGTCCTCAAGCAGGACCAGCAGAACGGCTGTTCTGGATAGCTTCTGTCTGTCATGGATCATCTCCTCAATTTCATACTGTCTTTTTTAAGTGTTTTTGCTGAAAGAATCATCGACTATCTCAAACACCAGTATTACTAGACTATACGCATCGCGGGCCGATATTAATACACTCGATATCATACCCTCGAGTGACCAGTTTTGTCTCATGCAGGCAGGTCTCGAAGGCTCCGTTGCCATGTACGTCATTACGCTTCATTTGGCTTTGAGTCGTGTTTTCGAATCTAAGATAATCGATAACAGGACCAGTGTGTCCACTTTAGGCTTGGTGATTGACGTAAATAGATGTTGCGTTCTCTGTCAGGACGCTTTCTCATCATCTTCGACATTCTATTGCAGCTATGGCTAATCTTAAACAATCCCAGCATTCCCGGACTTTTCGACGAACATGTATGGTAAGTGGATAACTTCAAAGAGTGTTTGTTCGCATTCCTGATAGAACCCTTTCAAAGCTCGCATGTCCGGCGTATCTTGTATTCATGATATTTTTTGCAGTAGCATATACTGTCCGTGTTACCCAGAGATCCTGAAATACAAATTCGAATAATTACATCAATCAGTATGGTTCCCCCGCCATTCCAGCGTTTGACGCGGCCAACTCTTCTATTCCAAATGTTTTCTATTGCTTTACGCTCTCAAACGGTCCGCTTACAGACAGCGTCGCAGGAGTTTTTGGAGTGTCAGTGGTATACTCTCCTGGGCCACTCGAAGAATCCTCTCATATTTTCCCAGATTTTTCTCTGGTTACCTCTTTTCAACCATTACACATGGAGTGGTTCTTCTTCTCGAAAGTAGGTCTGATTGTTTACAGAGAATTTACCCGACTCAACCATCTAATCAACTACTGACTCGCCGAAAGGCACCATCCTTTGGAAACTCATCAAACAACGCTTTGTTCTACACGATCCCCTGATATCTCAGACCGCTATCAGGATGGCCGTCTTCAGCGTTTATCGAACGTCCATCATCATGTGCGATATCAACCTTTCAGTCCGTTCAGATCAAGTTTAATTTACTCCACGTTCTCACAGAGCAGTCCCATTATTCGTCCTCCAAGATCCAGAGGGCTTGCTCACAGAAGGTTTGATCACTCATGAATCCATCAACTATTACCGGGCCGAAATTTTAGAGGCCGCAGGTTTGTGCGACCGTATTTGAACTCATACTTCTTCTGATATACCGTCTCTTGAAGGTCCCGTGTTTCTAGTACTTGCATCCCGTCAAGTACGTCTACAAAATCCATTTACACGCCCCAACATGAATATCTGAGAACGTTTTTACAAAATAGGACGTCCGGATTGTATGGCATATTCTCCTGCCATCATAACGTGCCGCTTTGAATACTAAGGGCGAATTCATAGATGTGGAAGCGGGCAAAAGTTTGGCTGGTGTGGGCTTTGTGATAGAAGACGGTGGAAGTAGATTCGAGTCTGACCGGTTTCAGCTCCGTTAGATACATCCAATCCCAACAGATCTATTGAGATCCGTTCCAAGCGTTGAATCCCATGCGCACTTGCGCGCAGACCGATTGTTTTTGTTGGCAGTCCTTAAGCTTGTGGCAGTCTGAGTCAGTCTCTAGGTTCGAGAGATCGAAATCCCGCTAGTCGGCGAATTTCTTGATCGAGGGGACATTGTTCCGAAAATAAAAAAGCTTTCAATCCTATCCCACTGTAAACTAGATAGATGAAGTCGTCCTGCGAGCAAAAAAAGATCGTTTCGTGACTTTACTGTCCTTTCCGGCAACCGCAACGGCGGCTCGGCTGTGTTTGTGTTTGTGTTTGTGGAGCCAAATTATGTAAGCACCGAGAACCTCGGGTCGTCAACACGTTCACCTTGGTGAACGTTCAACGAGGATGACGACGAAGGAGCAGTGGACTCCTCAATTCTTGGTACAGTTCTCTGTGACAAAGTCACTTTCAAAGCTGGATCCAATGAATATTTCGCTTGTTCAAGGTTCTTTCCTATCCTGTTTCTTTTTCTTGGGGCTAGCGCTAACTAGTACTCTCCCTTTTTCTCTTCAACGCCTGGAATTCGTAGATATCTGAACTCTATCTATCCTCTAAAAGGACGTTCTCTCAATTCGAATGCTAGCGCATCAATGGAACAGACACTCGTTCTTGTGAATCGAAAAAATCCTACAGATATCAGGGTTTCGTGATCGTGAGCTCTCCATTCCCTCCGTCAGCCCTTCAGTCAAATCGCTGAGCGACATGAATATTCGGATTGCAGAGAAAAATAAGTCGACGACTCCCGTATTCAAGTTTAGACCTCATGAGCCACCCTCTCTCTCGGACCCGAAGTTATAACTCTAAGAAACATCTCGCATCAGTCGCTCACCAAATTGAAGTCTGACGACCGGAATTGAGGATTCACTGGAAGAGGCCAAAGAGAAAGAGGGGACTAGTGTCGTGAAGAATCTTTTGGTGAAGTTCAGGGTCATTCTCGCTTTCTGAACGTACCCCTTACGCCCGTTAAGGCTCCTCCTTCGCCGACTCTACCGACTTGAACGATGCATCTTACGTCAGCGCATCAGCCGTTACCGCGGACTCAAGAGACGAAGGCAACACTCGATCAAATCCTGGCCGAAAACCCCGCATCCTCTCCATATCCCATTCCGCATCCTCATCCACATCACACTGGGCCTAAGATCTATTGGATCCCATCCCCGATCCCAATCCCAATCCCTATCCCAATCCCTCACTGTTCACGAGAGGGCGCATCCATTTTTGAAAAAGAGAAGATAGTGTTGAAGACGAAACGTATGGGTGCGCATCCATTGCGAGAGAGTATTGATGGAGAGGTCGAAAGGGCGGGGAAAGAGGGCGGGAGATTGAGGATGAAATTCGTGAGATGGACGGACGTTTGCGGAATTTCGTCGCGGAACTACTGAAGGCTACATTCGAACCCAAGGTCTTTGCAATCTCCTCCTGAACCGCGAAGGAAGAGACGTAGAAAAAGGAGAGCGGAATGAAGATGGTGCAAGTTGAGCGGGCCGCAGTGAGGGCCTTGAAAGTGGTTCATGGTACGTACTACGTTCTCGACTTCTTTTCCGATTTCCGTGACGCTAACGTTATCGGTGCGGAAGACTCAACAGAATGAAGTGATGACGATTCCCACATCGTTCCACTCAGATGAAGATCTATTTACTGACGCTCACTTCGACTCTGACTCGGAGCCGATGCCTCCCGAACTCGCCAGAACACCCCAATCAAAACCAATGATGTCATTGTGTCATTGAATGGAAAATCACACCTCTACAAGCAATGAACGACCCCCTCAACCTCTACATTACGTGCAATCACGTCTAGAAGAGACGATCGGGCGTGTCGATAGCGCGCTCTTGATGGTAGCACTTCGAAACGCGAACTATTGTGGATCTATCCACCTCGACTGATATGCCCCAACGTAGCTCCTCATAGTAACTTCGCCACGCTGCGTCCGTTTCATGATTTAGGTCTCTCTTCAAGTTGGTCGAGATGAAGACACGAAGCCGTCACGAATTCTGTCTCGGAATTCAGAAGCCTTTGATATGACTCCCTTCAATCAAACTTTGTCTGATAAACAGCGATGCTGAGGGCATGCATGAGGTCAAGCCGGTCAAGACTCGGTTGCGTGGAGGACTCGCGCCAGCGAGTCCGAGTTCTGCAGGGCGAAGAGGAGCGTGATGTAGCAATATAGATTGTGCTTATGTAATACGTTATTGCGCGTTTCGCTGCTAAGTCGCTATCTGGCCTCAGAGTCGTCTATCGATTCTAAATTACTTCGGATTCATACAATTCCGTTTTCATAAAATCTAGGCAACATGGCAGACCAACCAGAAGAAATATGGCAGATCCCAGTTCGAAACATGACAAAACAGCCTCTCATACGTTTGGCACGGGTTCTACAAGTAGACGAAACTGGGACAGTTCCTGTTCTCAGACAGAGAATCTCGAGGCACCTTCGAGATAATCCAGCCTTATGAGACCAACCTCAGTTCGTCGTGCTTTTTGACACGTTGGAGCGAGGTCCAAGGAGGAGAGGTGGACTCAGAAATCAGGGTCAACCGCAAGGACAGGGCCAACAGCAGAACGGTCAAGGCAACGTCAATGCCGGCGGGGGTGCACAAGGGCATCGTAATGATGGAGCTGGTGGTAACGGGGCAGGCCATAACAACGACCAGCCACAACGGGGGCCTCCTAACAATCAGGACAATGGCCAGAATCGACACAACTCACCTCCTCGCACCCCTCCCCGCACCCCTCCCCGCACCCCTCCTCGCACCCCTCCTCGCAACTATCCGCCCCCATCCCCTCCCCGCGTAGGGAGACGAAGACGTCGTCACGGCTCACCAGGAGGCAACCATAGCCCTAGGTCGCCATCCGAGTCGCCGTTAAGAAGCAGAGAACGCAGGGATCGTAGCACAGCATCGCCTAGACTGGGAGGGAACCAAGGGTTGGAACAATTTTCCAGAGAACAGATTCTAGCACGTCTGGCAGAGATGGACCGTGATGCACAGGACCGTCGTGCTGAGGGCAATATCAGAGAGCCAAGAGCGCCAGTGGTGGCAGCACATAATAGTGAGTCAAATTTTCCTTGCCACGAGACGGATGGGGACGTTTGAGTCGTCGCGTAAGAGAGGCGCCTCCGGATGAAAGGGAAACCTTGAACGGAGCCTATAGAACAAAGAGAAAGAACGCTGGTTGCCCGTACAGGGAGAGCGATGTGAGCACGAGAACACTTGATACCCGTAAAAGGGAGAGTGGTGTAGGCCAGTGAACGCTTGATACCCGTAGAGGGAGAGCGAGGACGTTGAAAGGACAACGATGATTGGTTGATATCAGCAATCAGACCGATAGAGCCAAAGAATGGTGTTACTTCAGAAAAAATTAGACCTACTTATTGTACTTATGAGTACTTTTTAGCACTCAAAAGTACTCAAAAGTACAATAAGTAGGTCTAATTTTTTCTGAAGTATGTGGCGAGAACGTGTAGCAAAGAGCGATGCTGACTCTATTGAAGTTCTAGATAGGAGAAGAGATGGTCGTGAAAGACATCTTGATGAACCATTGATGCGTGAGCATTTTGACAGGATCAGAGATGACGATCGTAGACCGTCGAAGAGACCTCGTGTGGTCCAAGGTGCCGTGGCCGGGAAACACGAATTGCCTATTCCGCAGTCCATCATACGCATGATGCGAGACGGCTGGGAGACACATTTACCTCTTCCTTTGCTCACCAACAAATGCCTGACTGCGATAATGAACGGTTCAAGTCCGGAACCGACTTTCACAAAGGATGGGAAGCTTGATGTATTTGCTTCAGGAGAAGCACTTATGACATTCGATGACTGGCATATGGCGTGGAGAAGGCTTCTGCGGCTGATCCAGAACCACCTTCCAGACGAATACGAAGGGTGGAAAACCCACTTCGAGTTCATATGCAACAACGAATCTCATCAGCAGGACTGGGTGCTCTACCTCCGATACGATATTCAGGTCCGCATAAGAATAGAGTTTGAAAGTCCAGTCCATGTGACTGCAGGCAACCGCAGGTCGTGGTGGGGTCGTGACTGGACTGCAGTTGCTGGTCATCCATATTTCTGAAAATCAGGCAACTGGCAACTGCAGTCATGACCAGTCGCAACCGTGGTCGCAACCGAGGACCCTTAAGGGCCCTGGGACAGGGTGTTCCCAGGGTCTTTTGGCTCTCAGCTGACCATTTATTGTCATGTATTCATCAAATATGGTACAATATAGTCTTCCTATGTGTCAATCTTCAGAAAAAAATAGACCAGCTAATTCGACTCCTGAGTACTCCTGAGCGCTCAGGAGTCAAATTAGCTGGTCTATTTTTTTCTGAAGATAGACACTATGTGGCCACTAATAAGACCCTGAAAGAATATATAATTGATTAAAATACTGGTTTACAACAGTTATGACCTCAGTTGCTGGCCATGACTGGTCAGGCAACTGGTCTTTTTATGACTGGTTGCCAGACCCTGCAACCGGTTGCAGCTGCCAGTCGTGCAAAATTTTGACAGGCAACCGGACCGGCAGTTACCAGTCACGGGCAAAAATTGAAAAAGTCCAGTCGCAACCGGACTTTCAAACTCCACATAAGAATGCTTAGCGAAGGACTCGACCCAGCAATGTTTCAGAAACCCATATTTGACTCCTTGAGGGAAGAATATAACTCGGAGTTGGTGAAAGCGGCAAGGAAGGCATTGAGTGGACCGGTGCCCATGGCACGGTTGAATTCCTTTCGAGAGCCATTCTCCTACGTCGATGGCTCACATGCCAGTGGGTCAAACCAAGGAGCCAACCCATACATCAAGAAGGGCCCGAAACATTTCAATACAGCGAACGGAGGTCGATGCTTTGTCTGCGGCAGAAAAGGTCATTCGGCGAAGAATTGCAACTTTGCGATGTTCCCAGATGGGAACCCAGTCATCATGCGTCAAGGATACCAGAAAGGAACCTGGTTCGACGGCCAGAAACGAGCCTATTGCTGGTTCTTCAACCTCGACGGATGCACCGAGAAGTCAGACGCCGGAGGATCTTGCAGCAAAGGACTCCATGCATGCACACTCTGTGCCACAGACACCCACGGAAGCCAATTCTGCACAGTTGTTGCAGCGTGAATGCGACTTTCGCTAGTGTTCCAAGGTCCAGTCACGACTGGACTTTTGACCCCCGGAGGGTGCGACTGGCAACTGCCGGTCCGGTTGCCGTCCAAAATTTTGCGTGACTGGCAACTGCGACTGCAGTTGCGGTCCGGCAACCGGTCACGGCTGCGACCAGTTGCGCAACCAGTCATGGCCAGTTTTTCCAGTCACAACTGGTCTTTTATCAATATTTTAATCATTATTATATTATATATACTGTATATACACCTCATATGATGTGGTACATGCCTATAGACACCAATATATACTGTATATGTCACTCAAAACTCTCATTTGAGACCCAAAATACCCTCTGGGTACCCTGGTTGGGGACCCTTAAGGGTCCTCGGTTGCGACCACAGTCACGACCGGTCATGACTGCAGTTGCCGGTTGCCTGAATTTCCAAGAACCTAGGCGACCGGCAACTGCGGTCCAGTCACGGTCCGGTCGCGACTGCCGGTTGCCACCGGTCACGGCAACTGGACCTTGGAACACTAACTTTCGCACAATCGTTACTCCTCTCCGACACGAAGTTTGGGAGGAGATGTTAAATAAGTATGATCTTTTAATGAAATACCCAGACATCCCAGGTTCAATCAAGAACGGATTCTACATGGGAGTTAATACAACTTTAACCGAGTCAGATATCCCCAATAACCACAAATCTGCTATGGAGAACCCAGAGGCGGTTGATGCACATATACGGAAGGAGATGCGGGAGAAGAGATATATAGATTAATAGGGCCGTTCTCAGCGGACCGGTTGGAGGCATTGATTGGCCCATTCCGCACATCTCCTCTTGGCGTTGTACCAAAACCAGGCTCCGACGAGTTTCGGATTGTACAGGATTTGTCGTATCCACGAGACGACCCAGACAGGCAATCGGTGAACGACAAGATCAATGGAGACGAATTCCTCTGCTCCTGGGGGACGTTCAATGTCATTGCAGAGATCATATGCCAGAATCCTCCAGAGATGGAGGCAGCCACGTTTGATGTTGATGCAGCGTATCGCAGATGTCCATTGCGGCCAGATCAACAGAACCATTTTGTTATCAGCTGGCGCGGCTACGTGTGGATCGATCAGAATGTTCCGTTTGGTTGTCGGAGCTCGGGAGGAGTGTTCGGTCGCCTAGCTGATGCTTTTGTGGACATATGCGAGGCAAGAGGTCTTGGCCTAGTCAGAAAATGGGTGGACGATTTCATCTTTTTTCGGCTACCCATTGGTGCTGAGGGTGTGTTGGTTGGCTGTGCGATCAACAAAGAAGGTGAGGTGCTGGCGACTGTCACGTTCACCGAGGAAGAGATCGAGGATTTGGGTCGACAGTTGGGGTGGCCGTGGAAAAACGAGAAAACCCGGAAATTCTCTTCTCGTGTGAAGTACCTGGGTTTTGACTGGATAATCCCTGAACGCTGGGGGGAGATCCCGCCGGAAAAAAGGGAGAAGTTTGTCACAAAGCTACAAGAATGGAGTGCTCGCAGGAGGCACACCAGGAAGCAGGCTGAGTCATTGTTGGGGACTTTGATTCACGCTAGTCTGGCCTTACCTGACGCGAGGTCTCGGCTTCACAATCTGATAAAATTTGCGTCAGGTTACGCAAATGGACCAACAGCGCGTTTCATAACGCACCAGACAAACGCAGGCCTCGACGAGGACATAGCCTGGTGGATCGATACCCTGACACGAGGTCCTTTTGGATCGTCCATCGCTAGACCACCGCCCGTCCGAGAAGATGTGCTGGTTTTTGTTGATGCTAGCACGTCTTTCGGTATCGGTGTCACGTTCAACGGGCGTTGGAGTAACTGGAAGTTGACAGAAAACTGGAAGCGTGGAGGCAAGGACATTGGATGGGCAGAGTTTGTTGCTCTTGAGATGGGGATTACGTGGATTGTTGCTGATGGCGTGCGCGATTGCCACGTCAGGATACGCTCCGACAATACCGGGGTTATTGGGGCAATGAGAGCAGGGAGGTCAAGGAATTCCGAACAGAATAGGGTCCTTCAAAGGGTAGTGGGACGGATGAGACAGCACGGGATCTGGGTGACCAACGAGTATGTTGCGTCCACTGACAATATTGCGGACAAGCCATCTAGAGGAGAAGCGCCCAATGGTTATGTCAGAGTAGACCTCAGTTCACTGGTGCCAGAGCATCTAAGCGAGCTCCTATCGTAGATAATCCGATTGAGATTGATTTACCAGCGATCGCGGGATTACGCTGTTACGTCCGTGATGACGTAAGCGTGTTTGAGTTGTCTCTGCACCTCGCTCATGCCGCCGATACGATCGCAGACTGGTCGCTCAGCCAGGCCAGGTTCTATTCTTTTCAACCCACAGGCACAGTCTCTCAGTCCCAGGACAGGCCGGATATGGTTATCAGCAGAAGCGGAAAGCCGAATGGCGGAGTCATTGCGTTCCGGTTCTTCTGAAAAAATTAGACCTACTAATTGTACTTTTGAGTACTTTTTAGTACTCCAGAGCGCTCAAAAGTACAATTAGTAGGTCTAATTTTTTCAGAAGTTGGGCAGACAGTACACTCAGGATATACGACCACGGCGTGCGCACATATCTAGATTTCTGTTTGCGAGAACAGATTCCAGCTGACAGGATTCTCCCCGCCGATGAGACAGTGCTCGCTGCCTTTGCTGCAACCTTTGCAGGGCGAAAGTCAGGTTCAGCAGCGAAAAACGCTGTCGCGGCAGTGCGAGCCTGGCATCTTGCGCAGGGTTTCCAGTGGTCCGTATCACCTCAGGTTCAGCAGGTTATAGCTGGCGTACAAAATTTGGCTCCCGCATCATCTGTCCGCCCACCTCGTCCTCCCATCACGCCGCAGCTGCTTCACATCCTCCACCAGTGTCTTGATTTGCAGCGATCTTTTGATCGTGCAGTGTTCGCAGCAGCGTTAGTGGCCTTCTGGGGCCAATGTCGCCTTGGAGATTTCCTTCCTGGATCAAGTCGAGGGTGGCACATCAACTCCTTTCCAGTAGTGTTTGAAAGTCGGGTCAGGTCAGGTTTTGGGCACCTCAGAGGCAATGACTGCGACTTCTAGCAGTCATGGTCATGAGATTTTGCCATGACCATGACTGCTAGTGGTTGCGGTCTTGCCAAAGTTGGGTGACCATGACCAGACTTTGACCGGTCTTGCGGTCATGACCTCAAAAAAGTTCTAAATCTCCACTTTTTAGTACTTAATCTGGTTTGTTGGACTTCATATATGATGTATATGACAAGCAGAACACACCAGAAGGCCTGGGGAAGGCTCTAGACAATGATCTACCTATGTTGGTCATGGGGTCTGGTCGAGCATCACCGGGAGGTCCATGACTGCAACCTGACCATGAGCCCCAAGGCATGACCATGACCACGGTCTGGTCACAGTGGTCAGGTTCCAGTCAAGTTACGGTTTTTGAGCGGTCGCGTGACCCAACTTTCAAACACTACTTTCCAGCCAGATCCCATTTTCGGCCATCCAGACGCGATCCGCGCAGCCACATCATTTTTCTACCTTCTACGAAGACTCATCAACGGGATGGCGAGAGTGTCATCCTCACTGAACAGGTTGCTCCGTTAGACCCCTCTATCGCTGTCCGAGCTATCCTACCTGCCGGTCTGGTGTCTGACTCGTCCCCTCTTTTCGCATTCATTGGCACTCAAGTATGGAGGACCGTTCTGGTAAATAATCGTACAGGCTAAAAGTGGTCCGTACCATGGTAAAATTGCCTTATTTGGGCAAGGTTTCTGACAAATCTGGGGAGTTTGGACCAATTTTGGACGCCAAGGCACAGTGTGGCGTTGGCGCAGAAATTGCCCTGGTACACGCGGACACAAGTGCAAATTTCTGAGTTTTCAGCGCCAAACTGGAAATTTTGCTGATTCGCACGCCAAACTTGGTTTTTTTCTCAGCACACGCCAATCACTGATTTTTGCAAACGCACGCCAATGTTGGGCAGATTGCAAAAAAAAAGTTTGTGGACGCGCGGCAAGATGTGTGTGCGGACGGATCACTCAGTGGCGCGCGCGGATCACTTTCTGTACATACAGCAGCTATCCAG
>KV419436.1:122624-135807 GCA_001630475.1 Sistotremastrum niveocremeum HHB9708
ATCTGAATCAAAGTGCAGGACTTCTGGAAATGGACAGACAGTCCCTGTCACTCTTACTGATATTTCTGATGCACAGACATTGGATAGAGAGCACATGGGCTTGATTTCTAGGGCTCAAACATCCTATCCTTGGCCATGACAAAATGAACACTACTTTCCAGCTCCAGCTCATTTGTATGACAATTTGAGGATCTGCTGTGCTGAACTGAATGGATTTTGGGGAAAGAGCATGTAGAGAGACTGGGTCTGATGTTATTAGACAGCTGGAGTCATTCAAGGACGTCAAAGAGTAAATGGGGAGCCCTCAGTACTTGAGAGCCATTGAACTCTGCATTGTATTTGGCACTGCAAGTGGAGTATCTTGCTTGATATTTGTTTGGCTGGTCTGATATCCATCTCAAAGGGATAACTATATTATACATGCCATTGTGCTCAATTTCTGCAGGCAAATCAGACTCAAAAGTGATGCAAACCCACACATAGAACAGTACACTCTCTGTGATTTTTGATGCTGATGATTTGACCCATTATTATCTGGTGTCTTGTATTGCAGATATGACTGTGATACGGAGGTGGAAAGCCAGCAAAGTGCCAGAAATGACCTGGAAAGAATGCTTGGGAAAGCACAAAAAGCAAAATGAATCTTGAAGACAATTGGGTGCAGCAGGGTGCCTTCTATGCTCCACTAGTAGACCACTACTATTGACTGAGACATCCCACTAGCATTGGATTTCATTTGCTACTGTGAAGGAATCATGCATCAAAGATCTAAGTATCTTGTTTATCCACAACTTCTTGTGGTGTATTGCATTGAATTGATTTCTTAACAGGAACTTGCATTTCATTCAGCTTTGAGAATAAGAGCCATTGCCTCTTCAACTCAACCCCATTTGTTGCATTGTCAACAGCAATGTCTTTCATAGTTTTTTTTGGCTGCAAATCAGAATTTGCAAGAACATGATGTCCAAAAGCAATGTGACTGCACATCAGAGAGGAAGTTTCTTGCACTGTGATCATCTCCAAGCTGTATCTTCAGTTGTCAAGTCTATACAAGACAGAGACACAGGTTCTGCATGCCGGAAATCAAGGGAACACTTTCTAGGTTTCTGATCATTATGGCACATCAAGCATCCCCAACCATTCATTTTGCAATCTGATACCCCATTTTCCCCTTGAGATGCAGCTCTGGCAGCAAATACAGCTTTTACAGTGCTTTACCATCATTTGGAACGCGTTTTTGGTAAAATGGCCCGGGCACCCTCAAACCTTCCTCTTTCTTCGTAAATTTTGCACCATCGTGTACCTATAGATCTCAAAAATGCTATCCAGCATCATTCATTAAAATTATGTGAGAGTGCGTATGATGAGTGATTTTTTAGTGTGAACCCTGAGCGCTCGACCGTTATCGCCGTTGACCACCAGATGGAACGCTCAACCATCGATCTCACCCTACACGTTGTTTCTGGCTCCGAGACTTTACCAGTATGTATTCAGAAGCTATTCAAGACATATGACATCCTCAGATTGGCAAAAACTAACGGCGAGCGCAGTAGATCATATAGGAGAAAGCGAGCGATTGAAGCTTTCCCACGACCTGAAATTTTCTGACTCCGATGGCGTTCCAAGGCAAAACGATTGCTCTCTCTTCCCATCAGTTTGGGCCAGATCAGGCTGAAAGTTGGTAGATAAGTCGATGTTTAAGTGTACAATACATTCCGGGTATAGATAGCGCTGACTACTGCCTGGAAACTGAGAAAATGGCGGATCGTTCCATTTGGTGGTGGTGTTCCAAATGATGGTAAAGCACTGTACAATGATGTTGGAGGAATTCTCAGGCTCCAGTGCTTGCCGGGGTCAAGGTGTTTGTCAGAGAAGCCAAGAAGCTAAGAAGCATCAGGGTTCAGGGGCTATGCTTCTGCCGGAGATAGCGGACCCTGAATTTCCGCTTTTGGTAAATGAAATTTTTCAAATATTTTTTCAAATACTGACCCAACCCTACTCCAGAGCCAAAATGGCCAAAAAGCAAAAATTGGCGCGCGCACGCCACACACATTTTGAAAAAGTATTGACCTAGTTTTTGTTTGAGATGGATATAGACCTCTGTAGGGGACTGATGGAGTAGCAAAGGCCTTTTTTCGAATTTTTGCCTGGAGTGGCGCGCGCACCATGGTGAAATTTCAAAATTTTAAAATTTCATGGTGAACGCACGCCAAAGTTGGAAAATTTCTGGTATCCAACGCCACTGACTCAAATTTTTGAAAATTTTCATGGTGCGCACACGCCACACCCAAAATTTTGTGGTGCACACACGCCAAACCCCTAAATTACATGGATCAGCGCCAACAGTGGCCCAAAATCTTAAAACTTAGAGAGATTTTTGTCCATGAAAAAGGGTGGTCCACAACCTCTGGGAGTGGCGCGCGCATGGTGCCAATCATAGCCTTATATGGTAATTTTTACCATGGGACGGACCACTTTTGCCTGTGCGATTATTTACCAGAACGGTCCTCCATACTCAAGGTCGTGTATTGGCATTGTCTGCTGGGGCATTCATGACCCGCTGTAACGAGGTCTGGCGGCTAGCTGGAGAGTCAACCTTCACAGGACATTCCTTTCGTATTGGTGGCACTACAACCTTTCTGGTGAACGGGGTGCCGCCGGATGTAGTCAAGGCCATGGGCAGATGGTCTTCTGATGCCTTCTTGAGATACTGGAGAGAACTCGAATCCCTGGCGCCCGAGCATGCAGCGCATATGCCAGTAGGCGAGGGGTTCACTAACACATTGGGCAGCCAGTTGCGTACCAGTGGGTTGGGAGGCCGAGCGGGCACAAGGGTGAGGCGGCGCGAGCGTCGCCTGGGCCCTTCCGGCCTGGGGGGTGAGTCGACGACGCGCCTTCTCGCGACCAGGGGGTGACCTCGTTGTCACCACCTCTGCTCCCAACCCTACTAAGCTCGGTCTTTTGATCACACCAAGTGGCTAGGCGACACCAGGCCCTGTAGAGTGGGATTTTCTAGTTCGGCTGTGGTTCCGATGCCCGCTTCATCAATGCATCATATATATAACTCGCATTCTTCTTTGTACTTCTGTGATAGTGAATGGCTGCGATACGAGTCTGTCGTCGGAAATTCTGCTTCATTGATGCCATCGCGCTCCAACGTTTCTCCCGGTGTCAAGTGAACTTCATTATCCCACCTCGAAAGCAGCGGCGTCGAGTCGGTTGTTCTCGTTCCTAGATCCCTCTAAACACCATAATCCGTACAAGCTGCGGTTGCTATTGTTGGTAGCAACTCTTCTGTAAGCTGTACATATTGAGCGAAAAATCCATCAGCTTCCTGAAGGGCAGGTAGTATTGAAAGACAAAAGCTCACAGTCGAGGTGTCCGATTGACTTGCGCAATCTCCTGTTTCCCCACACATTGTTGTCGTTACCCACTGGAATTCTCTGTCTGACGTCCTTCAATGGAAGAACCTAATCAAAAAACGCTGGACGTTGGTGAGCTTATGCTGGTTCCTGTGCACGTGAATGTCAGAATCGCTGAAAGATGTGTTAGTAGGGCTCCAACGTGTCCGTGTACCGGATCCCAAAGGTGGGATCCTACACGTACACGTCCGGTATCGTGTAGTGTACCGTGTAGTGTACCGTGTACCAACGTGTATTACGGAATATATTATAAATATTCAATTAAATATTATTTAAGGACACAGGGAACACCCGCACTGATAGATATTGCACGACTGGTGTGTATTGCACCCAAACAACTCGAATAATCAATTTATATATTAAATCTCAGTCATCAGTGGACAAGGATGTCATAGAATATACCCAGAGGACCTCCAGAGCTCAATACTGTGGTTACCAACCTGAAATTAGACTGTAAAGCTGGAGCATAGGCCGTTACAACATGGTTCTGTGGGTAGAATATAAATACAAAATAATATATATATTAGTAACGTGTACCATACCGTGTACCAAGTGTATACCGGGTGGGTACCGGATATGACAGCCTTGTATCCTACACGGTGTACTTTCCGTGTATGTACCGTGTAGTGTCCGTGTATACACGGACACGTTGGAGCCCTATGTGTTAGTGCTATCGACCACGAGGACATACGAGTAGATTTTCACAATTCTACACGCTCTAGGGGGGCATAGTGTTCTGAGGTCCAGTCACGACTGGACTTTTGACCTCCGGAGGGTGCGACTGGCAACTGCCGGTCCGGTTGCCGTCCAAAATTTGGCGTGACTGGCAACTGCAACTGCGGTTGCGGTCCGGCAACCGGTCACGGCTGCGACCAGTTGCGCAACCAGTCATGGCCAGTTTTTCCAGTCACAACTGGTCTTTTATTAATATTTTAATCAATATTATATTATATATGCTGTATATACACCTCATATGATGTGGTACATGCAAATAGAGACCAATATATACCAGATATGTCACCATAAACACCCATTTGAGACCCAAAATACCCTCTGGGTACCCTGGTTGGGGACCCTTAAGGGTCCTTGGTTGCAACCACGGTCACAACCGGTCATGACTGCGGTTGCCGGTTGCCTGATTTTCCAAGAACCTAGGCAACCGGCAACTGCGGTCCGGTCACGGTCCGGTTACGACTGCCGGTTGCCACTGGTCACGGCAACTGGACCTTGGAACACTAGGGGGGCAGCTTGGATTACCTGTTTTGCTTGCGACATTTCTATTCTCCAGTAGAACCAGCAGAACGGTCGTTCTGAATAGTTTCTGCTTGACATGGATTATCTCTTCAATTTCGTACTGTCTGCTGTGAGTGTTGTGTGGAACGAGCTTGTCGACGATTCTCTTAGTCACCAATATTGCTAGTATATACACTTCGCGAGCCTCTGAGGTCACGCTCGTTATCATACCACCGAACGACGAGTTTTGTCTGCTTCAAGCCGCTTTGATCGAGGG
Organism: Sistotremastrum niveocremeum HHB9708; assembly: GCA_001630475.1. Lineage (NCBI taxonomy): Eukaryota > Fungi > Basidiomycota > Agaricomycetes > Sistotremastrales > Sistotremastraceae > Sertulicium > Sertulicium niveocremeum. The sequence continues at coordinate 127,557 of KV419436.1, forward strand.
TTCCATCGCTATGTAGGCCATCACGTTCCAAATAATTTCCAGCCGCCATGTTCATACTACAGTGTTCAGGACTAGTGTCGCAGCTTTTGGGTTAGTGATCGACGTGAGTCTCATTAATATTGAATGGCTTTGCAGCAATTGTCTCTGATGAATTCCTCTGAAGCTATGGCTGATCGTCAGCAAACCGGATCTTCCGCGGACTCTTCGAAGAACATTGATCGTGAGCGGACCCCTTTCGAACCAGGATCAATTGCGTTTTTGATATAGCCCTGTGAAGCTCTCATGTCCAGCATATCTTGCGTTCGCGACGTTTTTCACAGTAGCATATGTTGTGAGTGCAATTGAGTATCTTTAGATGTGAATTTCCGAAACCGACCCTTAATTTAGGCCGGTTCCCCTCCGATTCCGGAATTTGAAGCTGCCAACTCTGCTATTCCAGATATTCTCTACTGCTTTGTGCTTCCGGAAGGTCCGATAAAAAATGGCGTCACGGGAGCCTTTGGGGTGTCAGTGATATCGATGGGTTCTCTTCTGCCATACGCAAAAACTCATAATATTGTCTCAGGTTTAGCTCTGGATACCTCTTTTCGATTATCATGCATGGGATGATCCTTGTTTTAGAAAGTGCGTCTGCTTGTTCTATGATGATTTAATCGGTCGAGCCACTCATTCAATCATTCTTCCGGAAAGGCATCATTCTCTGGAAACTCACTAAACAGCGCTTTGATCTGCAATATCCTCTGATATCTCATACTTGCATAAGAATAGGGATATTCAGTGTTTATCGAGTGTCAATCGTCATGTGCGATATCAGCCTTTCAGCCTGTTCAGTTCAACTTTGATTTACTGCACCTTCTCACAGAGCGGTCCCATTATTCATCCTCCGAGATACAGAGAGCCTGGTCATAGAAGGTTTGCTCGGTCCAATGTACCTTAATTATTGCTGGGCAGAGATTTTAGAGGCCGCAGGTTCGAGCACACATATTTGAATTCATAATCACGCTTATCTCATGTGCCTCTTTCGAAGGCCCTCTGATTGCGTTTCTAGTCTTTTCATCCCGTCAGGTACGCCCATCAACTCTGTTTTTTATGCCAAATCAATGTGGTCCTCACATATTGTTAGGACGTACGGAGCGTATGGCATCTTCTTCTTCCATCGGAACGAGCTACTATCGAGGCCAAAAACTTATCTGAGGACGTAGAAGCCGGAGTAAATGTCATTGTCGCTGGCACGGCTCTTCTGACCGAACAAAGAGCACATCCAGTGCTGGAGAGATGCTAGAGAGCGGAGTGAGTGATAATAAAAAAACCGCTTGAGTAGATCATGCAGGATCTGAATTTGATAGACCAATCGTGACAATCTCGTCTAACCATGACTATGAACCTCGATTATGATTCGAATTCTCGACAAATGAAATAGCAATATGACATGCCAATTGTAAATTCCTTATCTCAAATGACCTTCTCTTCGTTCTCAGACGTCACGCGCGTCAAGCTCGCATCCAGGCCATCACTCTTTCGCTTGGGATTTCCGGTTCGCCTGTGTTCTGAAGATCCTCTTAGTGTCTGTCTGTCATGGTGCTTCCTGATCTTCATCATTCTTTCCGAGTCTTTCGTGCTTCGCTATGGCGACTCGCCCATATATGAGCCTTCGCGACGACTAATCATCTTGTGATTGATACCATCCGAGTCAACCTCCGACAGTTACTTAATCGCTCCGTAGACTCAATACCTGCCGCCGGTGTAGGAGAGCTGTCCTTGTCTCTACCAACCCGTAGATGATATATTTCCGAGGCGCCACCTCGTTGCCCAGAGATTAGATAACCTGGATCACAGCGTTTCTGTGTGTCATTACCCTATATAATGGTGGTTGTCACTGGTTGACAACTCGTCCAGCCTCCATATAATGCTTGCCGCTCGACAATTTCAAGATATGGTTGGCCCGAAAAAATGGGCGCAGGTTGTCACTAGTGAGGCTACGTAGGTTCAGACACTATTTATTTCTCTGACCTCGAATTAAGCGACACAGACATATGAGTGGGTCTTCATCATTCTGCAAATTCTCGGGGGGCAGATAGGATTGCCCATTTTGCTCGGGACATTTCTACTCTCCAAGAGAACCAGCAGAACGGCTGTTTTGGATAGTTTCTGCCTCACATGGATCATCTCTTCAATTTCGTACTCTCTTTTGTGAGTTTTCACGCAAAGAAGCGGACCAACGGCTACATTCCACCTTACACTACTACTATCGCTAGGTTATATGTAAGGCGAGCCACTGCAGAGGTTTTCGATATCGAGCCGCCGAGCGACGCGTTCTGTCTTTTTCAAGCGGCTTTAGTCGAAGGATCCATTGTCATGTACGTCATCATGTAGAGATCACGTTCGGCCTCTCCTTGACATAAGGCCGTCAGGACTAGTATATCGACTTTAGGACTGGTCATTGATGTGAATGTGTTATAGTCTCTTTTCAAAAGCTCTTGTTCATCGTCCTTCAAGCTATCGTTAATCTTGTACAAGCCAGCTCTTCCCCGGACTTTTCGACGAACAATCATCGTGAGTAAATAACTTTAGAAGCGAGCGATTGCCTTCCTAATATGTCTCCTTCAAGCTCTTATGTCCGGCATATCTTGCATTTTTGGCAATGGTCTCAGGAATATACCTGGTGCGTGCAACCCAGATATCGTAGTCTCAAGTCAAGAAAGTCCTGAATGAATCAGAGCGCTTCTCATCTTGTTTCATTCCCCGACCGTTCTTTCACTACTGGGAGCACTTTCTATTGTGTTGTGCTGGACGCCAAGTCAATCTCGACCTCCGCAAGCTCTCAATTCAGAGCTTTTGGAAGGTAGCGGTGTGTTGTAGATGATTGGTTTCATTCGAATTTACGTGTTGTCCCAGATTTGACGCGGCGTATATCTTTTCGACCATCATCCACGGAATTATCTTCATCCTGGAAGGTAAGTGTGCCCACTTAAAAGCTGCTTGATATAATGACGTATCTGGGCTGCCAATCTCACGAAAAGGTACCATTCTCTGGACGCTCATTCGTCGTCGGCAGAAGTGGCAAGAGCCCTTGATATTCCAAACCTTCATCCGAGTCGGAATATTCAGCATATATCGATTATTAATCATCATGTGAGATAACAGGCCAGTTGGTCCAGCTCAGCGCTCATGGACTCCACCCTTTCACAGAGTGATGCCATTGGTCGTCCTGAGAAATCCTGGGAGATCGCTTCTGCTAGAGGTAGTGGGTGAGCCGGATATGGGTTATTACCGTGCAGCGATTTTAGAAGCGTCAGGTTTGAGCAAACGTATCCTAACGCCCGTCTGAGCGCCTCTGATGCTTCGTCTGTTGTTGAAGGCCCCCTTATCGTATTCTTGGTACTTGCATCACGTCAGGTAAGCTCCCAAAATCGGTTTTGTCGTCCAAATCTCTGAGATCGGTTTTGACGGACAGGACGTACGGAGCGCATGGCATCTTCTTCTTCCGTCGGAGAGAGCTGCTTTAAAAGTAAAAAACGAATCTGAAGATGCGGAAGCGGGTGAACTTGTGGCTCGTGTGGACTGACCGGTCTATCACAAGGTACAGTGAACACAGTCAGATCCTCACCGACCTGCCAGAATTATTTGCGGGTACTAATAGAGCGCAGGCGCCCTCACGGTCATGGTTCACTGTTACTGAATCTCGGATGCTTGCTCGGATGAAAGAGCAAGAGTGTGAAGAGTGGTTAAACTCTTGATTTTGATAGTCTTGAACTTGTTGAACGAAAGGTCATTATTTATTTGATGGAAAAGACGGCGTGTAAGCTCGATTGCTCGTCGGAGTCGGTGGGAATTGGTAGTTGAGCCGAACACGGCGTACCGGTGACAAGATTCCAAGAGATTGTGCTGAGATTTTGCTGAGCTTTGGTCACTTTATCCCAAGTTTTGCTCGACTGAGAAAATTTGGGAATTTTCCGGGAATAGCTGCAAATCCCAGATATTCCCAAAAATCGGCAAAAACACACGATTTTCCCAATAGTGATATAGTCAGCAATTCTTACCAAAGCTCAGCGCATTCTCACCCTATTCGGCGGAGATTTTTGCGTCCTGCACGCCGTGTTCGAACGCAACGGCGACTCGGACCCAAGAGTCCTCCACCGGCAAATCCCGAGATATCAGGAGGTAGTATGTATCCCTCCGTCGAGGCCTTATAAAAAAAAACCGGTCGGTTTTTTTTGGGCGGCTAGCACGGATTTAACGGAGTTTTGCATGATTTCTCAGTAGATACCCATGGCAATACATTGAATTTACTTATTTGAAGTCTCATCGAGCTTGGAAACAAATAAATAAGTATATCTCGTCCTCGGCATACCCGGAAGCGGTACCTCCGAGATACGTCACAGAATGCGTCACACCTCGGATCAATCCTCACCGGCAGTGCGGCACACTGTGAACATGATTCCCGGACTCAGATACCTACAGCGAAGGCGAAAAAAATGATATCTGACGCTATATATTGGGTGCTTATGATATTTTATTACTAAATATGGAAAGGTACATAGTATGTATGCCCCGCCGACGGCTTAACAAAAAAAACCGACCTGATATCTAAAAAAAACCCTCCGGAGGACTCTTGCTCGGACCAAAGACTCGGCTAACTCCCCGAAGCTGTGACACAACGTGACAACGATGTCAAGCATCCCTCCGTCGTCGTCGTCGGCGGCGGCGAAGAATCCAGGACAATGGACACCCTCATCTTCATTAAGTCTGTCTGTATCTGCTGCTAGATCACCTACGAAGAGAGATTCGTTGAGTGCTTCACTTGATCAAGGTTCTTTATTTTCTTTATCTTTTGAAGCCACCGCTAATTCTTCCTGCTCATTTCTCCCCCTTCCTTACTCCTCGGTCACTCTCCAACGCTACGCTGCTTCGCTTCGTCCCGGCTCGTCTTTGCCTCCCGCAGATCCCCTAACGTCCTCAATCCGAAGAAAAGAACGCACAGCAGCATTCGAAGCACAAATGACAACCGCATCCCTCGAACGAAAGCTCGTCCTCTCCGAAGAGCGGACTCGGGAACTCGAGAGGAGCTTGAGGGAAAAAGATGTGGTGATTGCGAGACTTGAGTCTGATAGACGATTTTTGGGAGAGAGGGAGAGGGAGGAGAGGGAGAGTAAGGAAGTTGAGAGAACGCAGCATGAGAACGAGACCGTAAGTCCCGCCTTGTCCAGTTTAATTGAATGAATGCTGAGTGCTGAGGATTGGGTAGAGGAAGAATGAATCGACGATTCGGGCGCTGAGAGCTTCACTCGCCACTCTTTCCTCCGAACATGAAGATCTAAAAGACACCCATTCTTCCCTCGTTCGAAGCTCGAATTTGAATGAGAAGAATTCGAAAAGTCAAATTGCGTCTTTGACTCATCAAATCGCTTTATTGCAAGATGAACTTGAGAATTCACGCGAGGAGGCGAAGGAAAAGGGCAGGACTACGAAGGATCTTTTAGCCAAGATTGAGGCTTTATCACTTTCCTCCCATCCACCCTCTTACGATTCTTCATTCCCCGACTCTTCATTCTCCGCCTCTAACGACTCTAACGACGCGTCTGCTACCCCCGACTCGAAAGATTCAACCAGAAGGTCCTCCGAAAAAGAAACACTCCGGATCCTCTCAACCTCCCTCTCCAAATCCCAATCCGCTCTCAAATCACTCGAATCCCAAAATGCCCACCTGCGATCCCAACTCTTCACCCTTCGCGAAAAAGCCAAACTAGCATCCATCCTTCAAGAAGAAAAAGCGGCCCTAGAACGAAAGGTGGCTGGTGTACAAGCTTTGAGAGAAAGATGTGCGCAGCTTGAGGGGGAGGTTGAGGAGTTGAAGGTTGGTGAGAGGAGCGGTGTGGAGGAGGGTGAGGCGAAGAGGGAGCTTGCGGAGATGAGGTTGAAGGTTGTTAGATTGATGGATGAACATGGATCATCCACCGCGGAATTGAGGAGCGTCTCTTTAGAGCTCGAAGCCGTCCAAGTGGAGTTGGGAGAAGTGAAAGAGGAGTTGGGGAGGGTTAGAGAGAGGGAGATGAGGGAGAGGGAGAGAGCGGAGAGGGGGGAGAGGAGGGTTGGGGTTGAGAGGGCTGAAGTTGGGGTTTTGAAGGAGTTATTGGTACGTTTCTCTTCTCTTCCTCACTTCTTGATCCTGGGTAGTCGATGCTGATCGAGTCACGTAGGAGAGTTATAAGAACGAAGGAATAATGGCGGCATCCCTCCGCTCCGCTCACCCCGAAGACTCCTCCATCAACGCCGACGCCGACATTCATAATGCGGACGAAGACGATGAAGTGAAACCTGTCGTCGACTCTCCAGAGTCAAAACGAATAGAATTCCTCGAGTCGAAGATCGCGTCGTTGCAGGCTATGAACGACTCCCTCGAAGCTACATTACAGGACACGATCAGACGTGCTGATCCGAAGCTTCTCTTACAAGCCGAAGCAGCGCTTCAGAAAGCTCACTCGGGTGCGTTCTCCCCTCCCTCATATCTACCCAATCCACTAACCCGACTAACTCGTTACAGAATCCTCATCCCTCCGAAAAGAACTCGACTCAACCCTAGACAAACTCGACAAAACCGAACAAACGCTCTTCGAGCTGCGCGGAGAAATCGCAACAGGCTCCCACGTTCCTCCTAACACGCGAATAGTAATGATGAAGGATAATCCGATGAGTGAGTGGGAGGGTCTTAGGAGGGGGGTGGTGGAGGGGTTGAAGAAGGAGAATGAGGCGCTTTTGAAGAGGATTGGGGAGCTTGAGAGTGAGCTGGGCGAGGGGACGGGGAGGATGGATGTGGAGGGTGAGACGGGGTTGTTTACTAGTCGTGAAAGTACGGGAGTTATAGCTGGAAGAGGGGCGGGCGTCGGGGGAGGAGGAGGGATGGTGCCGAGGGAGAGTTGGGAGAGGATGGAGAGGGAGAGGGATGCGCTTGAGGAGGTTGTGAGACAGAGGGATAAACGGCTTTTGAGGTTACAGGAGGTTCGTCATCTCCTCATTACACTTTATTTCGTCCCCTACTCGCCCTATTTCCCTTCCTCACTCGCCTCGCTAACGCTCGGCTCGTTCGTTCGACAGGTATTCAAAGCGAAATCCCAAGAATTCCGCGAAGCGATCTCCTCGATCCTAGGGTTCAAACTCGCATTCTACCCCAACGGCCAAGTACGCGTTACATCGCAATACGATCTCGGTGCTTCATTCGTCTTCCAACCATCCTCTCTCCCCTCTTCCTCCTCCAATCCCACTTCCTCTTCAATATCTACGTCTAATTCTGCGAATTCGCAAACGGGAGCCGGAAGTTTGACGAGCTCGTCTTCAGGTGGAGGGCGGGGAATTAAGATGCAGCTGGTAGGACAGAGTGAAGGAGGACCGGAGGATATAGGGGGGTTAGTGGAATATTGGGTGAATGGGGAGATGTGTATTCCGGGGTTGATGGCTAGTGTTACGTTGGAGTGTTATGAGAAGGTGAGGGTTGCTGAGGGGCGGTAGTCTCTTCCTCCTTCATCGACCTGATGTCGTGTATATTCTTTGTTTTGGTAAACTAATCATTGTAATCGCATTTGTACATTTTCTTGGAGTATTTGATTTATTTTGTATTGGCTATGTATAGATGTAATCGGAATAAGCCGAGAATACAAAATTGTAATGGTGGGAAATGGTGGGAATAAGAATCAAAGCGCTCGGTAACAGGGCGCGTCCGCCGCCGCCAAGGGTCCAAAATCCAGTTCCAGTTCCTGCTTACTACGACCGCGTCCCCTCCCATCCCTCGCTTGAGATTGATTCTCAGTGTACATCTCCTCCCTCCGTCTAGTCCAGTTTAGTCAAGAAATAGGAAAGAAGAAAAGAGAGGATAGTCGAAGGATAAGAAGTGATGGGGAGAATGTAAGTGCTTTTTGGGTTGGGTCGTGTGAATGATCGTTCCGTTGCTGATCTCTTCTCTGTTTCTTTTTTGATTTGGTGGATTGTGATCCTTTTCCGTGCTCTGGTGCTATACTTTCTTGGCTGTCTTCGATTTTGGTTGTGGTCGTTGCTTGGTTGGTGGTGTGGTCGTTGCTTGGTGGTGGGCGTGTGGATCATTTGGTGAATGTGGTTGGCGGGTACAGATTCGACTTTGTATCTCTAATCTTCGTACGTCCCCTCCCTTCCCTCTCCTTCCCTTCTTCTCTCCTTCGCCAAAGTGCTAACGAGTCAATGGGTAGACTATCGTCTTCTTCGTCGGTATAATCTGTGCGTACCC